>JARHVA010004011.1:0-387500 GCA_037957365.1 Torreya grandis
TTTCTAAGGAGAATTTTACAGTCTATTAGAGAGAAAGGATTTCAATATTCTTTGTTTCTTATTGGAAGGGATATCCTTCATATTTTCATATGTTCTTCATAAAACTTTATCATGATATTATTCAAAAGTATTCATTGAAAATTCCATCAAGTTTTCTCAAGCATCTCAAAATCCTTATTTAGAAAAAACTAAGGTTTTTTAGAATATTTTAAGGAACTTAGCACAGTGTTAGGTTTCAAATTTTCCTTTTTGTCCTCTTTTAATGGCCTCAAAATTGATATATGTGTTTAAGGATATTTTCATGCTTTAATATAGATCTTAAACTTGGTATTTAAATTATCCTCATGTCATTTTCCACTTTCATTTTGATTTTTCTCCGTGGTCACTATTTGGCACTATCATTCTCATTGTGTAAGACATCATTTTCACCTTCTTTTAGGTTTCTCATTCTCCATTCATGTCATCACCCCCTCCATTCATCTCCATCCCATAATACATCAAAAATATGAGGAAAGAGTAGGTTAATGGGATATTGGTTAATCAAATAAGTTATGTACATCTTGTCATGACTAGCTACAACCAAAGAAAAAGAGACCTGCAATCATGGCACTTATAGTCATGAGCTTTTTCATGGAACTCATCAGCCAAGGGAGATTGAGAGAGTGTCTTATTAAATTTATATTATAAAATGATCACATAAATCTAAAATATATGGGAGGAAAATTATATTAACCATAATTTTTCACCTTCTTAAGGTCAAAACACAATTTCAGACCATACAAAAGGGTAACCTACAACCATGATGGTAGTGATTGAGATCAAGATAGTTTATAGGTCCAATCAAGGACATGAAAAGAGAGGTTAAAATAAATTATAAATTATAAAATGAGTGATAAAATTTGAATATATTTAGAGCACTATTTTAGGTTCTTCAAATTATATCACAACTATAATCCATACAAATGGCACACACGTGATTACCTATAGGTAAGGAAGGACACAATTCAATTTTGAAAGGTCAACACCATGGTGAAGTGTATGACAAAAGATGGTCATTAATAAATGTGATGGGATATTTACCTTACTTATGGCTTCATTAATTATCATAAAATATCATCAGGTAGTCAAGTGTCTCAAAATCCACACCTATAGGCTTATGTTAGTTCAATTCAAGCCTATTTGGTAAGTTGAGGACTTTTCTAGGCTTGTGAAGACTAAATTGACCATGGAAAGTCTTGTAAAGTATGAGGACTACTAGACTTAAAATATATATCAAGAATTATTATTTTAAGGTTCAAATAGGGATAATGAAATACCAATGTAGACCTATAAAAACACCTAAGAGCAAGCTACAACTAATAATATGAGCAATAGTAAGGAAACAGTAACTTAGAGGGTATGAACCATATAAAAGAGGTTTCAAGTTATTTTGAGATACTTTGAAAAGTTAATATAATATTCACACCACATGATACTTTGTGTATTTTCAAGTCTCTCCAAGCTTCAACAAGCCATATCTCTATCTATACACAAACCTATAGGCCAAGGGTAGAGTTAAGTACATATGAGCAAGAGAAGTTTGTCTTCATAATAAGGTCATGACGGTGTGATATAAATAAGGTATATTTTTACAATGTAATTCATTAATTTGTGGATTTTTTTACCTCAAGTAATGTAAACTCAATTTAATACTCTCTTCTTTGAAACACTCACCTATAACCATGTTACACATAGGCCTTCCACTAGTTTATATAAGTTGATGATGACACAATGGCCTATAGAGGAGTTTCATGATTATAAGTAGTTTAAGAATGTAGTGATTATTAGGATAATAATGAAATCATAAAGTATATTTATATTAGTATCTTAACATAGTGATACAGTCATACTAATAGAAAACACACACCTGCAACTAATTAAGGATAAATGCTTTCTTTCAAGCCAAGTTGATAAGTATAATGTTCTAAGTATGAGGTACCATGTTTAGGTTCATGATAAAGATAATATAAATGGGGAAATTAATGAATATAAAATTATTAAATAGTTTCAAGAGGATTTTATGAGATTCACATAACATGCTACAGTCTTTTCACCTCAAATTTGCACATACATCCATATTAAACATAGGCATCCTTCAAGCTAGTTCATGTAAATTGAGGTTTAGTGGTATATATAAGAAATATACAATGAAAATAGGATTATTAAAGATAATTATTATATTAATATCAATATATCATGGGGATCCAAGTATTACCTTTAGTCAAAGTCAACACATAGGCACCTACAATCAATAAATGGTCTTATCCTCTCATAATGCTATATGAGCAATATGCATACAAGATACCTTTAAAGTTAAAGAGTGGATAAAAGAATGAAATATTATTTAAATAAACTATAAATTTTAATTTTAAAGAGATAAAAAAAACCGTTTAAATCACTAACATGCTCTTGCCCATGAAGGTACAAGATTGTACAAAAATGATTGTGTATAAGGCCTAGAAACTTGTTTGAAGAGTCAATGTGCCAAGAAGGAGAATGCGAGTATGGTTTAAAGTGATTTAATGGATATAAAAATAAAAAATAATTTTTAAGTTATCCAAATACAAATTCACACCTCAAAATCACCACTTTAAACACTATTGGCATGCAGTCATGGTTAGACTTCTTGAGAAGTAGGGTCTGAGATAGGTTACATAAGGGTGAAAGTTCACAAATGGAGGGTGAAATCAATGAAAGGAGGAGTGTCATGAAATTTTAAATGTACATTAACTTTTTTATATTTCAAATAAATGTTTAAAATGGGATAACATAGTCATAAGCCTAGTAAGACATGAAAAACTAAGCAACCAAACTAGATTTTGGTAAAAAGAGCCTACATGATAAAATATGCATCCAAATGGAATGAAACTTGGTGGAGTTGGTAATTTTCAATTGATAAACATATTAAACATAATTTTAATTTAATTTTATGATATTAAGTAGGTAATAAATCATTTTTCATAGTCATCATCCTATCTAAACATAGTTAAAATCCAAGTAAATAGGATTTTTGAGGTGCTTCAAGGTGTAACAAAGGGTTTGAAGTTCATTAAAATTTTAGATAGGAAAGGGAGGATGTTTTTACATCTTAAAAACACATTTATATGGTTTTAATACTCCATCATATATTCACATCATTCCCTTAAGTGCTAATGTAAGTAGGTAGGCCTAAAACCCTCAAGGCACATTGCCAAACTTTTGCACTCTTTCATGAACTTTTGATTTATGAGATGGACATTGAGACATGGAAAAGGGTAATTTTAACCATTAAAAAGTTGTGTGAGTGAATAATTTTCAAAAAAATTATTTTAACACCATTTTTAGGCTCTTTCTTTGTAAATTTAGTCTTGGCATCCTCTCAAAGCCAAACTTCACCACGTAAAGAATGTCACCTCCTGATTTCACCCTTTGTTTTATAACCTAAGAAAACATGGATTTATATGGTTATTAACTAATAATAATTGATTTTATATTATCTTTATGACATATAATAGTATGGGATAGTGATATTTTTTATTAATATATATAATATGACAACTATATTTTAATTATTTTGTACATTGTGGATATGTATTTGTTAGTTTAATATTGTTAGTTGATGTGTGTGTGTGTGTGTGTGTGTGTGTAACTCATACTAACTACCTACTTCCTATGAGGTGGATTAAGGATTGGTCCTACCCTTAGATCATGATGAGGGAGAACATCATCAGAGAAAATGGGTTAAATGGGATGAATGGATGAAAACAGAGGAAATTGATAGTGACCTTACACACATGCACATTAAATTTTAAATGTTATATGAATAACATGTTTTATATTTTAGTATGTAATTAAAGAAATATTTTTGTGATTATATTTATATTCATATTTAGTTCATGATATGCATTAAATTCCTTTAATTAATTTTCTTGATTTTTGAGAATAAATCAAGAAATAAATATTTAATTGCTACATATGTTTGGTAGTCAGTTATGCAGTTATCTTACTATTAGATACTATTAGAAACCTATTTATCTATTGGATAAATAACTACCTTTATTTTAATTATTTTCAAGAATTTGAACTAATCCTAAAATACTAACTTAAGAGTAAGTTGATCTAAATTTAGTCATTTTAAATTATGCATGAGATTGCATTGAAAGATAAATTTATATATCTTTATTTAATAATAGTAAACTTAGTTTATTATCTTAGATAACTTGAGAAAAAATTCTTATTAAACAAATTAATAGATTTAATATTAATTAAGAAAGTTAATTTATTAGAAGTAAAAATTAAAGAAAATAAAAGAATGTTATGCATGGATAGCAAACTAATAGAAATGTTTCATTCAAAGAAAAGGGGCATATCAAATAGTAAAGGAACTATATTTATAAATTAACCTTTTAGAAATTAGAAAAGGAGGAAGGATGAAAAGACACAGACAAGGAGGAGGAAGAAGATTGAAGAAATCAATAGAAAGGCATTTTCCTCATATAGTATTTTAGAGGTGGGTTCTATAATTAAATTTATATGTAGATGGACATAGCTCATATTTTCTATGATACCTATACTATGATGTATAGATTAAAGATAAAAATATTATCTATGATTACATCCTACCTTTTTTGTACCATTAAAATTTATAAATAGATAGCACCATAGTTATTTTATCAAATGTCCTATATATATAGAATAACCAATGTCCTTCTTATGGAATGAACTATAATATATATTTTTAGGACCGTGTTTCATAAATAGATATTTCTCCACTTATCCAGACTAATGCCCAATTTATTCAAGTTTACATATCAAATTATTAAATTACCCTATATTTTATATTATTATATTAAATCCACATTTTATTGTGTACTGATAAGCTATCTTAATAAATTTTGGACTGCATTTTATATATATAAAATGCCTTCTCATTAAACATAAAATGCCTTGTCAAGGTAATGTGATGTGATGTGATGTCAATGTATTGTGATACCAAGTTAGCTTTTGTAATGTAAAGACTCTTAAAATAAAAATGCTATGTATATTTTTATAAAGGCTCAACTATTATTAAAACATTATGTATATTATAAATTTCCAAGTATCTTAAGGTAAACACTGAAGTCTTATACTAAAATTCCAAGTCATTTTATGTGATGCTAAGTCATGTTTATAAAAATGTTGAGTTATAAATTTCAATGCAAAATCTATTAATTTAATCTCCAATCTCATAAAATTAAAATGCCAATATATATTCGAAAATTTGAATCTTAAATTGAAAGTCGAGTCAAATGCCAAGCATAGTTGAGATGCTTCTATATGATTGGAAATCATTGTGCTTTTTGATTGAATGAAATCACTATGCATAATTTTTAAATAGTGAAGTATATATTTGTAGTAACTATAAATATTTTGGTACATTGCTAAGTCTATATATAAATCACTAAAGCCATTAAGGAAATCATATAAGTCAAGTCATAAATCATAAAATTTAATTCATAAATCATAGAAGTCCTTTATCAAATGCCAGGTCATTAATGAAATAGAAGATACATTTAAACGAAAAATTTATGAATATTAGTGTTGACTGTCAGGTTAGAACGTCGGATCAATGAATTAAATTATTAATTCATATTTTAAACATGTTGAACTACATATATATTAAATATAATGTTGAGTTCTATAACTAATCACCTAGTTTCTAATTTAAAAATCCCAATCATAAATTAAAATGATGAGTCTCTAATATGAGATGCTAAGTCACTTTTATAAATGCCAAGCTATAAAAATGAAATGCTAAATATAACATCTAAGTCATTTTAATTTGAATCATTGAGGTTTTTATAAAATAAAGATGAGTTGAAAATTATAATCATTGTGTATATAATATAAAAGAGCTGAGTATCATAATACTAAAATGCCCAACCTATATATTAACTAGTTGAGTCTTCATATTGAGATGCCTAATTGTATAAATAAATGCTAGGCTATATAAGTGAATGCCAAGATGTATAAAATGAGACTATAATTTGAGAGCTTTGTGTATAATATAAAAGCAATGCGTTTAATATAAATTTTTTGTGTATAATACTAAAGAACCATGTAGTAAATGTTGATTATCTAAACATAAACGTTGAGTCCTATTTATAGGTGTTGTGTAGTATCTTCTTAAATGTAAGATTCAATGTTTGGTGAAACTTATATTTTTGCCTTGGATTTCCATATTTAATAACCTTCTCAAATTGCTTTTTATTTGATAAACATGATTATCATAGGATCCTTATGAGGAAATTAAAAAGAGTAAAATATTAATCAATTATTATCAACTCTTAGTCCAATCCAAAATTAATGTTGAAATGATTTGTATAACCAGTTCAAAAACAATTTAATAAAACATTAAAATATTAAATCATAAATGCATGAACCTAGATTACATTGAGTTGAGACACATAAAAAGAACTTGTGAATGCTTTGTATGATGGTTTTAAATTATATGTTACTTTATTCTATGTAAGAGATAACTATGGTTATTGGGAGCGTATCTTTACTCTAGAAAGGTCTATTTAGATATAATACTTAGGTTATATATTAATGTTTCATAAAAGTTCTATATGAAAAATACTATAGAACTTTGACTTGTATTAAATAATACTTAGTATATACATATGCTGTTAGTATTGAAAACCTTTGTATAATACATATTGTGAAATTATTTATATGCAAAATTAATTAGAATGTTATATCATAAAATAGAGCATCGATATGTGTACCTAGAGATTATGTTTTCATCTAACTATTATTGTGTAGTATAATCTAGGGAACTAAGTGGTAAAATCCTATAATTGATTATTTATAAATTATATTATGAGATTATTTATTCATGTTTGAGTAGGTTACTCATGTAAAATTAGCTATGATATTATGGGATATCATAGAATAATTCAAAACAAATGTATATAATCAGATGGTACATATTGCATTTATATGTTTAGACTCTCACCTAAGTGGACTAAGTAAATGTTTGTGTTGGTTATAACTTGAACAGTATGTTTTGTAATAGTTAATAGGAGGACACATATGCGTGCATGCCATCTTGAGAGTGTAAACAAATGCTAGGTTAGAATTTTATGTATTTGTAGGACTTGATTTTTTATATATATGCTTACTTGAATAATAGATTATGATTTCATGTATTTATGATTACTTAGTATGTCTAATTATGATAAAACTAGTAGTTATTTTTAGAACACTAGACTATGATATTATAAGATATCATAAGATGTAGTTGTGTAGATCTTATTGTGGTAATAGGAAATCTACAATTTAATATGAATGTGAAACATACTCAGGTGGAATTAATTGTAGGCATTAATTCTTAATTGAGTTAAATAATAATGTATGATTCATTCATGTGTGGATGGAGTAAAAGTATACTTAGCTTACTCCTATGTTTGGCATGTGATGTGATATGATTTCTAGGATAATTTACTTAGTATGAATCTTTTTGTCAAATAATATATAGTGAGATATTATCTTTGGTATATATGATTTGTGTGTTAGTGCGATATCTTGAAATAGAATGAGTTTTCTATGATACATTGCATGTTTAGTTTTAGAAATCATACACACTTGGGTACTTGCTTGTTATTTGGATTCTCTCACCATTATATATACCTATCCATAAATGGAGGGCCAGTCCCCAATAAGGATTGTACGGGGGATTGTTGGTCTATGGTTGATGTGTAAAAATACTTGGATGATGCTCTCTCTCCTCAAAACAATACTACTTACCTAGTTACTATGATAAATATTCATTGATACATGATTTGGTTTGACTCGAGCTCTGATAGACTTGGTATCTATTTATTATGTTAAGACTGAAGGCCTAATTTAAATATATTTGTATTGAATTTTTATATGTTGGATAAAATTTGTTGTATTAATGGACTAGTTGTGGTTGAGTCTTAATGTATTTACTTTCCTTGATATTATGATATATTATATTACATTTAGTATTGAAATTTTGGAATTATTATTATTCTAAGTTGTTTATTATGATTGGTTAAAGTTATTTAGTTTATATATGGTTAAGTGGATTTAATGTTAATTAATAGTTTTAAAAAACATTACTATATTATTTTAAGTACAACTTGAGGGGTTATAACATGTGATATTAGAGCTATGGCTCGAATCCTAGGACCTAATGAGTCCATTAGCATTTTCATACTTTTTTATTTAGTAGAGAGGAGAAATGTTAAAGTATGTATGGTACATTGAGTGTTTACCCTAAGATCATTTGTACCCCCTTAAAAGTTGCTAAAGGATTGGTTTATTGAGTATCTCATTGGTGATGGTTTTATAAGGTGATTGGGTAGGTAAGAGCATAGCTTAGTTCATGAGTTGTGAACAAGATTTTTCTACCATATTTTTGATATTTAGATTGAACACTTTGAGTATGATTACATATATTTCTTGGTAATCAAATCACCTTCACCATTTGTGTTTGTGTTTTATGAGTGATTAAAAATCATGGAGTTCTTCCCACTTAAGTATATATGCATCAATTTGTGTTCTACTTACATAAATCCTAGGAGTGGTAAATCTTATAAAATCATTCTAGTTTGTCACCACTTGGTGCAATGGAAATTTTATTGTAGTTGAGTGTAGATGTCTTGTTTGATATTAATTTGTGATAAGAATTTGGTATGTATATTAACATCCTTATATTTATATATATTTGAGAAATGTCATCTCTCTTAGCTAGTTTAGAGGTGAGTTGTTATGTTCTCACTCTCCTTTTACATGATTTTAAGCTATCAAAAAGATTCATATGTTCATGATGTATATTTAGAGTTTCCTTAAGTGGAAATTTGTTTTTGAATTGTTGTTTTGAACTAATTCCATTGAGTTCATGGGATAGTGTTTACTACTTTTTGTTGAGATAAGATGTAGGAATGGATAGATTGATGCATCATTGAGGTGAGTATTTTCTTTCTGATTGTGGAGGTAGGTTATGATATTACCCTTACAAGTTTGATAAGTGGACAATGATTTGGTAACTTGGGTTGTAATGTTTTCTTTTCCTATATGATGGTATTTAGATGTTTTGGTTTTTAGATTTTAGCTTTACTTTTCACTTGTGACTTTTTAGAGTCAACATTTTATCTAAACTTATGTACATAACCATGAGGAGTGGCTAACATTAAATTTATATAAATTTTAATGATTATAATTATTATGTTATTATATACCTTTGTTTAGACCAATATTTTATTTATAAGCATGTTTTTTTGAGTAGATATATATGTACCTTTCTTTGGGAACAAGTAAGGTATAAGATATGCAAAATATCTTGGTTGTCTAAAAGGATTGATGTCAACTTTTTAACTTGTTATCTGTTAGTCATGCATGTAAGGAGACATTGTCTCATTTTTAAGGTTGTAAAGACATTATGATCCTTAGCCTTTGTATGTTATGTTAATTATAATATTATTTCCTCTTTATTATGAATATAACACTATAAGTTAAGTTGAAGGATATGATACTGGTTATGTTTGATTGGTATCAACTTAATGCAATCTCAGAATGATTGTATGATTTTTATTGTATGTATGTTAGTATATATGGAATCATTTAGCATATAGTATTACTTTCTATGATCTGTTAGTACAAATTTATGTTTCATTTAACCTTGTGAACATTATTGAGATTGTCATGTTGTGGAAGCCTAAGGGAAGAGTTGTAAATTAGGAACGTGAGTTCTAAATGATAGGATGGTATCTTATTTAGCCTCACATTGATTTAGATTATTGGTACTAAGTTGTATTTGACAGATGAACTTGTCAAATCCAATATTTGATAAGTAAAACTTATCAATTTTAGTTGTATGTCCATACACACGTATACTATATATGTGTATTCTATGATTTTATGTACACTATTACCAATTCCTATTCATCATCATATTTGTTTAGAGATATGATTGAATAGTCATAATATTGACATGTTATACTTATTTAAAGCTACACAGAGTAGCGATAGTATAAACATATACACATCATTCATTCCAAGTTCCCTAAATACTAATATTCAAAATGAGAAATACACTCTCTAGGTAAGAAATATGTGCAAAGGGGATGGAGGGTTATGTGGAACTTTTTTTGGTCATTTGTTTTGAATTTTGTGATGATTTATTTTTGGCAAGCTAGTAAAACTTTTACCTAGTTATTATGGGTTTGTCTTATAGTTCTGGACCAAGGGGTGGTCATGATATAACTAAATAACATAAGTGACATTCACAAAGAGTTGTTTGCATAATAAGAAATGTCATCAAGTAGGGTCTTATGGGACCAATAATCTAAGGATAGTGTTAATTAAGAGAACTAGTATGAGTTCTTTAGGTAAAAATTTGAATTTATTTACATGATATAATACTTGATACTATATTTTTATGTTGTTAAAATTTGTTTGACATTCATAAATATTGTTTGAATAAGACTCATCATGGTGATGATCAATTTTAGGGGGGAAGATGTCACATCCTAATTTCACCTTATGTTTTATAACCTAAAAATTCATGGATTTATATAGTTATTAATTGATAATCATTACTTTGATATGAGCCTTATGACATATACTGGTATGGGAAAATTATATTATTAATTAGTATACATAATGTGACAATTGTATTTTAATTGTTCTATACATTATGGATATGTATTTGTTAGTTTTACATCATTAGTTTATATATATATATATATATATATATATATATATATATATAGACTCAAACTAACTACCTAGTTGTTGTGAGGTGGATGCAGGATTGATCCTACCCTTAGAGCATGATGAGGGAGAGCATCATTAGATAGGATATATGGGATGAATGAGAGATGTCATAGGAAATTGCTAGTGACCCTACACACATGCACATTAGATTTTAAATGTTATATGCATAGAATATTTTAGATGTTAGTGCATAATTAAGCAAATATTGTTGTGCTTATATTTCTATGTGGATTTAGTTCATGATATGCACTAAATTATTTTAAATAATTGTCTTGATTTTTGAGAATAAATCAAGAAATAAATATTTAATTTATAATAAATTATGATGTTATCTTACTATTAGAAATTATTAGAAACCTATTTATCTATTATATAAATAACTACATTTATTTTAATTGTTTTTAAGAAGTTGAACTAATCCTAGAATAATAACTTAAGAATAAGTTGATCTAAATTTAGTCATTTTAAAGCATGCATGAGATTGCATTGAAATATAAATTTAGATATCTTTATTTAATATTAGTCAACTTAGTCTATTGTTTTAGATATCTTGAGAAAAACTTATTATTGAAAAAAATAAGAGATTTAATATTAATTGAGAAAGTTAATTTATTAAAATTAAAAATTAAGGAAAATAAAAAAATGTTATGCATGGATAAAAAACTAAGATAAATGTTTCATGCCAAGAAAATGGGTGTAACAGATAGTAAAGGAAGGATTTTTATAAATTAAACTTTTGGAAATTAGAAAAGGAGGAAAGATAGAGAGACATCGATATGGAGGAGGAGGAAGATTAAAGATATCAATAGAAAGGCATTTTTCTCATACAACATTTAAGAGCTGAGTTCTATAATTAAATTTATATGTAGATGGACATATCTTATATTTTTTGTGATACCTGTTGTGATATATAGATTAAAAAGCAAAATATTATCTATAATTTCATCCTACCTTTTTTGTACTAGCAAAAATTATAAGTAAACAAGACCATAGTTATTTTATCAAACATCCTATATAAATAGAATAACTAGCATCCTTCTTATGGAATGAACTGTAGTATATAATTTTGGGATTGCATTTCACAAATAGATCTATGTTCCACTTATCTAGACTAATGTCAAATTTATTTAGGTTTACATCTCAAATGATTAAATTAGCCTACATTTTATATCATTATATTAATGTAGTGTTTCAATGTGTATTGATAAGTTGTCTTAATAAAATTTAGACTATGTTTTATATATTAAAATGACTTGTAAATAAACTTAAAATGCCATATCAAGGTAATACAATGCCATGCCAATGTATTGTGATGCCAAATAATCTTTTGTAATCTAAAGACTCTTAAAATAAAAATGTTGTGTATATTTTTCTAAAGGCTCAACTATTATTAAAATACTATGTATATTATGAATTGTTGAGTATCTTAAGGTAAACACTAAAGTATTAAACTAAAACACCAAGTCATTTTATGTGATGCTAAGTCCAATTTATAATAATGTTGAGTTATAAATTGTAATGCAGAAGTTGTTAATTAAAACTCTAGTCTCTTAAAATTAAAATGTTGATATATATTGGAAAAATTGAATCTTAAATTGAAAGATGGGTTAAATTCCAAGGTAATAGTCAAACACCAAGCATAATATAGATGTACCCATATTATTGGAAATATATGTGATTTTGATCGGATGGAATCACTGTGCATAGTTTTTAAATAATGGAGTATATATTTGGAGTCACTATAAATATTTGGATAAATTTCTATGTCCATATGTAAATCATTGAAGCTAGTAAGGAAATCGTAGAAGTCAAGTCATAATTTTCATAAGTCAATTCATAAATCATAAAATTACTTTATCAAATGCCATTTCATTAATGGAATGGATGAGACATTTAAATGAAAGCATTATGAATATTAGTGCTGAGTCTCCTGGTGGAACACCAGATCAATGAATTGAATTGTTAAGTCATATTTTAACACACTGATATATATATATATATATATATGTATATGTATATATATATATATATGTATATATATATATATATATATATATATATATATATATATATATATATATATATATATATATATATATATGTATGTATATATATAATACAATGTTGAGTTCTATAACTAATCACCCAATTTATAATTTGAAAAGCTCAATCATAAATTTAAATGATAAGTCTCTAATATGAGATTCTAAGTCACTTTTATAAATGCCAAGCTATGTAAAATGAAATTTCAAGCTATAAAAATGAAACACTAAATACAACAGTTGATTCATTTTAATTTGAAGCATTGAGCTTTTGATAAAATAAAGTTGAGTTAAAAATTATAATCTCTATGTATATAATATAAAAGCACTGAGTATCATTATATTGAAATGCCTAGCCTATAAATTAATTAGAAGATTATTCATATTAAGACACTAATTGTATAATTAAATGCTAGGCTATATAAGTGAATACTAAGCTATTTAAAATAAGACTATATTTTGAGTGTGTTATGTATAATATAAAAGCACTGTGTTTAATATTATATCATTATGTATAATATTAAAGCAATGTGTAGTAACATTGATGATCTAAACATGAAAATTGAGTCCTATTTATAGGTGTAACATAGTATATTTTTAAATGCAAGATCGAATGTTTGGTGAAACTTATATTTTTGCCTTAGATTTTTGTATTTAATAACCAACTCAAGTTGATTTTTAATTGATAAGCATGATTATCATAAGATCATTATGAGGAAAGTAAAAAGATTAAATATTGACTTGTTGTTATTAAATCTTACTTTGATCTAAAATTAATGTTGAAATGATATATATACTTAGTTTAGAAAGAATTTAGTAAAATGTTAAAATATTAAATATTATATGCATGAACCTAGATTATGTTGAGTTGAGACACAAAAAGAAATTTTTAATGCCTTGTATTATGGTTTTAAACTAGAGGTTATTTTATTATATGTAAGAGATAACTATGATTATTGAGAGTGGATCTTGATTCTAGAAAGGTCTATTTGGCTATAATACTCAGGTTATATCTTAACGGTTCATAGAAGTTCTATATGAAAAATCTTGTAGAATCTTGACTTGTGTTAAATAAATATTAGTAAATATATGATATTAGAATTGAAAACCTTTGTACAATACATATTGTGAAAGTATTTATATGCAAAAGTAATTAGACTATTATAACATAAAATAGTGTATTGAGATGTGTACCTAGAGATTATGTTTTCATCTCACTATTATTGTGAAATATAATCCATGATATATGTAGGTGGTATAATCTTAAACTTGATTATTTATAAATTATAGTATGAGATTGTTTGTTCATGTTTGAGTAGGGTAATCATGCACAATGAAATATGATAGTATGGCATATCATAGAATATTTTGGCATAAATGTATGTGCCTAGACGATACATATTGTAGCTTTATGTTTGGACTCTCACCAAAGTGGACTGATTAAATGTTTATGTTGGTTATTACTTGAATAATATGTTTTATAATAATTATTAGGACACCATATATGTGTGTATACTTATATATATATATATATATATTAATGCTTGAATACGAGCTTCTGATTCCATGTATTTATGATATTTTAGTATGTCTAATTATTAGAAAACTAGAAGTTATATTTATAACACTAGACTATGATATTATGGGATATCATGAGGTGAAGTTATTTTGGATCTTATTGTGGTAATGGGGAATATATAGTTTAATATGAATGTGATACATACTCAAGTGGCATGAGTTGTATCTATTAATTCTTGTTTGAGTTAAACAATAATGCATATTTTATTCATGTGTGGATGGAATAAAAGTATACTTAGCTTACTCCTACATTTAGCATGTGATGTGATATGATTTCTAAGAGAATTTACTTAGTATTATCTTGTGGTTAAATAATGTATAATGAGACATTATCTTTGGTATGTATGATTTACATGTCAGTGTGATATCTTACAATACAATGGATTATCTATGATACATTGCACGTTTAGTTTGAAAAATCATACACTAAGGAAAGTGTTTGTTCTCTGAATTCACACACCATTCTATATACCTATCCTTGAAGGGAGGACCATCTCAAAATAGGGGATTGTACAAAAAATTGTTTGTCCATGGTTGGTGTGGAAAAATGCTCAGATGATGCTCTCCCTCTCCACATCAGTAATACTTACTTGGAGATTATGCTAGAGATTAAGTGATACATGATTTGGTTTGACTCAAGTTTTGGTGGGATCGATATCTATTTATTATGTTAAGGATAAAGGCCTAAAGGAAATGTAATTGTATTTCATTTGTATATGTTGAACAATATTTGTTGTATTAGTGGACTAGCTATGGATGAATTCTAATATATTTACTTTCATTGATATTATGATATACTATATTACATTCAATATTGAATTTTGGAACCATTATTATTTTAAGTTATTTATTATAATTGGTTAAATTTATTTAGTTTAACTATTACTGAGTCAAATGCATGTTAAGTAATAGTTTAAAAAAAAATATATAGAATTATTCTAAGTATAACTTGAGGGGTTGTAACATGTGGTATCAGAGTTGTGGCTCAAACTCTAAGACCTAATGATTCCATCAACATTTTCATACCTTTCTATTTAGTAGAGAAGATAAATGTGAAATTATGTATGGTAAATTAAGTGTGTACTCTAAGAACATTCATACCCCTTTAAGATTTGATAAAGGGTTAGTTTATTGAATGTCTTGTTGGTGATGGTTTTATAGGGTTATTGTGTAGGTAAGAGCATAGATTAGTTCATGAGTTGTGAATAGGAGTTTTCTACTATATTTGTGATCTTTAGATTGAACACCTTGAGTATGACTACATATATTTCTTTGTAGTCAAATCACCTTCACCATTTATGTTTGTGTTTTGTGAGTGTTTAAAAATCATGGAGTGCTTCCCACTTAAGTATATATGCATCATTTTTATGTTTTTTATATAAATCCTAGGAGTGGGAAATCCTATAAAACTATTATAGTTTATCAACACCTGGTATGGTGGGAATTTTCTTGTAGTTGAATGTAGATGTGTTGTTTGATATTCCTTTGTGTTAGAGTTTGTTATGTATATTAACATCCTTATATTTATATAGACTTGAGAAGAAGTGTCATCTCTCTGAGTTAACTTAAAGGTGAGTTGTTATGTTCTCACTCTCCTCTTACATCATTTTAAACTATCAAGAAGATTCATATGTTCAAGATGTATATTTAGAGTTTTCTTAAGTAAAAAGTTATTTCTAAATTATTGTTCTGATCTAGTTACCTTGAGTGCATGGGATAGTGTTTACTACTTTTTGTTGATAAAAGTTTTAGGATTGGATATATTGATGCATCTTTGTGGTTAGTATTTTCCTTCTGATTGTGGAGGTAGGTTATGATATTACCCTTAAAAGTTTGGTAAGTGAATAGTGATTTGCAAACTTGGGTTGCAATGTTTCCTTTTACCATATGAGGGTAATTAGGAGTTTTGTTTTTGAGATTTTAGCTCTGTAGTTTTCACTTGTGAATTTTTAGAGTCACTGTTTTGTCTAAACTTTTGCATTTAACCATGAGGAGTGGCTAACATTGAATTTATATAATTTTAAGTGATTATAATTATGTTATTATATACCTTTGTTTAGATTGATATTTTTTTCTTTTGAAGCATGTTATTTTGAAGAGTTTATATATATATATATATATATATATATATATAATTGGGAGTAAATAAGGTATAAGATGCACAAAACATCTTGGTATTTAAAAAGGATTGAGATAATATTTTTAACTAGTTGTGTGTTAGTCATGCAATCAAGATGACATTGTCTTGTTTTTAAGGTTATAAGGATAGTATGATCCTTAGCGTTTTTATGTTATGTTAATTATGATATTATTTCCTATTTACAATGAATATAACACTATAGGTTAAGTTATAAGATATGATATTGGTTATGTTTGATTAGTATCAACTTAAATCAATCTCAGAAAGATTATATGATTTCCCTTATATTTATGTTAGTACATATGGAATCATTTAGCATATAGTATTGCTTTCTATGATCTGTTAATATAGATTTGTGTTTAATTTAACCTTTTATACATTTTAGAGATGATCAGGTCATGGATACATGAGAGAAGAGTGGTGAATTAGGAATATGAGTTCTAAGTGATAAGATGGTATCCTACGTAGCATCACATTGACTCAGATTATTGATACTAAGTTGGATCTGATAGATGAACTTATCAAATTTAATATTTGATAGGTGGAACTTATCAAATTTAGTCATATGGCCATACCCATGTATATTGTAGATGAGTATTCCATGATTTTTGTATACATTACTACCAATTACTATTTATCATTGTACCTATCTAGATCTTCAATTGAGTAGTGATAATATTTACATGTTATTCTTATTTGAAGATATGTGGAGAAATGATAGTATAAACATATACACATTATTCATATTAGGTTCCCTAAATACCTCTCTTTAGAATGCAAAATACACTCTCTAGGTAAGAGAGATATGCAGATGGGCTGGAGGGTTTTGTGTAACTCTTCTTTGTCATTTGCTTTGACTTTTGTGATGATCTCATGTATTTTTAAAAAGTTAATAAGACTTTTAAAAGTTATTATGGGTTTATTTTATATTTTTGGACCATGGGGTGGTCATGATAGAACCAAATGGCATAAGTGGATTTCATAAAAACTTATTTTCATAATAAGAAATGTCTTTGAGTAGGGTCTTGTGGGACTAATACTCTAAGAATAATGCTAATTAGGAGAACTAGTATGAGTTCATAAGTTAAAAATTTGAATTTATTTACATGATATAATACTTGATACTATGTTTTTATGCTATTAAACTTTGTTTGACATTTAGAACTATTATTTGAATAAGAGTTATCATGGCATTAAGGAAATATTAGATGTTTTTTTGCACTAACTATTATTGTTTGACACACATGAATATCATATGTTAGTGCATAATCAAGGAAATATTGTGGTGATTATATTAATATATGGACTTAGTTCATAATATTCATTAAATTTTTTTAATTAATTGTCATGATTTTTGAGAATAAATTAATAAATAAATATTTAATTGCTACACATGATTGTTAATTAATTATGAAATTATATTACTATTGAAAATGATTAGAAATATATTTATCTATTGGATAACTAACTACTTTTATTTTAATTATTTTCAAGAAGTTGAAGTAATCCTAAATTATTAACTTAAGAGTAAGTTGATCTAAATTTAGTCATTTTCAAGTATGCATGAGATTGCATTGAAAGATAAATTTAGATATATTTATTTAATATCAGTCAACTTAGTTTATTATTTTATATAAATTGAGTTAATTCCTATTAGAGTTAAACTATAATGTATGATTCATTCATATATGGATGGAATAAAGGTATAATTAGCTTACTCATATGTTTATCATGTGATGTCATATGATTTCTAGGAGAATGTATTTATTATGAATCTTATGGTTAAATAATATACAGTGAAACATTATCTTTGATATGTATGATTTACATGTTAGTGTGATATCTTACAATAGAATGGATTTTCTATGATATAGTGCATGTTTAGTTTTATAAATCATACACACTTGGATACTTGCTTGTTTTATAGATTAGAATATCATTCTATCTACCTATACATGAAGGGAGGGCCATTTATAGATAGGTAGTTGTGTGGAGGATCGTTGGTCCATGGTTAGTGTGGAAAAATGCTTTGATGATTCTTTTCCTCCCCACAAAAATCTACTTTCTTGGAGATTACACTAAAGATTTAGTGATACATGAGTTGGTTTGACTCAAGCTCTGGTGTTATTTATTATGTTAAGGCTAAATTACTAGAGAAAATGTAATTATATTTCATTTATAGATGTTGAATAATAGTTGTTGTATTAGTGGACTAGCTATGGATGAGTCATAATGTATTTATTTTCCTTGATATTGTGATATATTATATTACATTCAGTACTAGAATTTTGGAACTATTATATTTATATTTTTTTATTGTGATTAGTTAAAGTTATTTAGTTTAACTGTGGTTGAGTTAAATGAATGTTAAGTAATAGTTTTGAAAAAAATTATTGCATTATTATAACTACAACTTGATAGGTTGTAACATGTGGTATTACATTTGTGACTCAAACTCTAGGACCTAATGAGTCCATTATCATTTTCATACCTTTCTATTTATCATAGAGGAGAAATTTAAAAGTATGTATGGTATATTGAGTGTGTACCCTAAGAACATTGGTACCCCCTTAAGAGTTGATAAAAGGTTGGTTTATCAAGTGTCTCATTGGAGATGGTTTTATAAGGTAATTGGGTACGTAAGAGAATAGCTTAGTTCATGAGTTGTGATCAAGATTTTTATACCATATTTTTGATCTTTAGATTAAACACCTCGAGTATGATTACATATATTTCTTAGTAATCAAATCAACTTCACCATTTGTGTTTGTTTTTTTGTGAGTGTTTAAATATCATGGAGTTCTTCCCACTTAAGTATATATACATTAGTTTTGTGTTTTACTTACCCAAATCCTAGGAGTGATAAATCCTATAAAACCATTCTAGTTTGTCACCACTTGGTGCGATGAGAATTTTTTTGTAGTTGAGTGTAGATGTCTTGTTTTATATTAATTTGTGTTAAGAGTTTGTTATTTAGATTAACATCCTTATATTTATATAGAATTGAGAGGAAGTGTCATCTCTCTTATCTTAGAGGTGATTTGTTATGTTCTCACTCTCCTCTTACATCATTTTAAGCTATCAACAAGATTCATATGTTTAGGATGTAGATTTATAGTTTCCTTAAGTGGAAATTTATTTTTGAATTATTTTTTGATATAATTCCCTTGAGTTAATGGGATAATTTTTAATATTTATTATTAATAAAATATGTAGGACTGGATATATTGATGCATCTTTGAGGTTAGTATTTTCCTTTTGATTATGGAGGTAGGTTATGATACTACCCTTACAAAATTGGTATGTGAATAGTGATTAGAAAACATGGGTTGCCATGTTTCCTTTTACCATATGAGGGTATTTAGGAGTTTTATCTTTGATATTTTAGCTCTCTACTTTTCATTTGTTACTTTTTAGAAACACTATTTTATCTAAACTTATGTACTTAACCATAAGGAGTGGCTCACATTGAATTTATATAAATTATAGTGATTATAATTATTATTTTTTTATATACCTCTATTTAGACTAATATTTTTGGTTTTTGAAGCATGTTGTTTTGAAGAGTTATATATGTACATTTCTTTGAGAGCAAGTAAGGTATGAGATGAGTGAACATATTGATAGTCTAAAAGGATTGAGATAATCTTTTTAACTTGTATCTTAGTCGTGTAAGCAAGGAGACATTATCTCATTTTTAAGGTTGTAAGGATGGTATAATCCTTAGCCTTTGTATATTATGTTAATTATTATACTTTTTTCTGATTACTATGAATATAATAGTATAGGTTAAGTTGTAGGATATAATACTAGTTATGTTTGATTATTAGTAACTTAATGCAATATCATAATGATTTTATGATTTATCTTGTATGTATGTTAGTACATATGGATTCACTTAGCATATAGTATTAATTTCTATGATCTATTAGTATATATTTGTGTTTTATTTAACCTTATGCACATTTTAGATATTATCAGGTCATGGAAACTTGAGAGAAGAGTGGTGAATTAAGAAAATGAGTTTTATGTGATAGGATGGTATCCTACATATCCTCAAATTGACTCATATTATTGGTATTGAGTTAGATATTATAGATGGATTTATCAAATCTAGGATTTGATAGGTGGAACTTGTAAAATTTAGTTGTATGGACATATTCATGTATATTATGGACATGTATTCAATGATTTTTGTATATTTTACTACAAGTTCCTATTCATCATCATAATTATCTAGAGATCTGATTGAGTAGTGAAAGTATTGACATGTTATACTTATCTAAATCTATGCAAAGTAGTGATAGTATAAACATATACACATCATTCATGTCAGGTTATCTAAATACTTATCTTTAGAGTGAAAAATACACTCTCTAGGTAATAGAGATGTGTGGAGGGCTTGGAGGGTTTTGTGAAACTCTTCTTGGTCATTTGATTTGACTTTTGTGATGATCTCATGTGTTTTTAGTAAGTTAGTAAGACTTTTATTGAGTTATTATGGGTTTGTCTTACAGTTTTAGACCATGGTTTGGACATGATAGAACTAAACAACATAAGTGACATTCACAAAGAGTTGTTTGCATTATAAAAATGTCATTGAGTAGGGTCTTGTGGGACCAACACTCTAATAATAGTGTTAATTAGGAGAAATAGTATGAGTTCTCCAAGTAAAAATTTGAATTTATATACATGATATAATATTTGATACTATATTTTTTGTTAAAATTTGTTTGACATTCATAACTATTTTTTCAATAAGAGTCATCAGGATGATGACTAGTTTTAGGGGGAGGATGTCACATCCCAATTTCAACCTATGTTTTATAACCTAAGAATTTAGGGATTTATATGGTTATTAAATGATAATCATTTCTTTAATATGAGATTTATGACATATAATGGTATCATATAGATATTATTAATTATTATACATAATGTGATAGTTGTATTTTAATTATTTTATACATTGTGGATAGGTATTTGTTAGTTTTACATCATTGGTTAATATATTTAATGAATAAGACTAAATACCTACTTATTGTGAGGTGGATGCAATATTGATCCTACCCTCAGAGCATGATGAGGGAGAGAATCATGAAAGAGGATGGGCTAGATGAGATGAGTGGGTGATGATAGAAGAAATTACTAGTGACCCTACACACATGCACATCAGATTTTAAATGTTATATGCATATCATGTTTTAGATGTTAGTGAGTAATTAAGGAAATATTGTTGTGATTATATTTGTATATGTATTTAGTTCATTATATGCATTAAATTCCTTCAATTAATTATCTTGATTTTCAATAATAAATTAGGAAATAAATATTTAATTGCTACATATGATTGGTGATCAATTATGCAGTTATCTTACTATTGGAAACTATTAGAAACCTATTTATTTATTGGATAAATAATTTTATTTATTTTAATTGTTTTCAAGAAATTGAACTAATCCTAAAATACTAACTTAAGAGTAAATTGATCTAAATTTAATCATTTTAAAGCATGCATGAGATTGTATTGAAATATAAATTTAGATATCTCTATTTTATATTAGTCAACTTAGTTTATTATTTTAGATAACTTGAGAAAAGATTCTTATTGAAAAAATTAAGAGATTTAATATTAATTAAGAAATTTATTTTATTAAAGGTAAAAATTAAGGTAAATAAAAAAATTTATGCATGGATAGCAAACTAAGAGAAATGTTTCATGCAAAGAAAAGGGGTGAAAATGATAGTAAAGGAAGGATTTTTATAAATTAATATTTTGAAAATTAGAAAAGGATGAAGGATAGACACAAACATGGAGGAGGAGGAAGATTTAATAAATCAAGAGAAAGTCATTTTCATCATAAAACATTTTATATGTGTGTTCTATAATTGAATTTCTGTGTAGATAAACATAGCTTATATTTTTTTTGATACCTATACTGTGATATATAGATTAAAGAGCATAATATTATCTATGACTATGTCTTACCTTTTTAGTACTAGCAGACATTATAAATAGACAATTCCATATTTATTTTAGTAAACATCCTATATAAATAGAATAACCAACGTCCTTCTTATGAAACAAACTATAGTATATATTTTTGGGACTACATTTTATAAATAGATTTGTGGTCCACTTATCCATATTAGCACCTAATTTTTTTAGGTTTACATATCAAATTATTAAATTAGTCTAAATTTTATTTTATTATATTAGTACCATGTTTAAATGTGTATTAATAAGTTATCTTAATAAATTTTGGACTATGTTTTATATATTAAAATGTCTTATCAATAAACTTAAAATGCCTTGTCAAGGTAATGTGATGCCATGTCAATGTATCGTGATGCCAAGTCAACTTTTGTAACATAAAGAATCTTAAAATAAAAATTCTACGTATATTTTTGTAAAGGTTGATTTATTTTTAAAATGTTGTGTATATTATGAATTGTCAATTATCTTAAGGTAAATGTTAAAGTATTATAATAAAATTCTAGGTCATTGTATGTGACACCTATATAGACATAATATTTTTAAACTTTTATCAAATACTAATGCTTTACACCTTTTAAGAACACTTTGAGACTCAATCTCTCTAAGAGCACACCCTAAGGGGTTCACTATGAAAGAGGTGGGTAGACATTTGGTGATTTGTAGGATTGTTTTCCCTTATTGACACATTATTACCAATCCAACAAGATCCCAAAACTATTCTCTAAGCTATTACTCTTCCCTTGAGTATTCCTTTAGTTTTTTTCCTCTTTCTATTCCTCCTTTCTTTTATTAACTCCCTTTTGGTTAGTCAGCTATATTTGGTCGAGTGGGTTGACCTAGTACAATTTAGGGGTATTTTTCACTTTCTTAGATTGTTAGGCTTTTGGCTGACCTAGCTTAGACCTAGTGAATTGTCCTAAAAAACACATTGGGTTGACTCAGGACCATATATAACTGATGTTTCCATAAGTATTTAGGAAAAGATCCACCTATAAATACAAGATCATTTTGTTCATTATTCATATGTGCAATCAAGAGTTATTATTCACTCGTGTTTATTCGCAATCTACTCTTCTACCATTCTACTTGAGGAGACTTAGCTTAGGTCTCTTATTTGGAGAATATAGTATTATGGATAAGTCCTAGATTATTTGGCCTTTCATAGTGATCCTTACAAACCACAACAACCTCTTTCAAATTCTATTTTTCCAAGGGAGAGATTGAGTCTTGACAGGTTCACATTCAGGTAAGTATATTCTAACTTTGTTCCCCTCTCTTTTAGTAGATTGAAGTAGCATAAGTGTTGGATTGAATAATACTATCTTTCATATTTTATGTATTAGATTGTTATTCATACTTAATTTAATTGAAGTTCCTTATACATGTTTGTTATATTATTTATAACCCCCACTTTGTGCCACAAGCTTTAGTGTTCATTAGATTAGATTTACTTTCTTGTTATTAGAATAAGTGAATGTTTTAAACCTTAGGATTCCATTAGGATTATTGTGTGATTATGTTATACTGTAGGATTTAGAAACCTTCCTAACATGATATGTTGTGATAAGTGATCCCCTAATTTGGTCTAGTGGATCCTCATATTGGTTATGCTCCCACTTAACACGTGTATCCCCAATAAAAAGTGTAGGTATCCTCTATCTTCTTTGAGATAGGATTGATTTATAGACATGATGAATTTCCAATTATATACATTCTGGTGAACCTGGCATAAAAATAACCCTTGCAAGATTTATTTCACTTATTTCATTTTATTGATCATCTTTTTATCATATATTTTGACATACTGGATTGATTATATCAACCCTTATTTTTATCTTTGTGTGTAGGTTTCTAGGAACATGAAACTGGATCAACTTAGTCAACCTAGTATAGGTTTTTAGCCTTTTAAATACCTTGTTCAACCTACTAGGTTGACCTAGTTAACCCCTTATAATTTCAACACTTTTCAATAGGCTTCTATAAAACATGATCAATTTTGTCAACCTATTTTAGTAGATTTTGACAACATAATTCAATCTTATTCATCAAAAATATTTCTTCATTACATCTCTGATCCACCAATATTCCTTTCTACCACTCTATTTCTCTCTTTTCTATCTTTCATTTCACAATTTTCAATCTTTAAAATTGCCCTTGCATAGTCAACTGGATCAACACTATCGACCTAGTTTTGTGTGCTATCTAAAATAAATATATTGACCTTAATAACCTAGTTTATTTTAAAAACTTAGTTATATGGTTCAATTTTGACCCTATAAACTTTGTTCTATATTTTTTTACATTTAATGTCAACTCTATACCTTGTTTTAAGTTGGAATTAATCTCATATCTGCTAATAATTAACTCACACATTTATTTTCTTCCTATTTTCATCATTAGAATAGTTCACATTGCCTAATTAGGGGTTAATAATTAATTTCTTAGCTTCAATATTTTTATTTTACGACACACATCCAAATCACATAACATAAACAAACACTTTAACATTTTGTCTACCTTAGGCCAACCTACTTATATTTTATCATCAAAGGGGAAGCTAACTTAATACTTTGGTCAAGTATAAAGGGTGGTTAATGGTATATTATAGCTAATCACCCAACACCCTTATCATTATGATGTGTGAAGTGAGGGGGTTGGCCATAATACCAAGTTTTTATCATTGCAACTATAGTCTATTTCAACCCAAACTACCTAAAACCATCCTTAAATTGATAATCTATTACCTTTTTTTATAGCCAACTTCCAATCACATTATAATAGTTTTTTAATAATCTAAATAAACATTTAGGTTGACCAATTATTTATCTCTTTACTTTTCAAGTTGATTTATTTCTATTTACTCAATTATTTGTGAAAAACCATGTATTAGCCAATATTAGTGCAAGGTTTTGTTTTGTGTGTCTTAATTAGATTGGAGAACATTAATCTAATTGACTATTTATTTCCCTTCATAGCTATTTATTTCTTAGATTAGCTACGAAAATTGTCTTATTTTAGCTCATAACTTGTTTTTCTTTCTCCCTATCTACTGTACTAGATAGACCCAGTCGACCCTATACCTTTTTTAGCCCCTATAAATTATATTGGATCAACCCAGTCAACCCTATATAGTTTATATCTCCTTTTTTCTCTTTTTCTTATCTCTATTTACTATAATAGATCAAGCTAGTTGACCCTATACTATTTGTATGGCTTATGTTTTATACTATATTGACCCAATCAACCCTGTACTATTCTTTGCCTTTCTTGTTCATCAATCTAGTTTTCCATTTCTCAAATTTTGTATTTTGTTCATCCCTCTCCAATTATAATGAAGTCTCTTATCAGAATCTTCTTGTATATCTTGAATCCATTTAGATGCTATATGGGGTGTTCATTTCTTCCTCTCTTTTCCTCCCAAGAAAACCATCACTCTTGGCCACCTCTTCTCCCCCTTCATTTATGAGCATAAGATGGTGCAAATAACACCTCAAAATAAAGTTGATATATTTAATCCTTTCTATACTTACTAATAAAATTCTCATCTTGAAAACATTCAAACCAATGTGGAAGTGATTGATACAAGTTTACATATCAATCCCACTGGTAATCCTTCTTCTTCTATCAATCTTATCCCTAATACCAATTTAGGGAGTGCTCCTACAACCACTAACTCACCTCCTAATACAACCCAACTTTAGCTCAAATTATTTAAAATATGAACATAATGTAAAATTCTAACACTAACCAAATGATATAACTACAATAACACTTAATGAATGTGGCTAATCAACCTCCAACTATTCATGTTCAAGCTAATACTAATTATATTCCTCCACCTCTTAGAGATGCCTCAGGCAATGTTATTCCTCAACCGATAATGAATAACAAGATGATTAAAACCATTAAAAATTAACCTTTATCCTCTTTATTATATCCATTGATATTGGTAACATATCTCCGACTATCAAATATGATGGGACTAAAGACCCTACCTCATTTCTTAAAGCCTTTCACAACCTTTACAAAGAGTGGATCCAAACTCATACCTTCACCACTACTAAAATTTTAGTGAAAACCTTCACTGGTGATGTATTATAATGGTAAAATCAACTTCCAAAACATTCTATTAGGCAACTTGAAGATTTGGTTAATCCTTTAGTTAAAGAGTTTCAACACAATGATCTTATTAACAATTATCTTAACCATTTCATCAGTGCTAAGCAATCTCCCACTAAATCAGCTCATGAATTTATTAAAAGATGGAAATATTTATCTCTTAAAGATAACCATAACATTACTGATGATAACTTATTCAAATTCTTTCTCATGGCTAAAACTCCTACTCTTCAATATAAGGTTTGAACCTTTACTTCCCAAACACTTAATGAAGATCTTAATCAAATTAAACCTCAAGAATTTCATATGAAGCAATTCAAACCCAATCCTAAACTTCTTAAATGATCTTTCTAAACTTCTAATTTTATCACTAGTAATTCTCTACAAACCAAACAAGGAGTTTCCAAAATTGATATTCCTTTACCTTCTCATACACCTCTTTCAGTTTAGCAAATGAAACAATTTTTACCACCCTCAAAACCTTTCATCTATCCCAATGTTCCTCTTAAGTGGTATGACCCTAATCTATTTCTGTTGGTTTCATGCTAATATTGGGCATTCTCATGAATCTTATAGAGGGCTTGATAAAATTTTTGTCTCCTATATTCTTGGTGATTCATTCAATCATGAAGTTATGATTAATATTTCTTCATCAAGAATACACTATTGCTTCTAAAAAATGACAAAATTTTAAACCTTCTACCTCTAACAACCAAAAATATTCTTCAAATAATCAAGAAAATGTCAAGGATGTTTGTGCCATCACTGTCAATTATGACTAATATTATAACAACTCTCAATTAGATAGAGTTCTTATTTCTATCAATTGGGATAATCAACATAATATGAATCTGAAGGATATTTCTAGAACCATGTTAGATCATAGTCCTATTCTCTTTATTTGGAAGGAATAGTGTAAGTGTGGTCCTTTCCCTTTCAGTTTTGAAGCTATGTGGATTAAGCATAAATATTTTAGAAACCTTGTGGTTCAATGGTGTCAAACTCCCATTTAGGGTACTCCTATGTTTAGGTTGGTCAAAAAGCTCCTTCACATCAAACAAGAAGTTCATGGGTGGAATAGATATATCTTTGGCAATGTGTTTAGCCAAAAAAAAAAACTATCTCTAGAAGATTAGTTGATCTTCAACAGCTTTTGGCTCAAGGAGATGTTATTGATGATATTATATAGGAGGAATTTGATTTGTTTTCTGATTGGAAGAATCTTATGAGCAAAGAAGAGATTTTATATAAATAGAAGTCTAGGGTTTAGTGGTTCAAAGAAGGTGATAATAATAATGCCTTTTTTCATTTTTCATCCATGAAACATATGAAGGCTAATTCTATCTCTAAATTATGTCTATAAAATGGAAGTACTATCACTAAGGACAATGAGATTGGTGACCAAGCTATGTTATTTTTTGAATTTTTTTTGTCAAATTAAGCTAATAATGTTGATAATAAAAGGATAATGGACTAGTTTATTAATAAGATCCCCTGTTTGATTACTAAATAAGACAACATTGAAATGTTAAAACCTATTTTTGAGGAGGAGGTTCATGTTGTCTTATTTTCTATGTGTCCTTTCAAATCCCCTGGCCCTGATGGCTTTCCCCCAATTTTATGTTAGGAATTTTGGGATATTGTGGGTGTTGATGTCACTACTACTATGAGGGATTTTTTCAAAAGTGGTATACTTCTAAAGAAAATTAACAATACTTTTATTGTTCTTGTCCCTAAAAAGACAAAGCCTGTGTCTCTCATATTTTGGACTCATTAGCTTGTGTAATACCATCTATAAGTTGTGCATTAAATTGATTTTCCTAAGGTTTCAAAAAATTTTGGATAAAATTATTTTGCCTTCTTAGAAAGGCTTTATCCCTGGTCAGCAAATTCTTGATGATGTGATCTCCACTCGTGAAACTATCCACTCTATGGATAAGATTAGAATCCTTGGCATGGTTCTAAAGTTAGGTATATCCAAGGCCTATGATATATTTTCATGGAAATTCCTATTTGAAGTCATTAAAAAGTTTAGTTTTACTGATAAAATATCCCTTCTTATTAGGGAGGCTATTTCCACTACTAAATTCTCTATTATGGTCAATGGCATCCCTAAGGGGTTTTCTCTTCCTCAAGGGGGATTAGATAGGGGGATCCTCTTTCACCATACTTATTTATCATGACGGCTGAGGCCCTTGGGAGATATGTTCACTTTAAGATTACCTATAAATAAATTATGGGTATTAAACCCACTTCTTCCCTTCCCTCTATGTCTGTGCAACAGTTTGTGGATGATACCATCCTCTTTGGTATCTCTTCTATAGTCGAAGCTCATAGTTGGAAGAATATTTTAAATGACTATGCCAAAGGCTCTAGTCAAATCATAAACTTTCAGAAGAGTAATGTGTATTTTTTTAATACTCTAGCTAATCTCTAGTGAAAAATCATTAATATTATTAGTTGTGCTAAAGCTGATCTTCTTATCATTTACCTTGGCCTCCCCCTTACAGTCAAAGAGGTGTCTCAAGGATTTCGGAATGGAATTATAAAAAGAACTCAGAATAAGTTGGTTGGTTGGAAGGGGAAATTAATTAGTAGTGATGTAAAGCTTTAGCTTCTATGTGCTTCTTTTCAAGGTATTCCTACTTACTTCCTGTCTCTTTTTTAAATTTCTAGGTTTATTGCTGACAAATTAGAGTAGATTCAAAGAAAATTATTATGGACTGGGGTGGAAGACAAATAGAGAATGTCTTTGGTTAGTTGGGAGAAACTTTGGCTTCCCAAATCTCATGGAGGTCTTAACATTAGATCTATTAGGAATATGAATAAATCCATCCTTTCCAAAATAAACTAGAGTTTGATCCACAACCATAAAGAGTGGGGGACATTATGCAAGCCAAGTATCTTCATGGAATTGACCACTTTAGTTTTCTCCATCAAGAATGGCTTCCCCAAGGATCTATTATCTAGAAAAAAATAATGAAGTCTAGAAGTATTTTCAAGCATGGGCTTAGATGGAAACTATGGAATGGTAATTCTATTAACTTCTGGGAAGACATTTGGTTGAATGATAAGGCCCTGGTTACTCAAGGTAATTATGGAGGTATTGTTGGCATTGCTACATAGTTTTTTGGGGATAAAGTTTGTCATTATATTCACAATAATAATGGTATTAAGATTTGGAAAAATCTCCTTGATTGTTATACCCATCGCCCTGATCTCTCTCCTAGGATATGATATATCCAACATTTGATATTGGGGGTTAGAATCCCTCTTTTGCCTATGGAGGATGATTTGTATTATGGCCAAATAAGAAAGGCCAATTTTCTATAAAGTCTGCTTACCACCTGTTGATCCATAATGTGCATAAAAATGAGATTTGGGGGAAAGTTTGGAATCATAAACTTATCCCTAAAATTAATATGTTTTGGTGGGTTGTTGTTCATAAAAAAATCCTAACTCAAGATAAATTACAGAGGAGGGGATTCACCATGGTCAATAGGTGCTTTCTAAGCTTTGAGAAGGAGGAAACTATCTCTCATTTGATTCTCCACTGTGATTTTACCAATGAAATTTGGAATATTATTTTAAGTAATTTTGGCATTCAATGGGTTTGTAATTTTGATATTAGGGAAGTCATTACCAACTGGTGTCCTACCTTCTCTCATCCATGGATTTTTTATCCTTAGAACTAAACTCTACCCTGTCTTAGTTGGAATTTATGGAAAGAACGTAATAATAGAATTTTTAGGGATGCTGTTAGGGATACTTCTCAAGTTCTTCATTCCTTTTCTAAGAGCCTCATGGAAAGTGTGACCAATTCTCACATCAAAACTGTGAAAAAAACTCTTTCTCAAGAAGAGGATCAAATTATGACTAATTGGATAATTCTAAACCAAATCTTGGCTCATAATAATTCCAAACAATTGCAGAGATTAAATACTAGATGGATTCCCTCAAAGCCTTATTGGGTCAAACTAAATTTTGATGGGGCATCTAAGGTAGATGGTAAGGCTAGTGGTGGTGGGATTATCAGGGATGGCAAAGGGTGGATGGTTTTTGTCTATCCTGGTGGGATAGGCTTTCAAAGTAATAATTATGTTGAAGCCTTTATTCTTTTATGGGGAGTGGAATTGGCTATTTCACTTGATATTAGGCAATTGCATATTCAGGGGGATTCTAAACTTGTTATTGATGTTGTTACTAACACGTTGACTTGTGTCTAGAAATTGAAAGACATTATAGTGGATATATAGATCCTTATATAGTGGATCCCTAGAGTTGATAACTCTCACATATAGAGAGGGAAAAAACATTACAGATGCTCTTGTAGACCTTGGTCAACAATTTTAAAATTGGTGTTGTTGGCACCAAATTAATAACATCCCTTTAAACATAAGGGACTTAATTCAAAAGGAGATGATGTATCCATGATGACTCATTACCTTAGGAAAGATAGTTTGTTTGGAAGATGCTGACGTGTATCTTGAAGTACATGTTTTTTGTACTTTGATTGCTTAATGTCATCTTTGATTTATTACTCCCTTATGTTAAGGTGAGTTTCTTATCTACTAATTATAGATCATTCCTTATAATCATATTCAAGAATGGGAAGTGTAGGCTTAAATTGGTCCTTTGAAAGGTGGCTCTCATTAATAATAATACGTTTAGACTTCTTATTATAATTCTTTGTCAAACTATTAATCTCAGCTTTCACAATAACTCTATGATTTTTTGGTTTTGGGGATTCTGTGTCTTTGTTTGAAAGCCTATAATGGGAGGAGATAGGATTTTAACAAAGCCAATTTCCTATTGAAAGTTTAAGGACAATGTTCTAGGTTGGCACTACTTTAAGGAGGCCATTATTAGCCCTTTTTTGGAATGGCTTAATGGCTACAATGAAAATCTATCTGTGAAATTCACTCAATCTTGGCATAACCATAGAGTCATTTTTGGGATAATTGGGTTTGACGTTTCTAAGAAAGTTATTGCTATGGTGACTAGCCTATCAACTAAGGGGACTAATCTACAAAGGAAAGCAAAAGTGGTGGACCATTCTAACCAAAAGTTATTCCTAAAGAATTGGTTCCTTAACAGGGAGGATTCAAATAAGCCAAGATATCAGAGCCATAAGATGAAATGTGTTTCTTCCTCATGAAATACTTCACTCTAGATGGGTAGTTTACCAAGTTATACAATGATCATCTTCCTTTATCAAATCATTTTAGACATAATTCTCATATTAGATTCCCATTTTATATACTATCTTCCCTTGAGCATTAAATTTTTAGGGTTAAAGCTAAGTCAATTAGTAAACCCTATAAGAAACCCATTCCCTTATACTAGGGTCTTAGTCTTTACTTATATAATTTACACCTTGCTCTGGAGCCACCTAAGCCTATCCAGACTCATAGAGGTGAAATTTTTGCCAACTTTGATGATATTACTATATCTAAAGAGCCTTTCCCTTCCCCTACTTCTCATAAGATGAAAGGGGTTTCCTTTTCTCTATCTAATGAGGAGATTACCATGGTGACTGCTATCCGCACTCTAGTCTCTAAAAGTAGTGTGAAGAGTAGGAAGAGGATAATTAGGGAGGTTGAAGAGGTAATTGTGCAAGATGCTATGGGGACCCCTAAAAATCTTAGCAATACTCTTATGGGACCTGGTAGTAAAACTAATCTATATGTTAAGGATAAGAAGGAGGGATTGTCCTCTAGGGTTAGGAGGTTAGGGATGATTGCTGGAAAACCTACAATGAAAGCTAAACATATTGATTATTTTGAGAGTGCTTATAAATAATTCACCTAGGGGGAGAAGGCTAAGGTTATTAAAGTCCAGGAGATTTTTGAAGATGCAAAGGGTAAGAATGGGAACAAACAAACTAATGTTTTTGATGGTGCTGTTGGTTATTTTAAGGATAAGATTGACAAAGGGGGAAGGATGTTTGTGGAGGAAGCTACTAATGATATGGAGGAAGGTGTTGATTATAGGAATGATATTACTTCCCTAAGGGGTCATGTGAAGAAACTAGAACACTCAATTTCCACTATGCTCAGGTGTACTATGTTACTTAATCTTTCTATGTTATAGAATCTTGAGACTACAACTATGGAGGACAAAGATGAGAATTTCAAAATTTTGGATGAATTTACTAAATCTCTAGCTAAAATATGGGAGAATATTTATCCTTAGTTCTAGTTTATTTTATGTTTTCTATTCTCTATTTCTTCATACATATTGTCTTTAGTTTGGTTATGTTGTCTTTGTTGTTTATGTTGGTTAAGTGGGATATGATGTAACTATTTTGAGGCTCTTTTGTGCTGATGCCTCTAGGGTTTCTTTTTTATATTTTTTAAGGGTTCAGCCCCTTGTTTTATCCACCTTATATAATAAAAAACAACTCTCAATATGTAAATACTACCAAGTTTAAATATCATTGCAAACTAGCTCATAAAGATCATGTTACCAAGTCTAAAAAGCCATCTTTAGATTTTTTTTTTTTTAAAGATACTACCACCTCTAATGTTGACTCAGAATCACCTAAGGAATAACTTATTCCTTTCAATCCTCCAACCACATCTTTACCTTACAATACTAATTTACCTTTTAAAACTTGTGTTGGTTCTTTTAAATCTCATTATAACTTTTTTAAAGAACTCAACTCTATGCCTCACAAGATTTAACTTATGGAGTTAGTTCTCAATTCATCTTATCATCATAAATTCCTTATGTAACAACTTCAATAAATTAAATATCCTTCCTTCATAGATGAAGAGCCACCTTTTATTGATTCTCAACCTACTAATGTCAATACCATTGAAACCTCATGTCCCTCTACTAAAACCTCCATTAAATTTATTGAAGAGGACATAATCAACGATGAAATTATTTTCCATGCTGATGATCCACCACTTTTTCTCAAAATAGCCATTAATATCACTCTTATCCAAAAATTCTTAGTTGATGAAAGCTCTAGTATTAATGTAACATCCTTGTGGATTATTTAACAACTTGGTTATAACAAGGATCGTCTCAAAAAAACCCATCTCACTACCATGGTTTTGACAAAAATAATCAAAAACCAAATTATTGTATCTGGCTTCCATTAACCATAGGACCTAAGATTGTTCAAACCAATCTTATGGTCCTTGATCTCCCTTTATCTTACAATATCCTTCTTAGTCATCCATGGACCCATCAAATGAGAGACATTACTTCTTCTGGTAGTCAATGCATTAAATTCTTAAATAATGGGAAATGATAAAAGAATGAAGTTGATCCTAATCCATGGAGTATTCAAATTCCTAATCCTAAACCTCAATATTATATTCCCATAAATCAAAAAATTAACAATACTCCTTTACCTGAGTTCATCAACATGAGTCTTGATTTACAAGATACTCTTATGGATTCTAATGATGATGAGCCCAATGAGTTTCAACATACTTGTAATACTACCAAGTTACCTCCATATATTTTACAATGGCTTCCTCCTTCTCTATTACCAAGAGACCACACTATTTCTCTTAATAATGAGATTACTAACTTTCCCCCTCTATGCAATGCTTAGGAGCCTTATTTAATAGAAAATGTCTTCACTTGTAATGATATTTGAGTGGCTAAATATTTTCAAGATCCTCTCATCATGTCTTCACATATATTCAACAACATTGGTATTTCACCTTATAAAACTCCCCCTAATTCTCAAGCATGTACACTTTCTCCAACATAGGATGACAACTATATCATGGCCCAAGTGTTAGGTTGTGGAGCTAAAAGCTTCACTGATGCAGACATTGGAGGAGGTTGCTGAGTGTCACAGTCACCAGTGTCGGTCAGGCCAACCGACATTGGTTAGGTGTAGATAGGAAGCTACTGACATCGGTCAAGGATCAGCCAACGTCAGTCATCTCCAGGCAGATAGGGACCGATGTTGGTTGCCTATCTGGTTCCATAACTGCTTGTTCATGAATAGTTAGTTAACAAACCAGTTGTTTGCATGTTAAAAGGCTAATTTTAGTCTTGAGCTGTGCATCTAATTATTGTAATTGGATGTCTAATTATTGTTTGCATTAGATATATATAATAGACTCATGGGCTATATTATAATGTGTGCTAGTTGAGTAAGAGAAAGGTTAGCTCCTTCAGAGTGAAGAGAGCAAGGTGTGTTCCTCCTAGTTCCACAGGGGTGCCGAGTGTGTATGATCAAGTAGAGCTGTAGGTTGTGAAAGTTCTGGTAGAGATCCACAGGGGTGCTGGTTTGGAGAATCAGAAGGGTTCTTCATGTGTGTATGATCTTAGTCGGCAAGTGTGTAAGGCCACATTTAGAGATCTACATGGTAAGTAATATTGGTTTATCTACAAGTGTGTGTGTGTGTATGTGAGATCTAGGTTTGAAGGTGTGTAGAACTAGGGTGATTTATAGGTGTGCAAGATCAAGGAGGTTAGCAACACAATAGGTGGAAAGATCAAGGGAGATCAACTTGGAGTATGGTGTGTACTCGATCATGGAGTACATGGAGTACTTGTGTACTGGCAGTAGTGATATTGACTGGTTGGAGGTGAACACCAATTCTATGTTTGAGTTGTGTGTTGGGACCGTAAGAGAGAGAGTGAGATCTTGAAGAGATTTATTGTTTATGCCCTAGAGGTGTGGGAGCCCTAGAGGTGTGTAAGGAAGAACACTGTGGCATCTTCTTTGTTGTATTTCTTTCTGGAAGAGTATTAATACAATTGGGTATTGTCTCTCATATTCTGTGTTATTTTTGAATTCTAGTTAATTGTTACTTCTAGTTAAATTCCACATATTTAGTGCTTGGTAATCAATTATGCTTCCTCGGTCCTGACAAGTGGTATCAAAGCATGTTTGTTGTTCTAGATCCTGACAGTTGGTATCAGAGCTAAGGTTGTAGGGAGTAGGTTTGTGTTTGATTATAGGTCACTCTCTGGGGTTTCTGATTGAGTGGGAGTATAGCAATGGTAGAAGAAAGTAAGCTAAGAATGGAGGAATTGAAAAGCACAAATGGTCAATTACGGTGTTATGGAAAGAAAGAGTAGGAAAAGAAAAATTGTTGGTTGGTAGCAGATCAGCATGAAAGAATTGAAGAAGCAGATGTTGTAGGGGTTGTTGCATAGGATGCTCTGGGATGTTCTTTGGATAAAGTATAATCTTGGTTTATAGATTCTATTGCCTCTTTCCATGCAACCCCAATTAGAGGGGTTGGTGAGCCTTGTCAAAGTATTGGTAAAGGGGAAGTGTGGCTGAAATTGCAGGTGGCCAACACATGGGTGTTGAAGGAGGTCATGCAGGTCCCAGTCTTGGAGATGCAGCTAATTTCTACAAGAAAGTTAGGAGATGAGAGATGCACAGGAACTCTCATAGTGGATTCTTGGAGTGTTACCAAGGATGCACTTGAATTAGCATGTGGTAAGAAAGCAGGTACTCTTTATCTACTTGCTTGTATTACTAATTCTTCTTTTGTTGTGAAGACGTGGCTTTGTAGGCTTGGTCACATGAGAAAGAAGGAGATGCATGTTCTTAAGAGGAAGTCAAATGTGTTTGACAAACTTAAGAACTGGAAAGCCTTGGTGTTCTTGGAGGAGATGATGGATAGAGATTAGTGGATGGGGCTGGATACTTATGAGCAGGGTAGTTTGGACATGGGTTTGATTCAAAGTAAGCTCATAGGTAAAAAGTCATCACTCACAGGCAAACATAGGTACCAACATTGGTCAGGGGTAACTGACATTAAATAGATAGGCACTGACATCAGTCACGTGTAGACCAAAGGAGTCAGTGGTGTCGAGTAGGTGGAGATCGACATCGGTAAGATAACCAGTGTTGGTGACCTAGACAGTTGCATGGAACTAACGTCGGTCAGATGTAGATTGTGTGGTGATCGAGGTCGGTCACTGGAATGGATTTTGGGTGGATAGCAAGCTGTTAAGGAGTCTCAAATGCCCATATAGAGGACTAAAAGGGTAAGTAAGCCTCAAATTCATTATTCCTCTTCTTTATACTCATTGCTCACTGTAGAGCAGGAAGGATCCAAGAAATAGTGGGAGCATGGCATGATGAGGAATTTGATTCTTAGGATGTAGAACCAAATGGGAGATTTGGTAGGGTTTCCAACCAGTATGAAAGCACTGAAAGACGAATGGATTCCTTGGTTAAAGAAAAGAGAGAATGGACACATGAGAGGAAAGCCCAGGTCATATTGTCTTGAGGAAGTTGCAAGACAGTGGTATAGGTTTGACAGGTGGATGACAAAGCATGGCTTTAGTCAATGTCATTGTAACCATTGTGTTTGTCTTACCAAGTGGATGATGGTTGTGACATTATCCTGTTACTATATGTGGATGGTATGCTTGTTGCAGGTTTAGACATATAGGGTTTTATTGAGCTAAAGGTAAGGTTAGTTCAGTGGTTTGCCATGAAGGATTTGGGAGAAAAAAAATTCTTTGGCATGAGTAATCCTAGAGACAAGGAAGATCACAAGTTGATGTTTTCATAGGATGATTGTGTGAAGGTAGTGCAGGATACAGAATGAAAAGTGCACCTATGGATGGACAGTTCACAGAATAGGGTCCCCAATCACATGATGAGGTTGAGTACATGTGTACTCCTTGAGTTTGCCCAAGCAGTGGGTGCTTTCAAAAAGTTTGTAGTCAATCTAGGAAGGAAGCAATGGAAAGTGGTTCAGTGGGTTCTCAGGTATCTAAGAGGGACCATCATTAGGGATTCATGCTGTGCAAGGTTAAGTACTTCAAATTTGGTAGGTTACTTGGATGACAGGTGTTGCACCACAAGATATGTGGTGGTTGGTCTTCAGGATTGAGCTTGAAGAGGGATACAAGCTAGGAAACAAATTAGATGGTGTACAAGTACAGGTATAGTGTAGCTATTTATCTCCAAGTGGGAGATTGTTAGGTTGTGGAGCTAAAAGCCTCACTGATGTAGACATTGGAGGAGGTTGTTGAGTGTCACAGTCACTAGTGTCAGTCAAGCCAATCGACATCAATCAGGTGTAGACAGGAAGCTATCAACATTGGTCAGGGATCAGCCAATGTCAGTTATCTCCAAGTAGACAGGGACTAATGTCAGTAGCCTATGCAGTTTCAGAACTACTTGTTCACGAATAGTTAGTTAACGAACTGATTGTTTGCATGTTGAAAGGATAGTTTTAGTCTTGATCTATGGATCTAATTATTGTAATTGGATGTCTAATTATTGTTTGCATGAGATCTATATAATAGACTCATGGGTTGTATTGTAATGTGTGCTAGTTGAGTAAGAGCAAGGTTAGCTCCTTTAGAGTGAAGAGAGCAAGGTGTGTTCCTCCTAGTTCCACAGGGGTATTTAGTGTGTATGATCAGGTAGAGCTGTAGGTTGTGCAAGTTCTGGTAGAGATCCATAGGGGTGCTAGTTTGGAGAATCAGAAGGGTTCTTCATGTGTGTATGATCTTGGTCAGTAGGTTTGTAAGGCCATGTTTGGAGATCTACATGGTAAGTAAGATCAGTTGATCTATAGGTGTGTGTGTGTGTGTGTGTGTGTGTGTGTGTGTGTGCAAGATCTAGGTTTGCAGGTGTGTAAAACTAGGGTGATTTGTAGGTGTGCAAGATCAGGGAGGTCAACAACACAATAGGTAACAAGATCAAGGGAGATCTACTTGGAGTATGGTGTGTACTCGGTTGTGGAGTACGTGGAGTACTTGTGTACTGGTAGTAGTGATACTGATTGGTGGTATTGGTAGTAGTGATATTGACTGGTTAGAGGTGAACACCAACTCTATGTTTGAGTTGTGTGTTGGGACCGTAAGAGAGAGAGTGAGCTCTTGAAGAGATTTACTGTTTATACCCTAGAGGTGTGGGAGCCCTAGAGGTGTGTAAGGAAGAATACTATGGCATCTTCTTTGTTGTATTTCTTTCTAGAAGATTATTAATACAATTAGGTATTATCTATCATATTCTATGTTATTTTTGAATTCTAGTTACTTGTTACTTCTGGTTAAATTCTGCATATTTAGTTGCTTGGTAATCAATTGTGCTTCCTCGGTCCTAACACCAAGATCAATATAAAGACTTGGATGTCCAGCATTATCAAAAAACTTTATCCTAAATCCATTCTTTTAATTATGATTTACATACCATTTTTGTAGATTGTACCTTGGATCTTGAAGTTCATGCGCTTCCTTTCAATCCTCCTCTTATTGATACTCCCTGAGTAGTAGAGTAGATTATGCCTTCTAAACCTCTAGAAGTTCCTATACCTTTTGATCTAATCATTCCTTCAGATCCTTCTCCCATTATCAAATCCATTTATATTCTAATCTCTTTTGATCCATCTACTTCATATACTCATAAGATTACACTAGATGCCAAGGCAACTGATGTACATCAAATTCATTCTTAGTATGATAGTTATGGAAATAAAATTTTAGATCTTGAAGTAGATGTCAAATATTATGGTTCTATTCTTACCTTTCCTAGTGAGGAAGATATTCTTGATTTACTTCATGCCTGGGAGCCTCAACTTCTTTGGTAACATCATAAAATTGGAAAATTTAAAACTAAAACTCATTGCTTCAACAACTTCGTCACTAGCATTGATCCTAAAACAAATCTAATTTCAGCCTTACCCAATACACCATACCATTTTCAAGATGGTAATTCCATGCTTATTGAATAAAATACTCAAATCAAATATGGTACTCCATCTCATCCTTGACCAATTATAGTTTCTTGAGAGCTTTCACCTACTGAACATGATAACTTTATCTTATTCTTTAACAAATATCATGAATCTTTTGCTTAGTCCTATGAGGACATGCCTAGTATTGACCCTAGAATTATGGTGTATAAAATCATTACTTATCCTAATTCCAAGCTTGTGCATCAAAATAAAAGAAATTTTTTGCCTAAACTTTCAGCTCTATTTCATAAGGAAATCATCAAATTACTTGATGCTAAATTTATTAAACTAGTGGATTATTTTGAATGGGTTACCAACATTGTTCCCTTCAGGAATAAATTCACTATGGTCATTCATATTTATATTTATTTTACAATCTTAATATTTCTTGTCCCAAGAATAACTTCCCTTTACCTTCAATAGATGCCCTTGTTGATTCCATGTCTGGTTATGAAATGCTATCTCTTATGGATGGCTTCTTGGGGTACAATCAGATTCATATCGCTCCTAAGGACCAACATAAGACCACTTTCACCATGAAATGGGGCACCTATAAACATTCCATGACTCATATATTTCACAATCTCATCCATAAATTTTTTTAAACCTATGTGGATGATCATATTTCTAAATCTAAACATTGTAAGAATCATCTTTCTAATCTTGTTATCATCTTTGACCATCCCCTTAAATATAAAATTAGACTTAATCCTTATAAATGTGTTTTTGGAATCACTCTGGTAAATTTTTAGGATTCTTAGTCTTTCTCTATGGTATTGACATTGACCCTTCCAAAATTAGTGATATTATCAATGTGCCCATTCCTCATTCTATTCCTCATATTCATACGTATTTAGGCAAACTTAGGAAAATTTTGCTGATTTGTCCTTGAAAAGGAATATCAAATTCACTCCATTAATTCACTTCTCAATAAAATTATTACTTGAGAATGGATGGATCCATGTCAAAAAAAAAATTATAACATGAAAGAGTCTTTTCTTCATCTACCTACACTTCATCCTCCTTCCAATGATAATCCTTTGATTTTATATACTTCTTCCACAACTATTTTAGTTGGTGAAATGATTTCCCAACAAGAAGATATGAGAAGAGAGTATATTATCTACTACATTAGTTGAGGCCTCATTGATTATGAAACACATTATACCAAAATTGAGCATGATTTCCTTGTCATCTATTTCATAACTAAAAATATTTGTCTCTACATGCTTTACTAGACTACTTATGTCATCATTCATTTCAACCCCCTTCATCATTTCTTCTCCAAATCCTTTCTTCTTGGAGATAAAATTTACAAATGGATGATCTTACTCATAAATTTGATCTTTGCATCATCACCCAAAAAGTTGTTAAAGGGTAGGTCATATCTATCTAACTTTATGCATCTCCCATTACAGCCAATTCTTCCCTTCAAGATAACCTTCTAGATGATAATATCCTTTACATTGAAGGTATTAATCAAGTTATCTCTCTCTATGATTATTTTCATAGATCTATTACCGATCTTAAAGCCAATAAACTTAATGAGTCTTTCACTCCCTCTAGTACTACTAAACCAAAGTAGTTATTGAGGAGCTTCTTGAAATTAATGTTGACTTTCATGAGGATACTTGGACCCTCCACTTTGATAGTGTTAAATGCCTTTAAGGAGCTAGGGTAATTTGCATTCTCACAAGTCCTCTCACTAAAATCATTCCTTTATCTTTTCATTTCACCTTTGATGTCACCAACAATATGGTTGAGTATGAATCTCTTATCTTAGGCATGAGAGCTACTTTTGAGTTAGACATTCAATACCTTCATGCTTTAGGTGGTTCTCAACTTATTTTTAGTCAAGTTAGTAGTGATTATCAATGTAAAAGTGAGAACCTTATTACCTATCATCAAATTGCAACAACTCTTGCTAAGGATTTCATCTCTTTCACTATTGAGCCTATTCATAGAGAGAATAATTCCTTTTTTGATTATCTTGCCGCTTCAACATCTCTATTTCATCCACATCAAGATCTTTCCAATCCTACTTTTCTTATAAAAATAAGAAAATCTCCATCTTCAACTCAACCACCAAATTTAATTATATGTCATGTTAAGGTTGTTACCATTAGACAAAGCCCATGGTACCAAGACATCATTCAATTTTTAGAACATCAAGCTTATCCTCCTAATTTAGATTCTCATGAAAAGTCATGCATTCACAAAAAAGATTTCAAATATGCATTTTGACATAACATATTTTATTATCATAATGTTGAAGGTACATTACTCCATTTTTTATACAATATGAGGTCCCTCCTCTTCTTTAATAAACACATGGGGGAATTTATGGTGGCCACTATAGCAGACATGCTACAACATGCAAATGCCTATGTATGGGTTACTTTTAGCCTGCTCTTGAAAAGCATGTAATCAAATATGCTAAAAAATGTACTCCTTTTTAGCTTCATGATGATCATATCCATTCACCTCATGCTAATCTTCAAAATATTAAATATCCTTCACCATTTTCCACATGTAGATTTTATCTCATTGGTAATCTTCCTTACTCTCAAGATGGGCATGTATTTATCATCATTGCTATCAAATATTTTACCAAGTGGGTAGAATACATGCCCTTGTTAATGTCATCAATCCTACCATTTCCAAATTCATTATTAACCAAATAATTTTCCAATTTGGTGATTCCTATACCATCATTTCAGATAATGATGGTAATTTCAAAAATAAACATGTTAAACAACTTTGCAACAAATTCAAGATCAATCACAAATTTCCCATGCCTTATCATCCATAATGTAATGGTCAAGCTGAGGCCATGAATAAAACTCTCAATAAAATCCTTCGAAAGGTAATTCATGAAACTCACATGGATTGGCACATTCATATTTACCTTGCACTTTGGGCCTATTGGACTAGCATATGTGCTACCACTGGGGCAACTCCATTTTCATTAGTCTATGGTTGTGAGTTGGTTCATACATTACAAGTTGAACTTCACTCTCTTCATATATATATTCATGGTATTATTCTTAATGAATAATTGTGTGAATATTTCCTTAATTCCCTTGATCTACTTGATGAATTCCATCTTTTTACCTTACAACATAACTACCAATACAAGGCTTGTATCACACGATAACATAACAAACATGTTAAAATCTGCACTTTTAATATTGGTGATCTTGTCCTTAAACTAAAATAAACCTATGATAAATAAGGTAAATATTCATAAAAATGGTGGGTACCTTATTTAGTTAAATATATTCTTGGTCTAAGCACCTACCCTCTTCAAACCAATGAAGGCCATGTTTTCAAAGAGCTCACCAATGCATAATTTCTCAAAAAGTACTTTGCCTAATTTTTTTTTTCTTATCATGTTTTCTATCTAAATATATATTTAACACTTTTTTAAAGTTACTTAAGCATGGATCTCTCCTTCCATATCAAATTGTTTCCTTTCACAAAATTTTAAGTCCTCCTTTTTGGTCTTTTGAATGTTTGATGTAGCATAGTCTTTTTTATCTTCTTACATTTTCTCTTATTTTTGGCACCCCTTGGGTTTTTATTTTATGATTTGCTTTTTAAGACCATATTTTAGTCATTTATTTCTCTTGTTGTTTCTTTCCAATGTTGTTTTGGCATCCCTTGGGTTTTTATATTGTGAGTTAGTTTGTAAGACCACAGATACAACCCAATATCCCTCACAAAATTACCATATCTTTGCTTTATCTTTTACTTATTTTATGAATTTTTAGTGTAAGACCATGGATAGGACCTTTCCCTCATAAAAATACCACCTTTTCATGTTCTTGATCATGGTTCTCAAACTTTAGATTTTGCTTCTTTTGTTAGATGGAATTTGCACAAAAATATATGTTAGCATGTTTTCCACCATTTCCCTCATTCTTATCATAAGAAATCACACTTTAATATCATTATATCTATTTTGTCTCTTTGTCACATTTCTTAATATTTGAAGAAATTTAAATTGTTCCATGTGTCATGCTCCTCTTGATTTCCCCTTCCTTTCATCTCCACATTGGATAAGATAAGGTCAAAGTCAAGATAACACTTTTATTTCACCTAGATTTATGAGACTCTTAGACCCCATGCTATTATATTTTCTCTCTCTTAGCAACCATGTCCCAAGTATTAAAGGGAAATTCATCTTTAGCACCCACGTTTGGTTTTCCAAATCTGTATGGAGGAGGAATAAAAAAAAGGGCATCAAAAAAGTTAAAATCCAAATCATTTGAAACAAAAGGCAATGATATCTAAAAGGCAACATACAAATCTTAAAATTAACTTAAAACCAAAATATGTGATTACAATCACATCTCATATCTCTAATCAATGATCAAACTCCACATTTAACCTCACATAGAGCCAAGGTCATTTGGGGTATGGTAGGATAGTAGATTGGAATAGGGGATTTTTAAAAAAATCTATGGTGATACCTACTTTCTAATGCAAGTACCCAATAGTCATAGTAGATCGATGTATCTATAAGGGGTTATAAAGAATAGGGAACATGTCATGGAGAGGTAGGTTCATTTTAATTTTCATGTATATAGCCTTGATGAGATGATCTATATACTCCATTTGTTAACCTAAGACTTGTGTGGATAAGATAAGTTCTTCATAGGCCTTAAGGCCAAAAGTCCTCTTGTTTTGAAAAATTTAGTTTGAGTGTCTTGACTTTGATAAAGAGTTCCTCTACCTTAGTTTTTCCTTCATTTTCTCCTCCACCCATTTCATTTCCACCCTTTATAGACAAAATTTGATTCCAAATATATTTTCCTTTCTTATTTAATTCCTTCTTCTTCATCTATTAAAAACATGTGAGCAATACTTTGTTTCAGTTTTATCTATCCTTGGAGTGAAACATGTTTGAGTAACTTTGGATTATTTCATTTATACCATCGATTTACACTACTAAACTTACTTTACTTTCCTTTTACCATTTATCATTATTTTAATATCTTGTTACTATAGACACATGAGTTTGTACCCTTTTTCCATTGTTGAGTGAGGTTGGTTTGTTACTTCTCATTTGACAATGTTGTTTTCCTTTTTATGTACCTTTTTCCATTAATGATTGAGATGTGTATTATTACTGCTAGCTCATCAAATTTTGTTTTACTATTTTATTTAGTCTTTTTATGATCGATTTTTTTTACCATCTTGTTTGACATGTATCCTTAGTTTGACTTGGTGAGTTTACCTTTCTTAGCTTGTTTGAGTTTTTCAGTCCTTAGTAGCCTTAGCTTTTTAGTTACTCGATTTAATCTTTCTTACTTTTGACTTGGTCATTTGGTCTAACATAACACTTATTACCCTAGCTTGCCAAATTTCCAAGTACATCCCACCTCATAGAACTAACTATCTTGGATTTTATTGTGTTTGTTTTTTCTTTTTAGTTTTGTATTCATGGATTTCTTGAGAGTAGTCTTTGTGCCCTACACAATCAAAACTAACAACACAACAAACAACCATCTAGTGATAAAGGTAAGTCAAGATATGCATCACATTTAATTTTCAATTATTTACTTTTTAGTGATTTAATTTTTATAATAGTTTCCATTTTAGTCATTTACATTCAATTTTTTCTCTAAGTTACTATAATTTTTTTAGCATCGGAATTGTGTGTTACTATGTTCTTTCTTAAAGCACCATCCCCTATTACACCTTATGATACATGATGAGATTCAAGTGGAGCATATGTATACACACAATATTTTTAAATTTTTATCAAATACTAATGTTTTACATCTTATAAGAACCCATCAAGACTTAATCTCTCTAAGTGCACACCCTAAAGGGTGCATAAAGAAAGGGGTGGATAGACCTTTGGTGCTTCATAGGAATATTACCCCTTATTGACACATTATTACCAATCCAACTAGATCCTAAAACCATTCCTTAATCTATTTCTCCTTCTTTAAGTATTCTTTAATTCTTTTTCCTCTTTTCATCCCTCCTTTCTTGTCTTAACCCCCTTTTGGTTAGTCAAATGTATTGGGTCAACTAGGTTGACCTAGTATAGTTTAGGGGTGTTTTTCACTTTCTTAGCTTATTAGCCTTTTGGCCAATCTAGATCAGACATACTGAATTGTCTCCAAAAGCACACTAGGTTGACCCCATATAACCAAAAATTTTAGAAGGATTTAGAGAAAGATATTCTTATAAATACAAGATCATTTTAGTCATTCTTTATATGTGTAATCAAGAGTTATTATTCACTCATGTTTCTTCACAATTTTCTCTTCCACCATTCTACTTGAGGAGACTTAGTTTAGGTTTATTATTTAGAGAATATAGTCTTATGGATAAGTATTGGATACTTTGGTATTTTTTAGTGATCCTTACAAACCAAAATAACCTCTTTTAAAGTCTATTTGTCCAAGGGAGAGATTGATTCTCAATGGGTTCACATTCAGGTAAGTATATTCTAACTTTGTTCTCCTCTCTTTTAGTAGATAAAAGTAGCATAAGTGTTGGCTTGAATAATAATATCTTGAATATTTTATGTATTAGGGTGTTATTCATACTTAATTTAAATGAAGTTCCCTATACATGTTTGTTATATTATTTCTAACCCCCACTTTGTGCCACAAGCTTTGGTGAACATTAGATTAGATTTATTTTCTTGTTATTAGAATAAGTGATTATTTTAAACCTTAGGAATCCATTAGGATTTTTTTGTGATTATGTTATACTATAAGATTTGGAACCCTTCCTAATATGATATGTTGTTACAAGTGATCCCCTAATCAAGTCTAGTGGATCCTCATATTGGTCATTATACCACTTAACATGTGTATCCCCAATCAGAAGTGTAGGTATCCTCTATCTTCTTTGAGTCAAGATTGATTTATATACATGATTAATTTTTGATTGCATAAATTTTGGTGAAACCTATGTGAAAGTAACCCTTGAAATATTTATTTCACTTATTTCATTCTTTTGATCATATATTTTGACATACTAGATTGATTCTGTCAACCCATATTTTTATCTCTATGTGCAAGTTTCTAGGAGCAAGAAATTGAATCGACTCAGTTGACCTTGTATAGGTTTATAGCCTTTTAGATACCCAGTTCAACCTAATAGGTCGACCTACCTCTTAAAATTTTAACACTTTTCAACAAGATTCTATATAGCTTGATCATTTTTTTGACCTAGTTTAGCATATTTTGACAATATACTTCATGGTTCTTCATCAAAAATATTTTTCATTACATCTCTAATCCATAAAGGTTCCTTTCTACCTCTCTATTTCTCTCTTTCCTATCTTTCCTTTCATAATTTTCCTCAAAAACACACTAGGTTGAATTGGTCAACCCTATACAGCCAACGTTTCCATATGGATTTAGGGAAAGATCTAGCTATAAATACCAAATCATTTTGGTCTATATTAATTTTCACAATCAATAGTTATTATTCACTCATGCTTGTTCACAATCTACTCTTCCACCATTATGCTTGAGGAGACTTAGCTTAGGTTTATTATTTGGAGAATCTAGTCTTATGGATAATTCTTGGATGCTTTGACCTTTCTTAGTGATCCTTACAAACCATAAAAACCTCTTACGAAGCCCCTTTGGCTAAGGGAGAGATTGAGCCTCGATGGGTTCACATTTAGGTAAGTATATTCTAAATTTATTCTCCTCTCTTTTAGTAGATAAAAGTATCATAAGTGTTGGCTCAAATAATACTATCTTTCATATTTTATGTATTAAGGTGCTACTCATACTTATTTTAATTGAAGTTCCCTATACATGGTTTTTATATTATTTCTAACCCCCACTTTATGTCAAAAGCGTTGGTGTGCACTAGATTGGATTTACTTTATTATTATTATAATAATTGAATGTTTTAAACCTTAGAAATCCATTAGAATTGTTTTTTGATTGTGTTATAATATAGGATTTAGAACCCTTCCTAATATGATATTTTTTCACAAGTGATCCCCTAATCAGGTTTAATGGATCCCCATATTGGTCATGTTCCCACTTAACAAGTGTATCCTCAATTAGAAGTGTATTTATGCTATATCTTCTCTAAGCCATGATTGATTTATAGAAATGTTTTATTTTTGATTGCATACAACACCAAGTTAAGTTTATAAAAATGTTGAGATAAAAATTACAATGCAGAAGCTGTTAATTGAAACACCAGTCTCATAAAATTGAAACACTAATAATATTGGAAAATTTGAATCTTAAATTGAAATTTGAGTCAAATGCTAAGTTAATAGTCAAATTCCAATCATAATTAAGACACCTCTATATGATTGGAAATAATTATATTTTTTAATTGAATTAAATCAATGTGCATACTTTTTAAAAAGTGAAGTATATATTTGGAGTCACTATAAATATTTTGGTAAATTTCTAAGTCTATATATAAATCATTGAAGCTAGTAAATAAATAGTATAAGTCAAGTCATAAATCACAAAATTCAATTCATAAATCAAAAAAATCCTTTATCAAATGCTAGGTTATTAATGGAATGGCTGAGACATTTAAATGAAAGGATTATGAATATTGGCACTGAGTCTTGGGGTAGAAAGCCATAATAATGAATCAAATTGTTAAGTCATATTTTAAACATGTTCATACATACATACATACATACATACATACATACATACATACATACATACATACATACATATATATATATATATATATATATATATGTAAAATACAATGTTGATTTCTATAACTAATTGCCCAATTTTTAATTTAAAAATCCCAGTCACAAATTGAAATGATGAGTCTCTAATATGATATGTTGAGTCATTTTTATAAATGCCAAGTTGTGTAAAATGAAATTCCAAGATGCAAAAATGAAATGATAAATATAATATTTGAGTCATTTTAATTTGAAGCATTGAGTTTTTGATAAAATAAAGCTAAGTTGAAAAATATAATCACTATGTGTATAATATAAAAGAGCTGAGTCTTCATGTTGAGATGCTAGACTATATAAGTAAAATCCAGGATGTATAAGTGAATACTAAGATGTTTAAAATGAGATTATAATTTGAGAATGATGTGTATAATATAAAAGTTTTGTGTTTAATATTAACTCATTGTGTATAATATTGAATCACCATGTAGTAAATGTTGATTCTCTACACAAAAAAATTGAATCCTATTTATAGGTATAACTTAGTATCTTTTTAAATGAAAGATCAAATGTTTGGTAAAAATTATATTTTTGTCTCAGATCTACATTTTTCATAACTATCTCAAGTTGATTTTTAATTGATAAGCATGATTAATAAGATCTTTATGAGGGAAGTAAAAAGAGTAAAATATTAACTAGTTTTTATTAACTCTTACTCTAATATGAAACTAATGTTGAAATGATCTATATACCTAGTTCAAAAAACATTTATAAAACATTAAAATATTAAATATTAAATGCATGAATCTAGATTATGTGGAGTTGAGACACATAAAAGATGTTTTGAATGCCTTATATGATGGTTTTAAACTATAGGTTATTTTATTCTATGTAAGAAAGAATTATGGTTATCGAGAGTAGATCTTGATTCTAGAAAGGTATATTTGGCTATGATACTTAGGTTATATCTTAAAGGTTCATGGAAGTTTTATATAAAAAATCTTGTAGAACCTTGACTTGTGTTATATATAGTTATATATGCATTACTATTGAAAAAATTTATAAAATATATTGTGAAAGTATTTATATGTAAAAGTAATTATACTATTATAGCATACAATAGTGCATTGAGATGTGTACCTAGATATTTTGTTTTCATCTAATTATTATTGTGTAGTATAATTCAGGGTATACCTAGGTAGTCAAATCATGTACTTGCTTGTTTATCAATTATAGTCTGAGATTATTTATTCATGTTTGAGTAGGGTATTCATGCACAATGATCTATGATAGTATGGGATATCATAGAATACTTCATCTTAAATGTATATACCCATATGGTACATACTATAGCTATATGTTTAGACTCTCATCTAAGTAGACTGATTAATTGTTTGTGTTATTTATTAATTGAACAATATGTTTTGTAACAGTTAGTAGGACAACACATATGTGTGCATACCATATCTAGAGTGTAAAAGAATGTTAGGTTAGAATTTTATGTATTTATATGAATTTCTTTGTTATATATATGCTTACTTGAATAAGATCTTATGAGTCCATGTATTTATGATTACTTAGTATGCATAACTATGGGAAAACTAGTAATTATGTGTATAACACTAGACCATGATAGTATGGGATATCATGAGGTGTAATTGTTTAGATCTTATTGTGGTAATGGGAAATCTACAGTTTAATATGAATGTGAAACATGCTTAGGTAGAATGAACTATAGGCATTAATTCATATTTGAGTTAAATAATAATGTATGATTCATTCATATGTGGATGAAATAAAAGTATACTTAGCTTACTCCTATGTTTACCATGTGATGTGATATGATTGCTAGGAAAATGTACTTAGTATAAATCTTGTGATTAAATAATGTAGAGTAAGACATTATCTTTGGTATGTAGGATGTATATGTCAGTGTAATATCTTGTAATAGAATAGGTTTTCTATGATATACTACATGTTTAATTTTAAAAATCATACACACTTGGGTACTTACTTATTCTTTAGATTCTCTCACTATTATATATACCTATCCATGAAGGGAGGGCCATTATCATATAGGGTATTATGTAAGGGATCATTGGTCCATGGTTGGTGTATAAAATTTATCAAATGATGCTCTCCCTCCCCAAAATAGTACTACTTACTTGGAGACTATGCTAGAGATTCAGTGATACATGAGTTGGTTCGACTCAAGCTCCAGTGGGTTTGGTATCTATTTACTATGTTAAGGTTGATGGCCTAAATAAAATTTAATTGTATTTCATTTGTATATGCTAAACAATAGTTGTATTAGTGGACCAGTTATAGCTGAGTCCTAATGTACTTACTTTCCTTGATATTGTGACATATTATATTGCATTAAGTATTGGAATTTTGGAACCATTATTGTTCTAAGTTGTTTATTATGATTGGTTAAAGTTATTTAGTTTAAATTTGGTTGAGTGGGATGAATGTTAAGTAATATTTTTAAGAAAATTTACTATATTTTTCTAAGTATAGTTTAAGGGACTGTAATATGTGGTATCAGAGTTGTGGCTCAAACTCTAGGACCTAATGAGTCTATTAGCATTTTTATACCTTTATTTTTAGTAGAGAGTAAAAATGGGAAAGTATGTATGTTACATTGAGTGTGTACTCTAAGAGAATTTTTACCCCCTTAATAGTTTCTAAAGGGTTGGTTTATCAAGTGTCTCATTGGTGATGGTTTTATAAGGTGATTGGGTAAGTAAGAGCATAGCTTAGTTCATGAGTTGTGAACAATAGTTTTCTACCATATTGTTGATCTTTAGATTAAACAGCTCGAGTATGATTACATATCTTTCTTGGTAATCAAATCACCTTCACCATTGGTGTTTATGTTTTGGGAGTGTTTAAAAACCATGGAGTGCTTCCCACTTACACATATATGCATCAATTTAGTGTTTTACTTACACAAATCCTAGGAGTGGGAAATCCTATAAAACCATACTAGTTTATCACTACTTGGTGTGATGGGAATTTTATTGTAGTTGAGTGTAGATGTCTTGTTTGATATTCCCTTATGTTTAGATTTTTTTATGTAGATTAGAATCCTTATATTTATATAGACTTGAGAAGAAGTGTAATATATCTTAGTTATCTTAGAGGTGAGTTATTATATTCTCTCTCTCTCTCCTGTTACATCATTTTAAACTATTGAGAATATTCATATGTTTAGGATGTAGATTTAGAGTTTCCTTAAGTGGAAATTTATTTCTGAATTGTTGTTTTGATTTAATTCCCTTAGTTTGTGGGATAGTGTTTATTATTTTTTGTTGAGAAAAGTTATAGGATTGGATATATTGATTCATCTTTATGGTTAGTATTTTCCTTCTTATTATGGATGTAGGTTATGATACTACCCTTACAAGTTTGGTAAGTGAATAGTGATTTGGAAACTTGGGTTGAAATGTTTCCTTTTACCATATGAGGGTAGTTAGGAGTTTTGTTTTTGAGATTTTAGATCTGTACTTTTCACTTGTGAATTTTTAGAGTCAATATTTTATCTAAACTTATGTACTTAACCATGAGGAGTGCCTAACATTTAATTTATATAAATTATAGTGATTATAATTATTATGTTATTATATACCTTATTTTAGATGGATAGTTTTCTCTTTTGAAGCATGTTGTTTTGAAGAGTTATATATGTACCTTTCTTTGGGAGAAAGTAATGTATAAGATGCACAAAACATCTTAGTAATCTAAAAGGATTGAGTTAAAAAATTTAACTTGTGTGTTAATTGTGTAAATAAGGAGACATTATCTCACTTTTAAGGTTGTAAGGAAGTTATGATCCTTAGCCTTTGTATGTTATGTTAATTGTGATATTATTTCCTCTTTAGTATTAATATATCACTATAGTTAAGTTGCAAGTTATGATATTGGTTGCGTTTGATTATTAACAACTTAATGCAATCTTGAAATGATTGTATGATTTCTCTTATATGTATGCTAGTACATATGGAATCATTTATCATATGGTATTGATTTATATGATCTATTAGTATATATTTGTGTTTATTTTTACCTTGTACACATTTTAGAGATCATCAGGTCATGGAGACATGAGGGAAGAGTGGTTAATTAGGAATGTGAGTTTTAAGCAATACGATAGTATCTTACTTAGCCTCATATTAACTAAGATCATTGGTTCTAATTTGGATTTGATAAATGGACTTGTTCAATCTAGAATTTGATAGGTGAAACTTATCAAATTTAATCATATGGCCATATGCATGTATACTGTGGATGGATATTCCATTAATTTTGTATACATTACTACCAGTTCCTATTCATCATCATATTTATTTGGAGCTCTAATTAATTAGTGATAGTATTGACATATTATGCTTATCTGAAGCTACATGTAGTAGTGATAGTATAAACATATACACATCATTCATATCAAGTTCCTTGCATACTTCTCTTCAAAATGAGAAATACACTCTCTAGGTAAGAGAGATGTTTAGAGGTCCTAGAGGGTTTTGTGGAACTAATCTTGGTCATTTACTTTGACTTGTGTGATGATCTCATGTGTTTTTATAATTTTAGTAAGACTTTTACCGAGTTATTATGGGTTTGTATTGTGGTTCTAGAACCTAGGGTGGTCATGATAGAGCCAAAAAACATAAGTGAGATTTGTAAAAAAACTTGTTTGCATAATAGAAAATGTCATTGAGTAAACTCTTATGGGATCAATACTCTAAGAATAGTGACAATTAGGATAACTAGTATGAGTTCTTCAAGTAAAATTTTTAATTTATTTACATGATATAATACTTGATACTATGTTTTTATGTTATTAAATTTTGTTTGACATTTATAACTATTGTTTGAATAAGAGTCATTGGGGCAATGACTAGTTTTAGGGTCGAGGATGTCACATCCCAATTTCAACCTATGTTTTATAACCTAAGAATTCATGAATTTATATGGTTATTAAATGATAGTCATTACTTTGATATGAACCTTACAACATATACTTATATGGGATAGTGATATTGTTGATCAATATGCATAATGTAACAATTATATTTTAAATATTTTGTACATTATGGATATGTATTTTTTATTTTTATTTCATTGGTTGATATTTTTTATTTATTTTTACTTCATTATATATATATATATATATATATATATATATAATGACTCAGATTAAATACCTACTAATTGTGAGATGGATTTAGGATTGATATTACCTTTAAATCATGATGAGGGAGAGAATCATTGAAGAGGATGGGCTAGATAGGACAAATAGGTGATGACAGAGGAAATTTCTAGTGACCTTATACACATGCACATTAGATTTTAAATTTTATATGTGTAGCATGTTTTAGATGTTAGTGCATAATTAAGGAAATATTGTTGTGATTATATTTAAATGTGGATTTAATTCATGATATGCATTAAATTCATTTAATTATTTTTTTTATTTTTTAGAATAAATCAAGAAATAAAATTTAATTGTTACATATGATTGGTAATTAATTATGCAGTTATATTACTACTAGAAACTATTAAAAACCTATTTATCTATTGGATAAATAATTATCTTTATTTTAATTATTTTTAAAAAGTTAAACTAATTCTAAAATACTAAGAGTAAGTTGATCTAAATTTAGTCATTTTAAATCATGCGTGAGATTGCATTGAAAGATAAATTTAAATATCTTTATTTAATATTAATCAACTTAGTCTATTAAATGTAAAAATTAAGGAAAACAAAAGAATGATATGCATAGATAGTAAACTAAGAAAAATGTTTCCTGCAAAGAAAAGGGATGCAATAAATACTAAAGGAAGGATTTTTATAGATTAAGCTTTTAGAAATTAGAAAAGGAGCAAGGACAAAGAGACATAGACATGGAGGAGGAAGAAGATTGAAGAAATCAAGAGAAATGCATTTTCCTCATACAACATTTTAGAGGTGGGTTCTGTAATTAAAATTACTATGTAGATGGACATAGCTTATATTTTATTTGATACCTATACTATGATATATATATATATATATATATATATATATATATATTAAAGAGTAGGATATTATCTATGACTATGTCTACCTTTTTTATACCAGTTAAAATTATAAATAAACAGTGTCATAGTTGTTTTAGCAAATGTCCTATATAAATAGAATAACCAACATTGTTCTTATAGAATGAACTATAGTATATATTTTTGGAACTAAGTTTCATAAATATATTTTTTCTCCACTTATCTAGACTAGTGCCCAATTTATTGAGGTTTGTGTCTAAAATTATTAAATTAGCCTACATTTTATATTATCATATTAACGTCATGTTTCAATGTGTATTGATAAGTTGTCTTAATAAAATTTGAACTACATTTTATATATTAAAATGCATTGTCAATAAACTTGAAATGCCTTGTAAAGGTAATGTGATGCCATGTCAATGTATTATGATGCCAAGTCATCTTTTGTAATGTAAAAAATCTTACATTAAAAATGTTTCATATATTTTTCTAAACACTGAGATATTATTAAAATGTTGTGTATATTATGAATTGTCGAGTATCTTAAGGTAAATGTTGAAGTATTATACTAAAATGTTGAGTCATTATATGTGATGCCAAGTCTAGTTTATAAAAAATTTGAGTTATAAATTACAACATGGAAGTCATTAATTGAAATACCAATCTCATAAAATTGAAACATCGATATATATTAGAAAAGATGAATCTTAAATTGAAACTTAAGTCAAATTCCAAGTTAAGAGTCAAATGCCAAGCATAATTGAGATGCCTCTATATGATTGGAAATAATTATGCTTTTGATTGAATGAAATCATTTGCATAATTTTAAAATAGTGGAGTATATATTTAGAGTCATTGTAAATATTTTGGTAAATTTATAATTCTATATATAAATAGCTTAAACTATTAAAGAAATCATATAAGTCAAGTCATAAATCATAGAATTAAATTCATAAATTACAAAAGTCCTTTATCAAATATTAGGTCATTAATGTAATGGTCAAGACATTTAAATGAAATCATTATGAATATTAGAATTGAGTCTCAGGGTTGAATTTTGGATCAATGAATTCAATTGTTAGGTCATACTTTAAACACATTGAACTCTCTCTCTCTCTCTCTATATATATATATATATATAATTCTAAGTTATATAACTAATCACCCAATTTCTAGTTTAAAAATCCCAGTCACAAATTGAAATGACGAGTCTTTAATATGAGATGTTGAGTCAATTTTATAAATGCCAAGCTATGTTAAATGAAATGCCAAGCTATAAAAATGAAACTCTGAATATAACAAATAACTCATTTTAATTTGAAGCATTGATTTTTTGATAAAATAAATCTAAATTGAAAACTATAATCGCTATGTATATAATATAAAAGAGTTGAGTATCATAATACTAAAATGTCCAACCTATAAATTAATTATCTAAGTCTTTATATTGAGATGCCAAACTATATAAGTAAATGTCAGGCTATATAAGTTAATGCCAAGTTGTTTAAAATGAGACTATAATTTGAGAGCATTGTGTATAATATAAAACTATTGTGTTTAATATTAAATCTCTATGTATAATATTAAAACACTATGTAATAAACTTTGATTATCTAAATATAAATGACGAGTCTTATTTCTAGGTGTAGTGTAGTGTCTTCTTAAATTTAAGATCAATTTTTTTTTTAAACTTATATTTTTGTCTCAGATTTCCATATTTCATTACTAGCTTAAGCTGCTTTTTAATTGATAAGCATGATTATCGTAGGATCCTTGGGAGGAAATTAAAAAGAGTAAAATATTAATCGATTGTTATTAAATCTTACTCTGATCTAAAATAAATGTTGAAATAATTTGTATACCTAATTTGGAAGGAATTTAGTAAAATGTTAAAATATTAAACATTAAAGGCATGAACCTAGATTATATTGAGTTGAGACATAAAAAAAACTTGTGAATTCCTTTTATGATGGTTTTAAACTAGAGGTTATTATTTCATATGTAAGAGATAACTGTGAATATTGAGAGAGGATATTGATTCTAGAAAGGTCTATTTGGCTATAATACTAAGGTTGTATCTTAAATGTTCATGGAAGTTATATATGAAAAATCTTGTAGAACCTTGACTTGTGTTAAAGAATTGTTAGTGTATATAAGTTTTTAGTATTAAAAACCTTTGTATAATACATATTATGAAAGTATTTATATGAAAAATTAATTAGACTATTATAACATAAAATAGTGAATCAAAGTGTGTACTTAGAGATTATGTTTCCATCTGACTATTTTTGTCCAATATAATTCAAGGTATACTTGGGTGGTATAATCTTGTACTTACTTATTTATAAATTATAGAATGAGATTATTTATTCATGTTTATATAGGGTACTCATTGATAATGATATTTGATCATATGGGATATCATAGAACACTTTGGCTTAAATTTATATACCTAAATGGTACATACTGTAGCTATATGTTTAGAATCATACCTATGTGGATTGATTAAATGTTTGTGTTGGTTATTACTAGAATAATATGTTTTGTAATAGTTAGTAGGACAACACGTATGTGTTCATACCATCTTGAAAGTATAAATGAATATTAGGTTAGACTTTTATCTATTTTTATGACTTGTTATATTATATATATGTTTTCTTGAATAAGAGATTATGATTCCATGTATTTATGATTATTTAGTATGCATAATTATGATAAAAGTAGTAGTTATGTTTATAACACTAGACTATGATATTATGTGATATCATGAGGTGTAGTTGTTTGGATCTTATTGTGGTAATGGGGAATCTATAGTTTAATGTGAATGTCAAACATACTTAGGTAGAATGAATTATAGGCATTAATTCCTATTTGAGTTAAATAATAATGTATGATTCATTCATGTGTGGATAGAATACAAGTATAATTTTCTTAGTCCTATGTTTAACATGTGATGTGATATGATTTTTATTAGAACATACTTAGTATGAATCTTTTGGTTAAATAGTTTATAGCGAGACATTATATTTGGTATTTATGATTTGAATGTTAGTGCAAGATATAAAAATAGAATAGGTTTTCTATGATACACTTCATGTTTAGTTTTTGAAATTATACACACTTGGGTACTTGATTTTTCTCTAAATTATTGCATCATTCTATCTACCTATCCAAGTTTCGAGGGTCATTACTAGATAGGGGATTGTATGGGGGATTGTTGGTCCATGGTTGGTATGGAACAATGCTCAGATGATGCTCTCCCTCCTCATACCAGTACTACTTACCTACAAACTACACTAGAGATTCAATGATACACGAGTTGATTTGACTTGAACTTTGATGGGATTAATATATATCTATTATGTTAAGGCTGAAGGATTAAATTAAATTAAATTTTATTTCATTTATATATGTTGAACAACTGTTATATTAGTGGACTAATTGTGGTTGAGTCCTAATGTATTTAATTTCCTTGATATTGTGATATATTATATTGCATCCAGTATTATAAATTTGGAACCATTATTATTCTAAGTCATTTATTATGTTTGGTTAAAGTTATTTAGTTTAAATGTGGTTGAGTGGAATGAATGGTAAGTAATAGTTTTAAAAACATTTACTCCATTATTCTAAGTAGAACTTGAGGGGTTGTAATAGAGAACATGAGGTACATTTTTCATGGGAGCCATGATTTAAACTAATTATGAGGGGGTAATTATACAAAATTTTCATGGAAAGTGGTTTCCTATTAGAGGTTTGTGCTTTATGAACAATCCTTAAGAGGAACTAAACCTCTAAAACCCTTGTTAAACCCTCATAACCACCTGATGGAAAAAAGAAGACAAATTATGCATATAATTGGTGAGTTTGAGTTTGAAATGAACTTGAAGGTATTCACAACTACCTTGAGCACCTTCATGAACCATTGGTTGGAATGTGAAGTACCTCTGTTGTACGAACTATGAAAAAAGAGTCAAGTTTGAGCTATAAAGCAAGGGAATAAAGGGTAATTGCACATTGAAAGTATTTGATAAGTAATATCAGCTCCTAAGATATATAAATAACACTTTTAAAACCATCACTAGAGGTTAGTTGATACATTTCCCAAGAGTAGATAGGTAAGTAGGTCAAGGCAAAGAGTTATTTCTATGTAGGGTGAAGAGGATGGCTTGTTTAAGCCTATATCATGACTCAAAATCATCATATATAGGTCATAAATGTTGAAAAAATACATATTATCCTCTAAACTCATTATGAATTCAAGATATTGATGAAACTATGCACTTATCTATGCTTATTCTTGACATCTAAAGATAAAGCCATCAAAAGGGGCTAGAAGGAGCTAAATAAAGGTCATAATGGAAATCAAAAACATCATTAACATCATAATCAAGTCCTAAGGGACATTTATACCAATTTTGAGCCATAGGGAAGAACTATAATTGATCATCTTAGCCAAAGAGTATTAGATAATGCTTTAAAAGCTTATTTTCCACCCTGATAAGAGATTTCACATGCTCACCCTAGTACACACCTTTTTCATGATATTATGAGGAATTTTTTGGAGTTAAAGGGCCTAATAAAATAAAATTTTATGGTATTGGTTCATAGTTTCATGGGCCATGTTTTATGAACCATCATTAATATCCCAAAGCACTCTTAAACCCTTGTAAAACCAAACTAGTAGATTTATTTGTAGATATTTGAATAATAATGCATAAAAAGTCATTTAAAATTATTTAATATCACATGTATAATGAAATATACCCTCATAGATTCATTTACATGGCCATTGGTTACACAGATTATACAAATTTGGCAAAAAATAGATTTTTTAGAGGAAGCATAAAAGATGAGGTACAAGGTAGTTCACATGAAATCTAATCCATTGAGATCAAATATAAGATCTTTTTATTCACACTAAAATAATAATATTATTAAAAATTATGCCTAGAAATGTCCTTATCAACTCATCCAAAATAGCCACTCTATAGGAAATTCAAGAAAATTGACCTAGTCAATTAGTTTGACCAAGTTGTAGGTGTTTCTTCATCAATAGGAGCTATTTATTGATATTAGGTCTTGTTTTAGGTATAATATCATCATGTTTTCAGGAATTCAAGGTTTTTTATAGGTTTTAAAGATCCATCAAGTGAAATAAGTAGGCTACTAAGCCTAATTGGAATAGTAGGCCTATTTGGTTAAATAATTGAAGTTGAAATAACATCGAAAGGCTATCAAAAGAGTTAATATTAAGTTTTAATGATTAATAACTTTTATTTAAGTGGATATTACATTAAATTTAAGTATTCAAGTAAAAATTCATGCAAATAAGGGCTTAAGTGGGAGTTAACTTGTCTTAAAGGCCAATTGCTCTAAGTTAACCAGTTTACTAGAATCATGCATTTTCCATGGTTTTCATGTAAGAAAAGACATTTACTTAACTTTAAATCACTTAAAGTGAATTTTAAATCAATATGTGGTGTATCATGTTTGTAATAATAAGTTTTACAAGTCAAAAAGGCCCACCATCTCATTCCAACACAATAGAGCTCAGACAAAGCTCATGCAATGACTTTCAACATGAAGACAAGTATTAAGGACTATTATTATTATTATCAATTTATATGTAAATTAAATGGAGTTGAATATTAGATAAATATCTCTTCTCTCTTCTACACCAATCTATTAGATTTCTCTCGTATCATTGCTATATATTTAGGATTTCAAGCCATTTTTAGGATATCCCTCTCTTGGGAATGATTAAACTCTACTAAGATTGATATTTATAAACTTTTGAGATAAATAAAATGACTATTTTTAGATTCCAATATTCTGGTATAGTGTGTTATATTGGTTTTATTTGCACATGTGGTATTAATTTCTCCCTTGATATGTCTTGATCTCACCTAGTTACTAGTCTGTTATCTTGTGCAGGCCATATATAGTGTTTGATGTCATTTAACTGAGCTAATAGTGGATATATTGACTAGTTAGTGTATTCAATCAGGCCTATTCCATAATTTACCTCATGTTTTGGTCACTTGATGAAACCTCTATGTGAAATATTATTGCATAAGAGTCATTTGGAGTTATAGATTCAGTTATTTATTTGTTCTATCAATGCTTTTAGAATCTCAAATAGAGTGGATGAAAAATCAATACAAGTGTATCACCATCAGTAGAATAGATTTCCATTTTAGTAATCCTTTTAACCCTTTTCATCCTAAAAAGTATAGTAGGTTTTAGAATATAGAGAAAAGCGACACATTAGAGGATTTAACCTCACAAATCTATAGGTATGATCTAAGAGCTGGTGTCCCACACCGTAGATCATTCCAATGTTAATTCAAGTGTGAAGGAGATCCTAATAAATCATCTTTTAAAAAGGTGTTATATGGGCTACTAATAGTTCTGGGATGCTCGGTGGGACACAGATCTATCCATTGGAGTACATATTTGTAGTAAATTGGTCTATAAAAGAAATTTCAAGTACTCATATGGTCCTTATCTTAAAGGTAAAGGTCAATTTTTATTTAAGATTTTGTTTTTTTCATGTGTTTTCTAGGCTATAGTAGCTTATGGATCAAATTTTGGCCATTCATCTTCTCATCATCACCCCTATCATCCTTACCATGATCTATATTAGTAATATGTTAGCCCATACCAACCCTATAATGCCCCTCATGAGCCTTCTTACTCTCAATGTGAATGACATCAGTTCCAATATCAATCATCCTTCTAGAACATAATAAATGTTCATGATGAGATTGAGATAAAGAGGGTAAAGCAAATTATTGTTGAAGAAATATTAGCCTACAAGTAAAAACAATTAGGTGACTAATCTCAGTCTCAAAATTTACTACCTCTTATTTCCCTATCCCACTATCCATGGATTCTAAGTCCATATCAGCATGAAATTTTCCCAATCATGACTCAAGCTAAAATACTTTCAATACCAGAGGCTCCTAAACACAATTTTCAAATGTAGAATCAAATGTGGCAGTCAATCATAATCCCAAATGTTAAAATTAGGGATAATTCTAAAGTCACTATCATAATCATTCATTCCCCACCCCTCCCTCCTCAAGATCCCAAGGCCTTTCCTTCATATCAAGTCATTCAATAAAACTTTTAGCATAAAGAGGAGTTGATGGTGTTTAAGGTTGAGCAAACTCATGAGAAAAATCAAAAATCTATGGAGAAACCATTAGATCTATCTCATCTTCTTGTGTATTTTTTGGGGTCTGCCATGCCACTTTGGAGAAATAACATCTCCTTAGTGAGTTAAGTGAATAAGATAAAACTAAAGAGATAGAAAATTAAGGTGACTTGAGTGACCAAGAAGAATAAATCATTATTATGACACCACTTGGCAAGGACAATCATGTTTAGTATTTCATGATGCCAAAGAATAAGGTTTCAATTGAGCATTAAAAGGTTGTTTTTCAAGATCTTCTTGATCACATAGTAGTTTTTCTTCATCAAGATATTTCTCAAGAACTTGAAGCAACTAATAAATATGAGGTAAAAATAACTCTTTTCTAGAAGTCATACATGAAGATAACTCACATAGATCAATTACTAAGATTGATAATAATCCTAAAGTAGATGATCTTCAACAGTAGTTGTACCATGATTTTTTTAGTGAGATTGAAGAGCTTAAGATGGAAAATTTGAATGATGAGATAGGAAAATAGGTTGGAGATTCATATGATGTTTCCACCAATGTTTTGGATACTCAAGAAGGCAATGCTATTTTAGAGATTCCAAGGCAAGATGAGCTAGATCTTGAGTAGATAGATGAGATGACATTTTTTACTGAAGATGAAAATGAAACAAGTTCAATAGATTAATAACCTTCATATGATTCCATAAAAAAAATTATAAATGTGTGATCAACATGATTCAAATGGTAAGGATACTAATGAAATCCATGTCTTTTCAAATTATTATGAAGAGATGGAATTTTGGGATGACTTGGACGGATTTTTTTCAAAGTTTGATAGTCCATCTCCAACCCCTATGGAGATTGAGGAAGATCTTGTAAATAATACTATTGTATTTTTTCATCAAGAAGACATTAGTGACATGTTGAAACAATGTTTAAACACCTATAAATAAGTTAAAGATCTTAACAAATCACTACCATAAATGGAGCATATTGAAAACACCAATCCAAGCATATTATTTGAGTTGCCAATGCAATCATTGAATGAGAATGTGAAAAATCATCATCAACCCATGAATGAGGTAGACTTAAAAAATTTTGATACAAGAAATAAGAATATAGGAGGAGGATGATTAGGTATTGGATCTATATCTTCAATCCATGCACCTAAAAATTGAAGTAGGGGGACCAATTGTATCATCAAGAAGTCATAAACATCCAATTGCTCTAATTTACAAGAAGAGGCTATCAAGAAATGTCAAACATGTTTCAAGGTTACATGGTGGACAATACAACTTTCCATTTGATCATGGAGGAAAATTTTGACTTCAAGTTAGTTGTTTTATGTTGTTTTTCATGTTTCAATAAGTGAATATCACAAGTATTAGTCTGCTTCCCTTCTATTATGTTTGTCTTATTTTCTTATTTCCTTAGGTTAGTTGTCATTGATTCTTAGTTTAGTTATTGTTTCCTTTCAGTCTTGTTTTTTTTATAGTCAAAAGAGGTATATAAAATTTCAAAATTATATTTGGAATTTAAGATAGTTACCAAGACATGTTGTCATGCTTCACATTATAATTTTTCATATCAAAATTTATTGAGTTTTCTTGACCAGCAGGCTAGTCAACCCCTGTGAGTTGCTAAAAATGTTGGTAATTTGTCATCTCAAGGCCAAATTCTAATCCTTGTAGTCAAAAACTTTTCATGATCATCATAATGTATTTTTTTTCAAATGAAGAGTGATTTTTTTAGTGCAATGTTCATAGTGTCAAACATCTTTCTAAGGTTTTGACAAAGTTTCAAGTGGTTATATGATCTTAAAGTGCTCTAAAGAAGATGGCAAAAATAGGATGGCTCATGACTTTTCATGAAGTATTTTAGCATAATTTAGTGTGTGAAGGTATTAAATGAGATAAAAACCTAATAATATTATCAAAATTTATTAAAAAGTCCATTTAAAGCCTTTTAAAAGGTTATGTTATGCTTATATGACTTTCAGTGGCAGTTATCCTTCGAAAAACTATGTTATTTTGCCTAAAAAGGAGAATTTTTGATATTTAAGTGTAAAATATGGTAATAAAAGGCTATTAAAATAGTCAAATTACATTTTAAAACATTCATGTCTATGAATTTATATTAGTCATAAAGTTTTATATTTAGAAAAGGTCACTTAAAGCAAATTCAAGTGTAAAAAATGATTTTTGGGCTCCCACATCCCAATTTTGACCATTAAAAGGTGTAAAAGGATTAAAAAAAACTTATATTATAATATTATTTTACTTTTTTATCTTCTCCCATGTTCTATTTTTGGAAGTGTAATCTTAAGTTAGGAATAAAAATAAAAGAAGGAGCCATTTCATGCATGTTTACAAGGAAAGGTACATAATTGTATGGCCATCCATATGGCGGAGACCATGAACAAGAGAAGATGGAAATAATATATATTTAAGAATAAATTAATATTATTAAGATGCAAAAAAGGACCAAAACTGGTCTCTTTCCTTATCCTTTCTAGTTTGCACACAAGGAGAGCCCTTCAAGTTTGCAACTAGTATGGTTAGCAGAGAGAAAATTTAGGTCTACAATTTTTTCTAGAGAAACTAGACTTAGAGATATTAATTTTGGAGTAAGTTTTTCTAAAAATTGGTTATCTCTCCCTCATGAATCATAAATTTGAATTCAAGGTATACATTATCAGTCTTGTATCTAGGAAGGCAGTCAGTTTTATATAATTTCTCGTCATCAGGGCATCATTTCAAGAAAATTAAAATTTATAGGGATCCTTAGAAACATTTTATTCATTTCCATGGAATCCATTAGGTCCTTTTCACATTCTTGAGGACAAAATTGAGCTCAATAATATAAGAGAGTGAAATTATTCAATTTAACATGCTTCTAAGGAGAATTGTACAGTTTATGAGAGAGAAATGGTTTCAAGATTCTTGGTTTCTTATTATCAAGGATCTCCTTCATGTTTTCATATGTTCCTCATGGAAATTTATCATGATATTCTTCAAAAATATTTATATCAAAGTCCATCACGGTGTTATCAAGCATCTCAAAAATCCCTATTTAGAAAAAACTAAGGGTTTATGACATATGTTAAGGAATTTAACGTAGTCCTAGGTTTTAAATTTGCCTTCTTGTCATCCTCAAATGACTTCCAAATTGATATATTTGTTCAAAGATATGATCATTATTATGTATGGCTCTTAAAATTAGTCTTGACATGTTCCTCATTTCCTCTTCCACTTAATTTTTAGTTCTTATCCATGGTCACTATTTGGCACTATCATTCTCACTATGTAAGACATTATTTTCACCTTATTTCAGATTTCTCATTCTCTATTCATGTCATCACCCCATCCATTCATCTCCATCCCATCATACATCATAAAGAGGAGGCAATATCAGGTGAAGGGAATATTGGTTACTCAAATAATTTATGCACATCTTGTCATGACCATATATATCCAAAGATAAAAAGACCTATAGTAATGGCACATATAGCCATGATATTTCTCTTGGAGTTCATAAGCCAAGGTATATTGAGAGAGTGTATTCTTAAAGGTCTATTCTTAAATGATCACATCAATCTACAAGAGATGGGATGATAATGATCTTACCCATAATTGGTGACCTTCTTAAGGTAAAAACATAGTCTCAGATCATACAAAAGGGTAACCTACAACCACGATGGCACTGATTGAGATCAAAATAGTTTCTAGGTCAAATCAAGGATATGAAAAGAGGTTAAAATCAAGGATAACTTATAAAAGGAATGATAACATTTGAATAGATTTAAATGAAAATTTGAGGTTCTTTAAATTATATCATATCTATAATCCATACAAATGGAAAAATCATGATTATCTATAGTGAAGGAAGGATATAATTGATTTTTGAAAGGTCAACACTATGGTGAAGTGTATGACAAAAGTTGGAAATTCAAAAATGTGATGGGGTCTTAACCTTACTTATGGATTTATTAATGATTATAAACTATCATTAGGTATTCAAGTGTCTCAAAATCCACACCTATAGACTTATGTTAGTTCAATTCAAACCTACTTGGTTAGTTGAGGACTTTTTTAGGCTTGCGAAGACTAAATTGACCATGAAATGTCTTGTTAAGCATGGGGAACAATAGCATTAAAACATAGATTAATAAGTATTATTGTAAGGTTTAAATAGGGCTAATGAAACACTAATGTATACCTATATCCACACCTAATAGTAGGCTACAACCAATAAGATGAGCAAGAGCAAGGAAAGGGTGACTTCAAGGGTATGAACCATTCCAAAGAGTTTCTAGTTTGTTTTGATATACTTTGATAAGTGAAGATCATATTCACACTATATGATACTTTGTGTACTCTCAAGGCTCTCCAAGCATCATCAAGCCAGATCTCTATCCGTACACATACCTACAGGCCAAGGGTACAATTAAGCACATAAGACTAAGAGAAGTTTATCTTCATAATAAGGTCATGATGGTGTGATATAATGAAGGTATATTTTTAAAACGGAATTCATTAAGTTATGTATTTTTGTGACCTTAAGGAATATAAATTTTATTGAACACTCTTTTCCATGAAAGACTCACCTATAGACATGCTACACACATGCCTTCCACTAGTTTATACAAGTTGATGATGGTAGAATGGCTTATAGAGGAGTTTCATGATTATAAGTGGTTAAATAAGTTAGTGATGATTAGGATCATCATGAACTCATAAATTATATTGATATTTGTATCTTAACATGGTGACATAGTCATACTAATAAAAACACACACCTATAACTACTTAAGAATACATGTTTTCTTTCAAGCCAAAGTTGATAAGTATAATGCTCTAAGAAGGAGGTCTAATGTTTAGGTTCATGTTAAATATAATATAAATTTGTAAATTAATTAAGATAAAATTATTAAATAGTTTCATGATGATTTTATTAGTTTCACATAATATGCTACAGTCTTTTCACCTCAAATTTGCACCTATAACCATGCTAAACACAAACATTCTTCAAGATAGTCAATGGAAATTGAGGATTAGTGGTATATACATGAAATATAAAATGAAAATAATATGTTTAAATAAAATTATTATAGTAATATCAATATATCATGGGTCTCCAATTATTACCTTCAATCAAAGTCAACACACAAGCACCTATAGACAATAAATGTCCTTATCCTCTCACAATGCTATATGAGCAATATGCATACAAGAAAATTTTGGATTTATGATTGAAATATTATGAAAATAAATTATAAATTGAAATTTTAAATATACATCATAAAATTTAAATAAATTACATGCTCTTGCCCATGAAGGTACAAGATTGTACAAAAATGACTGTGTATAAGGCTTATAAACTTGTTTGAAGAGTCAATGTGTTAAGAATGAGCATGTGAAGATGGTTTAAAGTGATTTAAGGGATATAAAAACATGAAATAATTTTTAAATTTTTCCTAGACACCTTCACACCTCAAAATTACCACTTTAAGCACTATTGGTATACAGTCATGGTGAGACTTCTTGAGAATTAGGGTCTGAGATAGGTTGCATAAGGGTGAAAGTTGACAAATAGATGGTGAGATAAATGAAATTAAGAGTTTAATTATATTTTAAAGTAATAATAAAAAATTTATATCTCAAATAAATGTTCAAAATTGTGAAAATATAGTCATTAGCCTAGTAAGACATGAAAAATTAGGCAACCCAAACTAGCTTTTGGTAAAAAGAGCCTACATGACAAAATATGCATCCAAATAACATGAAATTTGATGGAATTGGTACTTATGACTTAATAAAACTATATAAAATATTTTTAAGTTCATTTTAGGTGGTAAATTACTCATTTATTTTACACATTCATTAGCTTGTCTAAATATAATCAAAATCCAAGTAGGCAAGGTTATTGAGGTGCTTCAAGGTGAAACATAGGGTTTAAATTTCATTTAAGTGTTCTATAAGAATTGGATGATGTTTTTACATATTAAAAACACATTTAAAGTGTGTTAAAACTCCATTATCTATGAACACCATGCCCTTGAGGGCTAATCCAAGCAGGTAGGCCTAAAATTGTCAAAGCACAATCACACTTTTGCACTCTTTCATGAAATTTTTATTTATGATATGGACATTAATACATTATGGAGGGTCATTTTAACCTTTTATAATATATGGGAGTGAATAATTTGAAAAAATCTTGTTTTGACACCATTTCTTAGGCTCTTTCCTTACACACACAATCTTGGTAACCTCTCAAAGCCAAACTTCACCACATAGAGAAATTGAGGTGTCTTTTGAATGGGATACCATTATTTTAAATAATTATGAGGGGTTAAGTATAATATTTTTTAATTTCAAGTGATTTCCAATTAGAGGTTTTTTATTTATGAACAATCCTTAAGAGGATCTAGACCTCTAAAACCCTTGTTAAACCCTCATAACCACTTGATGGAGAAAAGAAGACAAATTATGCATCTAGATGATGATTTTGAAAAATGAAATTAATTTTAAGGTCTTATTATCTCCCCTAGTCACCTACATGACCCATTGGTTGGCACGTGCATTACTTCAACCATATGAACTAGGTAAAAAGAGTCAAGTTTGAGCTAGAAAGAAAAGGAAGAAAGGGTAATTACACATTAAAATGATTTTATAATAAATATAGGATACTAATATGTATTAATAAAACTTTTACAACCATTATCATAGGTCATTTGGTACATTTCTAAGAGCCAATATGTCAATAGGTAAAGGCAAATAGTTATTTCTATGTAAGGTGAAAAGGAATGGATTGTTTAAGCCTATATCATGACTCTAAATCATCATATAAAGGTCATCCATGTTTAAAATATTAAATATGAGTCTATAAAAATCATCATGAAGTTAAGATATTGATGAAACTATGCACTTACCTATGCTTGTTCTTGACATCTCAAGACAAGGCCATAAGAAGGGAGTAGAAGGAACTAAATCAAGGTCATAAATACACTCAAAAACATCATTAACATAATAATAATAATAATGTAATAATGGATATTTATGACAAGTTTAAGCATTAGGGAAGTAGTAAAATTGATCATCTTGGACAAAGAGTACCAAACAATGATTGAAAAACTTATTTTCCACCCTAAGAAGATATTTCACATGCTCACCCTTGCACATGCCTTTTTCATGGGAAGGTAAGGACTTTGGGGGAGTTAAAATTCCTAATACACTAACATTTTTTGGAATTGTTTTAGAGTTTCATGGCTCAAGATTTATGAATAATCGTTAAGAACCCAAAGCACTTTTAAACCCTTACGAAACCCCACTAGTAGACCTATTTATAGAGATTTGAATAATTATGAGTCAAAAATAATTTAAGCCTATTGAATATAAATTTTATCATGAATTATAATCTTGTATATTAATTTCCATGGACATTAATTTTATGGATATTGTATGGTTTGGTAGAAAATAGGTTTTTAAGATTAAAAACACAAAAGATGAGGTACAAGGCAGTTTAAATGAAATACAATCCATGGAGATAAAATATTGGAGATTTTTATTCATCCCAAAATCATCATATGATCAAAAATATTATTGGAAGTTTCCTTATCATCTCATCCAAAATAGCCACTCTGTAGGAAATTTAGGCAAATTGACCTAGTCAACTAGTTTGACCAATTAGAGGGATTTCTTCATCAAGAGGAGACATTTCTTGACATGAGGGCTTGTTTTAGGCCTAATATCACCATGTTTTTATGTATTCAAGGTTTGGTATATGTTTTCAAGATCCATAAAGTGCAAGAAGTAGGCTTTAGGCCTAATTGACCTAGTAGGCTTATTTGGTCAAACAAGTAAAGCGAAAATAGAATTGGAAGGCTATCAAAGGATTTAATGTTAAGTTTTCATGATTCATAACTGATATTAAAGTGGATATTACATGTAATTTTAGTCTTAAAGTGACATTTCATATAAATAAGGGCTTAAGTGAGAGTTAACTTATATTAAAGACCAATCACTCTAAGTTGATTAGTTGATTACACCATGCATTTCCATGGTTTTCATGAAATAAAAGACATTTTTTAAACTTTAAATCAATTCAAGTGGATTTTTCATTAATATGTGGCATATAATTTTATGAATAATAATTTTTACAAGTCAAAAGGGCCCACCATCTCATTCTAATGTAATAAATCTCATGCAAAGCTCATGCAAGGACTTTCAACATGAAGACAAGTCTTAAGGACTATTATTATCAATTTGTATTAGAAATTTATTGGAGTTGAATATTAGATAACTATCTATTCTCTCTTCTCCATGAATATATTATATTTCTCTCTTCTCATTTCTATATATTCAAGATTTCAATCCATTTTTTAAGGAGATCCCTCTCTTGGGCATGATTAAAATCTACCAAGATTGAGCTTTGTAACCTTTTGAGAAAAATAAAATGTCTATTTTTATATTATAATATTTTGGTACAATGTGTTATATTGATTTGATTTTCACATGTGGTAGTAATTTATCCCTTGGAAAGTCCTGATCTCACCTAATTACTAGTATGATATCTTGTTTAGGTCATATATAGTGTTTGATGTCATTTAAGTGAGCTAATAGTGGATATATTGACTAGTTAATGCCTTAAATCAAGCTTATTCCATCATTTCCCTCATGCTTTGGTCACATGATGAAATATCTATGTGAAATATTATTGCATAGGAGTCATTTGGAGTTATAGATTCAATTATTTGCTTGTATTATCAATGCTTTTAGAATCTCAAATAGAGTGGATGAACCAAAAATATAGGTGTATCACCATCAATAGAATAGATTTCCATTTCAGTAATCCTTCTAACCCTTTTCATCCCAAAAATGATAATAGGTTTTAGTAAATAGATAAAAGTGATACATTAGAGGAGATATCCTCACAAATCTAGAGTTCTAGTTTAAGATCAGGTGTCCCACACCTCAGATCATTCTAATGTTAGTTCAGGTGTGAAGGAGATCTTGAGCAATCAGCCTTCAAGAGGGTTATACATGGGTTGATAAAAAATATAGATCAATAATATAAGATGACCCAAGCCTATATCTACACGTCCATCCCCATCTTTATTATCTTTGGGTCTAGCTTCATGTTATATCATTCATGTTTTTTGATGGCATTAACCAGGAATAGCCAAGATGATGGAGTTGATCTCATCTAGTAAGTCATTCAACCTTATCTCCCTCATTTTACAAGTCTTAGTATCAACCAGGAGCTTTAACTCATCATAATCTCAGAGACCAAGTGACACTAGGGTCATGTTTCCACATATCTTAATTCTCTTAACAATCACCATGACACTATGGAATGTTCCATCAAGATAACCCCTTACTAGATCATATTCCTAATCCATTCCACCTAACAACCAACCCAATCCATAACCTATATATTATGTTGAATATATCATCTTGACCTCAATGGGTTGAGTGCATAATTTAATGTGTGCTATTTTCATGTGCACAACCCTACACCTTCTATAGTTATGCATATTACAACATATTCTACAAGTAGTATTTATGAAAATTATACTACAAAACTTCATGATTGTTAGATTTAGATACATTTACATGTAGCATTCCTCATGAATGAAAAATTAATCTTTAAATATTTAATTTAGATAGACACTATTATTCTCCCATTTATGGATCATAGGATAATTTCCCTTCCAAATATTTCAAAAAAATTCAAATATTTTAAAGATATAAAAACATTTAAATTATTTTTAGAAAATAAATCAAGACTCGAGCATGACATGAGATGCTAGTTTATATATTTACATGTGTTATTTATCATATATACTTATATATATCATAATATTTCTTATACACACATGCATTTAACTAGTTATTTATGTGTGATGTAGGAAATACATTACATATACATTCTTAGATGTTGGACTTCCCTTATACCGAGTGACCTTGCCTATGTTGGGGGTATCTAAATCTATAGGTGACACTCTAACATGGTATATCTATTTATGACCTCAAATGAAATGAAAATATACATATCTTACAAGTATCTTGATAAATCACTCACAATTTAAATATATCTTCATGGATATGCTTCTTTGCTAACAATATGACATTGATACATATGGATGAAATAGACTAGTTTTCAAAAATATAGAGTTCAGGTTTTCAAAGTTTTAAATAATGCAAAATCAGATTTTATATAAAAATATAGTTTTTTTAAGAAAGGATTAAAAGAATTAAGAGATAAAGAGATGAAAAATATATCCACATTAATATATATTATATGGGTATATGGCATATAATGCACTCACTTTAATAAAAATCAAAGTACATAATCATACACACTTGAATGCATATGCCTAGGCATGTGTGAATTAGTTACAAAAAATCAAAGTTATAGGTTGAAAATACACTTAAGAATATAGATGCACATAACATTCTATATCATTTTGTCACATATTTAGAGGACATGATATCATTCATACTCAATATTATTCAAAGTTTCAAAATTTAAAAGTTTCAAAGATTCAAATTACAAAGAGAAAAATATTAAAATTCAATTTAAAGGGAAGTCTATGAGTAATGAGATCATGATGGGTGCATGCATACTATTAATTATATTTATATCATAAAAGTATATAATGTATATACATATACAATGATGTGATTTAAATATGTGTGATTGATGTACGTTTAAGTCTAGTGACACTCAATGAAATTTAAATCACTTCTAGTGAATCTGACATGATTCCATAATTTTGGATTAGTACATTGGGGCTACTCAATTTTCATGAGAATGGGGATAATGTATATTTACAACTCAAGAGATTGATTAGTTATCTAAATTGGGACTTTATCACCCTCAATTACCATTGGTTCAAATTATCTAAGTGATTCAATGAGGGCGCATAATAATCCATTAATAATTATAGGTTATTTGGTTTTTCCTATTTATAAGTGTACTCCCCCTTGTTCTCTTTTAAAAATTTTAAATTTAAAAGTTTAGCTTTTGGAAAAGTTTTAAATGAAAAAGTGACTACTTCATGAGCTATTGTAGGGTTTTCTTAGTAAAATTGCCCTACATAATTGAAGTGTTATCTCAAAGACAAAGTGTGTTATACAAACTTAGGTTCAAACTCTTTCTCCTTTAGTAATTTCATTTCTAGAGTAAATGGGGGAATGTAGACACATAAATGTCATCACATGAACTTGAAAATGTTATTTCTCACTATATTTATAATCACATGACTTTTACCCAATTACGACTCTTATTTAACATTCTTATAATCCATTAAACTATATGTGAGTTTGACCCTTCATTTTTAGCATTATATAAAAATATTAATGTCAAATAATCAAGATATATAATAACACCTTTATACTATTATTTTAAAAGTATGGTTTTATTTTTTCCTCCTGAATAGGTCTACCCTAAGTAGATAGTAACACATTATACCCTTATCCACTTGGGCCATATATGTTTGGTGCCAACTAACAACTAGTTTCCAAATTCTAAGTTATCATTTTTTGTCTTCCTTCTTGTTTCACATAGTCAACTAAAGGAATTGATATAAATCTACCTATAAATACATGTCAATATTCATTCATTAATACCACTTGATATTCACTTGGAACAACCATTTTCACTTCTATATATTGATAAAATATTCCATATTATGCCCAAATTATGAATTATCCATGAGTAGTCATAATCCAAGTCAAGATCCCCTTAAATTAAGTCAATATCTATCATTTCCAAGTATTGAATAGATATTATAGCTATATACATATAGTCAAAGAAGCACAATCTCACATTGACTCTAGGTGGGATAAATACATGGGATTGATTTCCCTCCTTAGAGCATTGGATATGTAGGAAATAATCAATCATCAAGGTGGTGATTAAGGTCACCTTATCCCATTACACTTCACTCTTTTTCTTAAAGGTTTTCAAGCTATCAAAGTGTCTTAAGGGTTTCAAATATAAAATAAGGTAAATAATGATTTCTATGTGATAAAATCCTAAATTTGATATCTAATATTTATATCTCATCCATAGTAAAAATTAGTACAATGATTATTTTAAATGCATAGTCAACCCAAAAATGTTCACAATCAATGGACTCCAGTGTACTTCACCATTTTATACCTTCTATAGTCTTATTATTTTAACCTTTTAGGGTTTTACTATGTAAATCTTATGTTATTAAAGGGTTAAGTGTATTTATAATCTAGAAGGAAAATTGGAAATGATTAATTTAATTAAACTTTCCTAAAATAGTAAGTTAGAGGAGACAAGGTACTTATCTAGGAATAAAAAAACTTCTATGTAGATCAAGGAACTAGAATAGGCTAGAAAGATAGGCAAGCACCATTCATCTTATGAATATTTATTAAAATTTGGCCTACGACAGTAACATCCAAATTAGGATAGTATCACCATGTGGTGTTAGTATCTAATTATAGTGATAACGTTCCTCCTATAAAGACTACATGAAACTCTCAGGAAAGTTATAAGATGTTGTGAAGGTCCTGTAAGTGGTTCTATGTTGGGGGATTGTATGTGTCACTATTTTAGTTTAAAATATTTTAAAACCCCAATGGATAGCTACATAAATGAAAAAATAAACAAATCAAATGTAATAAGGAATAGAAAATTTAGGTTATGGGATATTATGATCACATAGATCAGAGCTCTTATTGTCTTGGCTACTACCTACATTAAACCCAATATAGGGGTCTTAGATCACATGTAGTTCCCCCTTAGGAAAATGTGCACCATAAACTTGAATTATATGCCAGAATGACTTTCACTTAATTTGTTCTTTGTTTAATCATGCAATGTCTAGGTGTGATGACTAAGTAGTATGTACAGTATGAAGTTTTACTATTGATTGATTTTAGTAATATGTGCTAAAATAGTAAGTGATAGATGTAAAATGCCCAATGAGGCTCTTTAGATAGAAATAATTTTTTTTTGAACATAAGACCTTGTTTACTGGTCAAAAGTCATAAAAGAGGGACAAAAAACATAAAAGAAGGCTCATAGAGGGGTTAAGACTCAAACATGAGATAAAAGGCCCATCATACACTAGATATATAATTAGACACTAACACCATGTGGTGCTACTATCTTGGAAGTGGAACATATGTCATGAGGCTTAAAGTAGAGCTAAAAGCAATCAAGATAGGCTAGGGGACCTTGTGACTAGGAAAAGATGACGTATGACTACTGAGAGTGTCATGAATAAGGAAAATAAGATAGGAAAAATAAAAAGACTCAAAATGACCATGTGAACAAGGACTATAATCATCATGAAGACCTTCATGTGAAAGAGTAAAGAATACATAGTGATTATGATTGTTTGGCCAAATTAGGGTGTTTACATTTACTATATTTTATTATAGTAATGCAATGAAATGAAATTAATAGATTAAAATAAAAAGAGGAACACACACCTATACTTGTGTGAATGTGATCTTGACTTTGCCTACTTCTTGGCTAGATAATTGGATAGGAGCTAGTGTGTAATATGTGAAGAGGAAACCCATGATGTGGATTCCCCCTTGTACTGAATATAAATAGTGCACTAAATTATGAGGACCAAAACCCCATATTTTCCCCCCTACTCTGATATATGTATTAAATATGAATATGTAAGCTAAATGTGTGGAGAAGTAAGGCTCACTTTCCCCCACTCTGATATCTAGACTGAATCTAAGTATGCAAATTGAATGTATGAAGAAACAAGGCTTGCTTATCCCCACTCTAAAATATAGATAAAATCTAAGTATGTAACTAGGTTTGGTAGAATGTTATCAATCAACTACTGTAGATAGTCTTGAGACCCAAACTGGTGAAAGCCTAGTGACAATACTAGTGATGTTACTAGGTATAACCTAATAATATAAAAAATGGAGATCAAGGATGTGTTTTCTACATCATGATCCCTAATATTGATATCTAATTAATGTAACTATGTATTTAATATATCTAATTAAATTAGTATACCTAAGTCATAACTATGTGTTTGTGTGTTTGTATCTATGTAGACTATATATTTGTATATATATGTAGACTTATGTGTCTATATATTTGAAAAAACCTATGTAGACTATGTGTTTGTATATCTAAATATCTATTAGACCTATGTGTCTATATATATATAACCCTATATAGACCTATGTATCTATATATCATAATATCTATGTAGACCTATGTTTCCAAATCTATATAAACCTATGTATGTCTAAAGTGATATATGTATATTCCCCCCTTGGTGAGAAAGTCATGACTATGGTAAGGGTATGTAATAAAAAGTGGTAATTAATGATGGTGTTGGTGTTAATTAGTAGGTGTTATGTTGTTTTAAGTTTGAATAGTGTATTTATTTTGATAGAGTTATTGAGATATCGCACTAGTAAGGGATTGGTATTAGTTACCAAAATTGAAATGCAAGGTTAACCTTAATAAGGTAGCATTGGAAAAGTTTGACTTAAATAGGTCATTTGATTAATTTGTAAATTCATTTAGAGAATTTGAGTTGAGAGAAATTGCATGTTTGAGTGAGAGAAATATGTCAAGGAGACAAAGAGTAGCTTGACATAGTATGAGGAGGTTGAGACATGAATTCAAGATGAGGAGGAAGTTAACCTAGTAAAGAGCCTAGAATATTTCCTATTTTTGTTATTTATACTTTTTTTTATTGAGAATTTACTATTTTAGGACATATTTTTCAAAAATGGTGCTATTATCCTTGTTTGGGTGATATTATCTAAGACCTGGTGCTAGTATCCAAGATGTGGCATTATTGTCTACCGCTAGTACCTTGTATGCAACATTAGTGTCTAGTAGGATTGGGTTATAATTTTGATTATTATTGACTAGTTTTTGGTATGTATTGGTAGTTATTAGTTTTTATTTTTCATTATTGATGCCTTATTTGGTTGTAATTTATAGGTTGATGCTTGTATGAGGGATTTTTGTACTGGACAAATGATGGAGTCCCTATGGGATCTACCCTTGGTAGATGCTAAGATGGTTATGATCAAGAGAGAAGGTTTGATACATGTTGCATTCCTATAGCTCATTCCATGGGATAAGCACATGATGATTACATTGTGTGAGCAATGAGATGAAGATACGTGTAGTTTTTGGTTATCGACTAGGGATATAACTATCATTCTAGAGGATATGTACCAAATTATATGATTACGTATCCCTAGGAAATGGATATACTATATCAGGATACAGATGCTCAGGCCATAAAACAATCTTATATATACTAATTTTTTATGGTAGTATGGAACCATCACATAAGGAGTCATAGTGACATATTATTGACATTAATTATTAATGCTAAGGTTTCACAACTATGAAAGTTCTTAGTCATTTTGATGTCTTAATTCATGGTTGTATATGGGATTTAGGTGTTAATTTATTATAAGATGCATGAGATAGTGTAGGATATTGAAGATCATGGTGTTATGTATTCTTGGGGTCAGACAATGCTATCCCACCTATACAAGGACTATACCATTCCACATAAGAGATGTGTGGTGGAGGGATTGAATCATTACCACTATTACATTATTTGGAATATGAGCACATAGTAGTGAGTAGGTTGGTGGTACATGTATAAAATCATTTGGATAACCCATAGTCATTTTAAAAGAGGTAGATAAAGATGGGTCATGTGCCTAGGAGGAACACTATGTAGTGTTGATAGTTGTTAGATAGTTTGACAGCGGGGGATATTATTTGGAGGACCTCTAGGGGTTATAATGGATGGCTTGAGGATAGTATTCAACTGAGATATATTAGAGTGATTTTTTGGATACATGACCATTGGGTCAACATGAATGAGTGGTTTCAATATGACTGTGTCACATGATAGTTCAGTGTAGTTCAATATGTTACCCTAACACAAATTATATGGTTGAGGAGTTTTTAGGCTCTTACAAGGCTAGGTAATAGTATAAGGCTATCTATTACCAAATTAGCTCCTATTCCCTTGATAGAGTGAGATCCTAACATTCATATACTAGATATAGATGATGTGGGAGAGAGTGATGCCTACACAACTTGGTGGAGGGATCATATATGAGAATATCTATTTCTAAGAGGTGGGATTATTTTAGAGGATGTATTGGAGGTAGAGTCACTTAGGGATGTTGATGGTAAGTTAATACATTATTTTTGCATATTTTATGTATATTTGGTTATTTATGTATTTGATTAGGAATATGATGTAGTTCATGGGCATGTATAGGTTTAGGTGAGGATGAGTACTGGGAGACCACCATCAATTTGGTGCTTCATGAGTTAACAAATCATATTCTTGATGATGCCATGGATGATGGATTGATAGAGAGGGATACCAGTGTAGCTAGTGTGTATGCTCATTTATTTGACTGAGTTATGATAGCTATTATAACATATAGATGAGAAACTATGGATAGAGATGAGACACATGCATAATTACATAGGCATACCATAACCACACTTGATACTATAGGTAGGGATAGTAGTTGGATAATAGATGAATATATACATATTTAGTGAGAACATGTAGAGTGTATGGCTGAGTTGGGTATGTACTGTGAGAGCTAAAGAGTAGATAAAGTCATCGATCCAAGTCATAGAGAGAGAAGATCCTCTAGTTCTAGCTTTAATATATCTAATAATAAGAGAGAGGGAGTTAATATTAGTATCCATATCCACATAATTGATTTATGGACTATGTTTGTATTGAAATTATAGTTTGAGTTATATAGATGGATGTTTGTTGTTTATATTGGAATTGTGTAATATTGGTAACTAGATCTAATTATATTGCATATGTTTATGTGTTTAATTGTTTTGATTGTTTGAAATGATGATATATATATATATATTTATCGAAGTAGAATTAATTAATCTGTATGTATTTATAAATGTTTAGGCATATGTGTAGTGGATTAGGATTTTGAATTTATTGTTATAAGGTTTTTTGTATTCTATAATATTTATATGTGTAAATCATGTGATTATCATATGCCCTATCTAAACCTAGATGGCATGGAGAACCAATGACCATAATAATAATTTTTTGTTAGTGTAGGAGGATTTTAAATTGAAACTATGTGTGATAAATAGATGGTGAATAGATGTGTAGACTTTGGATAAAAAATCTTGATTGGATGATGTGCTAAAAATTTACTCTGAGTTGTTTGATTTTTGGCAAATATCTTGATTGATGTATGAATTGGAGTTGTTTTATGATTATGTATTCATTTACATATATATTTATTAGTGTACAAATTGGAGATTTGTTTTTCTTTTTTATATTTTTTTCCATATATATTTATTGGTGTATGAACTCGAGCTATATTCTAATTTTTATAGTTGTTTCCATATATATTTATTTTTGTAAATACTAGAGCTTTGTTATGATTTCTATAATTGTTTCCATATATCTTAATTGGTTTTTGACCTATTATCATGCCTTAAGATTTTTATTTATTTCCATATATCTTAATTGGTGTTTAAACTATTATCATGCCTTGAGCTTTGTGAATTGGTTTCCATATCTATTGAAACTATGGTACATAATATCACTCACAAATAGGTGTCCTAGAAACCACATGGATCATATAATGAGTGACCAATGGTTCCTTAAAATGAACATCCTTATATAAATCTATTGTAGATGAGTGTGAACCAGGAGAGTGTGTATAATGAGATCTTGGTGCACACTTTGTAAATACTACATTACCATAATTGACATACTAGTCAATGTAAGCTTGGAGTGCATAAAATGATAATCTAAATGTCCATTTATCTTGTGAAAGCTATAATATGTCTTATGTGGTGCCCTATTCAAATGGTGTGGTGGATGATGATTAGTAGGAGGAATTTTGATCATATCCCTATCTAATAGTGCAAGAAAAATATCATGAGGCCCAACCCTATCTGATAACTATATAACCCCTTTGTGTGTGTCTTATGTTTTGTTCACCATAAGAGGTGTTATGTAAAGTGGATCTTTGCCATTATTGAGTATCTTTATTAGTTTTTTATGTTCCAATAAGTTATTAATTAGATGTGGAGTAGGATATTATATCATGTTAATTGAGTGTGGCTTTGAGGGGCCTACATCTAAATCTACCTCTTATTATGCAAATACTAGTCCCAATTATACTTATAATGTTATAGTTGCATTACATAGATGTCAAAATGATTTTGATGTCTGATATTTTTAAACATTGTCATTGATTAAAGGAGAGATTGGTGAGCATTATCTTTGAGTGATGAGCTTTGATATTTAGTGTTGTCATTGATGTCAAAGGTTCTTATGTAGATGCATGGTTCTTTCATTGATGTCAATCTAATATCATTAATGTCAAAATTTATTATGAATATGTATGGTCAAGTAAACCTTAATGTATGTATATTAATTAGTTATATTTGTATCATAATGGGTGTTATTATTGTGATAAAAGAATACTATTTGAAGAACGTTCTAATGTCAGCTTGCGTGAATTAATTGAGAAGTAGCATGAGTAATTATAGGCTAGTATAGTAAGTGTAAAGCATATTTTAATGATTTTTATATACCTTTTGAGATGGTATTTATAGGTGGCTTGATGAAATAATTAATCTCCAAATAATAATCAATGTGCCACAAATATATATTTAAGTAGTTCTAAAGATGCTTGAATGAGCTATGAAGATGACAATGCTCTAAAGAGAATGCTATAAATAACACTTAACAATGTTTGATCATGAGAGAGATTATTTTAGGTTGTATATGAGGTGTTAAGGACCTCAAAAATGATTAAAATTATATCTTTGAAGATATGTGTTTGCATTTTTAAAGATGCTATGAAGATCCTAGTTGAGTTTCTAAGATCTATAAGTAGCTCCAAACAAGTTCTATTTAATTTATAAATAAGAGTTAGTGTATGATGTCTCTTGATTATATGCAAGAGGTATTAGAACATAGGTAAAATTCAATGGTGAAGTCTACAAGATGGCTATAAGGTTAGATTCAAGACATAATATGACTTTTAGGTCAAGGATTAAAAATAAAGAAGAGAGATGGTGACTAGATGAGGTAACAAGATTAGTTTTCATGACATGGGTGAGTAGTTAAACATTTATAGAGATGATTAAAGTTGTTTTAAGTATGTTTATGAAGTTTTAGATCAAGGTCTACAAGAAAAAGGCATGGAAAGTATTTCAATATTTCTTAAGTGCATAAAATGAAGAGTTATCTACTCAAGAAGGTCTTCTTAGTGCTCTTTGGCATGTGCAACATATGAATGAGATATTAATATATTCATGTTATATGATGAAGGGTTATATCCCAAACTTCTAATCATTGGTTTTTATAAATATTACCTATGTTTTATGAATGATTGTGAAGACTGAAAGATAGTCTAAACCCTCATAAAACCTTAACTATGACTTGATGTTAAAGATATTATTATAAAGAGATAATAATAATTTGATATGATCATAAAATTTATTTTAGGTTGAATTTAACTCTCCAAAAAATCTCTAGATGTGATTGGTTTCTCAAGTGAGTGAGCAGACCCTACAAAAAAGTGCTTATCTTTTTAAAAAAACTGTATAAGATAGAGTTTATCGAGTCAAAATTTCTAAGTGGATGAAGATCAAAGTGTGAGACTTATATTTATTTTTCATGAGTATTTTTTTATAGGTTATAGATATCAGGTGTGAAAATTTGGTGATCCAAGTTGGCCAGTCACTAACAAACTTAGTGGTGTAGATAGTAAGGAATTAGATAGAAGTGAAAAGATGTTTCCTTATGTGTTTTTAATAAGAGTGATGAATTGAAATGAATGATGATGTTATTTTGGTCTTGAGTGATCTATAATTTCTCTACAAAATCTTGGAAGTCATTGTAAGAGGTTGGAATATGGAATCCAAAATGGTTTATTTAGTTGAGTAGAGTCTATGAGAAAGAAGGTCAGTAATTGGTCTTAAATATCAATAGTTTTTATTAGATCTCATGATATAATTGATCAAGGTTGATCTAAGTATGTTATAATATTATATTAATTTATTAAAATACCTTTAATATATTCAATCATTTGTCAGATGTTCATGTTTCCTTGACTATGTTTTTGGAGTCAGTTGGTAGTTTTGAGTGAACATCTTGTAAAGAATTGTTTGAGCATGTTTAACTTGATTTGAAGCATCATATAAAGTTTTTTTTGACCTTGAGTTCATTATTTTTTTGAATATGTAATTTTTTTTCATTATTTTTTCTCAAAATTAAGTATATTCCTTAATTTTTTAAGATAGATTTTATTTATATGCACATGACTATTATATACATTGATTTGAGTAAGGGTTCAAGTGGTGATTCGACATAAAAGGTGTTATATAAATAAAGTGAAGTTGGATAGGGTATATTTTAGTGTCATATGACATTTTAATAAATTTTAGGTGTTTATATATGACTCAATAAATATCAAAGGGTAGCATATTATTAAAAAGGCATATTAGGTCTCCATAAGCCTGAAAGAAGAGTAAGGGCTAATTGATATATGGCCAACCTATTGTATTTATTGATTAATGATTAAGGTATGTTATTTTAATATTATAAGACTTATTAATGTTTTACTTAAGTGATTTGAATAAGTAGTTGACTAATAAGGATATGATCAAGTGACTTGTATAAAAGCAAGGCAATTTAGGCCTATTTGGTGTGCTTAGAGAGTGAAATCAAAAAAAGGATAAAAAATTATATAAATAATTGGTGAGAATAATAATATAATTAAAAAAAATATAGATATTTCATTAATATCTAATATAGGTTCTGCATATGAACATCAAGGTTAGAAGACCTAATCAATCCATGAAGAGGGCTAGTTAAGCGAAGAAGGTTGAAGGTTAGTTTGAGAGGCATTAAATTGAGTGAAAAGCTAAAGGAGTAAATAATAATATGTTATATAGTAAATAAGGGTTTTTTAAGGTGATAAAATAAATATTTGGTTGAATTGTTTTTGAGTCATTTAGGGGATTGGTACCTCCTTTCAAGTGGGTGCTTGCTAAAGCCTAGCCGAGTTGGTATATAACTAGTTGAGGTTAGTACTCCATGTGAAGTGTGTGCTTCACTAAATATTGATGTTTGTATTACAATACTATATTTAATTTTCTTCATTAGTGATTTTTATACCCCTATAGGGTTTCCCATGCATATGCTATGTTTACATGTTTCATGTTCTTATGTTTTGATGATTATGCTTGTTATGATGTACATGTTTATTAGAATGGTTCATGTATGATTAAGTTTAATTTAATGAAATTTTTTAAAGATTGATTCATCCCTTTCATCCTATATATTTATTTATTTCTAATAATTGGTGTCATATTAGGTCCTTTGGAATAGGCTTAATAGCCTAAAGGATATCTTAAGAAGCAAAGATGACTAGTCAACAAGCTCAAGGTGGTTTCTCTACCATTAAGGCTCCATTATTAAATGGATCTAACTATTAATTTTGGAATTTTAGAATGAAGATATATATAATTTCTTAGGGAAATGATATTTAGTATTCAATTATGAATAGTTATATTACACCTCTAATTCCACCAATAGATGCAACAGGTAATAATGCTAGTGAGAATAACTCCAAGGTAATGAATTCCATTATGTGTGGTATATAAAAGGTAGAGATTGTAAAGGTAATTCATTGTGTTTCATCCAAATACATATGGTAAAAATTTAAGACCATATATTAAGGAGACACCAAGGTAAATAAGGCCAAATTATAGACCCACAGAATATAGTTTGAAACCCTAAAGATGAATGTAGATGAATCCATTAGATACTACCTATTAAGAGTTGATGAAGTTATCAATATCATAAGAGGATTGGGAGAGGAAGTGAAAGATTATACTATTACTCAAAAGGTATTGATATCACTCACTCCTAAGTTTGACTCTAAAGTGTTTGTAGTAGAAGAGATACAATATTTAGATAAGCTAGATATGGATGAGCTTCATGGCATCTTAATTTCCTATGAGATGAGATAAAATTAAGGAAGACCTCCTAATAAGGAATCAAATTTCAATTTTGTATATAATTCAAAGTCTAAGAAGGTAAAATATGAATTATATTTAGATATTGATGATGATGAACTCGTAACTATGTTTTCTAGGAAATTAAGGGTTATATTAAGTAAGTACAAGGATAAGCTACACTTAAAATGTTTCAACTATGGCAAGATTGGTCACTTTTAAACTAAGTGTCCTAACAAGGACATATCTAAGCATAATGAAGAAAATGATGGAGATTACAAGAAATATTATAGGTCTGAAAAGAGAAAGAAGATTTTTATAAAGTATGAAGGCAAGAATAAGTCATTTAAGAACAAGAAGATATTCTATACCAAAGAAGACAACTCATCTAATGTAAGTGATTCAAACACATATGACAATGATGATGGCAGTAATGAATCAAAACATGACAATAATAAAATACTATTCATAGGCATAAAATTAGATAATGAAGGTTGTTCAAATGGGAAAGGCCTCATGATTGATGGAAAATTAAATGAAGTATACTATGATAGTGAAGAAGGATAATCTAAATTGGATCTTAAGGTAGAGCTGGTAAGTGCCCTATCAGAGTTGAAGATTGTGAATAAGAATAAAAAGAAATTGAATTCATTAACTTAGGACTATGAGGATCATATTAGATTTTTTGATCAAAGGATGATAAACACTTCCAATTAGTATTAATAGATCATCCAACAACTTGAAACCTAAATAGAGACTATGGTAGGAATCCTTAAGTCCAAATAAAAAGACTACAACAAATATGAAACTAAAATAGAATCTATGAGAACTAAGTTGGATCAAACATCCATAAAGGTGAAGATATTTGTGAATTTTTAAAATATAATTAAGGCTCTAGATGATATTTTAAGTAGTCAAAAGTCTTTAAGTGACAAGATAGGTCTTGGATTTAAATAAGACCAAAAGAAGGCACCTCATGTTGAAAAGAATATTGTTGAAGACAAGAAGGTTAAAATGAAAATACCTATTAAACAACTCAATTCTAAAAGATATGATGATTATTTCAATGGTTAATATTTTACATGTATTTAGTTTGGTCATAGAACAAAATAATGTAGAAGACCCTCCAAGAATGAGTACTCATGTAACTATGGAAGAAGTAATTGGAAAAAGGGAGATCATAATCATCATCAATAAAATGGTATGTATAAGGTGTTTTACTATAGCTGTCATAAAATAGGACACATTGTAAGATTATATCCTAATAGAGTTAGAAGATCATCTAGTCAAGACAATAAGATTCATAGTCATGCCACTAAGAAATGGATCAAGAAGTCTGACTCTGTAGATAAGATAAAGATTGAAGAATTGACAAAGAATAATAATGATGACAAGGTGAGTCATGATCAAATCATAAACCAAGGTGGGATATTTGTTATTGTAGAGCATAAGTTAGAAGTAAAGGAATTCCAATAACACTTATTATCTACATGTGTTAACAAGGTAGTAAAAGAAAAGAAGGGTGACAAGGTTAATGATGAGATCAAACCTATAGTTCTAATGAAGACCAAAATAATGTTGAAGAATATTTAGTATTGGATATGGAGATATATGAATATCATGATTTCATACTATTCTAGATCACTATGAAAAATGGGTGGCTCCATTAAGCTTCATCGGGAGATTATTCTATCAAAAAAAGGATGAAGATATTGATAAAATATGTTTATTTTGAGATGATTCCAAGTTGTCTATGTTGCAAACAAGGAGATGAAGATGAATTTAATCCATTATTTTATTGATCACTCTATGATTTGAAGTAGCAACATGATGAGAGATCCAAGATTTGTATCAATTATTTGAAGTCAAACTATAAAAAATTGGTATATAAGAGGTAAGCTTCTGAGATATATTTATTATGAGAAATTGATCTAGATCTGTGAAGATAAAAGGAGAGTCTCTATTTATACATTTGGTATCTAGTACAAGATAACCTTATGTGTGTTTAAGAGTTTAATATTCTTTATCCATTTCAAGAAATTTATGTGATCTTGAGTTCCAAATTTTTATGAAGAAGATATGTTTAGTCTAATGGGGAGTTTGGTAGTTTTGTTATTCTTTATCAATAAAGTGATTATTTTTTAATATGCATGAATTTAAGGAGAGATTATTTCTAAGATGCTTCATATACTTTATTTTTTGATATTTTTCTGAATCAATTAGGAGAATGACCTGATTGAATTTTTTTTAAAATGGTTGCCATAGTTTCTAAAGAGTGTGTGTCATGTAGTGTTTTTAAGAGATAAGTATCAGCTCATAAGGAGAAAAGTGTTATTTCAGTAGTTGAAGATGATCTTTGATGTTTAATACTAATAGAAGCATGGTGGATTATTGATTTGAGGGGGGAGCTATTCAAGTTGTTGACTAATCCTAATCTATGTTGAAGTGAGCTTGTAATATGAGTTCATTCTAAAATAAATGATAGTTTTGGAGGACCTTTGTCATTGATGTCAAAGGGGGAGAAAGATTAGAAAAGGATGAGAAGAAGAAAGATAAAAAAATATGAGAAAAGGAAAAATATCAAAATGGATGAGAAAATGTAAGAACCAGATCTAACATATGATTTCCATAAAGAGTGGTTGATAGATTTTTCTAAGTATGTTTGCCATCGATGAAAAAGGGGGATATTATTTAACATTTTCATTGATTAAGGGAGAGATTATTGAGCATTGTATTTGAGTGATGAAATTTGATATTTATTATTGTCATTGATGTCAAAGGTTCTTATGTAGATGCACGGTTATTTCATTAATGTCAATCTAATATCATTAATGTCAAAGGTTCTTGTGAATATGCATGGCTAAGTAAGCCTTGAGGTATGTATATGAATGAGTTATGTTGCTAGTATAATGAGTGTTATTATTGTGATAAAATAATACTGTTTGAATAATGTTCTAATGTTAGCTTGAGTAAAATCATTAAGAAGTAGCATGATTAAGTATAGGTCAATATAGCAAGTGTAAAGCATTTTGTAATTCTTTGTCTAGACATTATGAGATGGTATTTTTAGGTGGATTGATGAAATAAGTAAGCTCCAAAGAAGAAGTAGTATGCTTTGAAGATCTATGTAAGTAGTTCCAAAGATGCTTTGAATGAGCTATGAAGATGAGAATGTTTTGAAGATAATTATTCGAATAACACTTAACAGTGTTGTTGTTCCCAATATCTGTCACTCATTTTGGGACAACATATGAACTATTTTGGTTCAACAGACCAAAATCCTCTCTTCCCTTTCCAAAATTTGTTCTAAGTATTCAAATTCTCCATTTTTCAATATTTTTCATATTTCTATGGACTCTACAGGCTTGAAACTATGGACTCTGTAGGCTTAAAACTATGGACTCTGCAAGCTTAAAACTATGGACTATGCAGGCTTGAAATTAGCAAGGTTCAATAGGTTCAAAGGCTTCAACAAGCAATTTATCTAAAAGGATCAAGTTTATAGTGCTTAGGAATTTTTAGGATTGGTTCAACACCTTGGTTCAAATCAGATATGTTCATCAACAAGCTTCTAAGCAAGGATTGAACCATTGAACCTTGAACTATTTTGGTTCAATGGGTTCAACGGGTTCAAAGGTTCAACGTCCTTAGAAAGAGTTAAGCGCTTTGTCAAAGGTTTAAAGTTCAACTGATTTAAGGCTCAACAACTTCAAAATAGACTTAGCCAAAACAAAGAGATTGAACCGATTGAACTGTTGAACGTTGAACCAAAGTTAGTTCAAGCGGTCGGTTCAAATAGTTGGTTCAAGGGACTATCCCAAAGATGAAGGAACAAGTGCCCTTGCAGATGGCAGTGAACCAAGGCCAAGTTCCCTTATGGAGGGAAGTGAGTAAAGTGGGTAAAGTTGGAATTCCTTTGTAAAAATGACTAAGACTAAAATGGAACATTTCCTTTGGACTTTTTATTTGAGGAAATTACTAAGCAAAATGGACCGAAAGAATTCCTTCGAAAAGATTTTCCATGGGAAAATGACTAAGGCAAAAATTCTTCAAACAAATTATCTGAAGGAATTCCTTCAGACTTTTGTCTGAAAGAATTCACCTAAAAGGAAAAACAAAATCCCAATGGAAAAGTGTTTAAGTCAAAGCAAAGGAAGATTTCCTTCAGACAAATTGTTCAAAGAAATTCCTTTAGACATTTTGTCCAAATGAAATGAAGGATGAAGTCCACTGAAGAAATTAAATCCCACTGAAGGAAGTAAAGCTTGAAGGCCACTTGAAGGACCCCAAAGGGTAGGTATCCTTGTGGGGGGCTCTTAGCACTAACAAAAAGGACCTTTCCCAAAGCCCGAAGGGACACCTTCCCTTCAGGACATTCCAAAGGCTGGATAAAGATGCAGAAAAGAGATTTAAAAGACTTAGCCAAAAAAGTCTGCAAAGAATGAACCATTGAATTTTTGAACCTTAAACCAAATGGTTCAATAGGTTCAAAGGTTCATGGTTCAACAGTTCAAAGACAACCTCAAGCGAAAGAAGCAACAAATGGATGATTCCAAAGACAAGTTCAAAGAAAGTGATGGTTCAACCAGAGAGCAAAGAAGCGGTTGAAATAGGGAGCAATGAATCGATAAAGATCACCTAAATTTTTGAACTAATGAACTAATGAACTTTCATAGGTTCAAAGGTTCTTGGTTCAATATGGTTCAAATAGACAGTGACCATTGACATCCTCGCCAACATCAAATTTAATGTAATGTAATATCTGTTAATATTTGAATATGGAATAGAATTTGAAAAAGAAACCAAGAAATTGGCTAAAAAGAGAGCCCGAGAGCCCAAATTGCTACAGGGAAGAGAGGACAATACAAAAGATCAGAAATATCTACAAGGGAGTTATTTCTAGTAGGTGAAATAGTGGATCAAGTGGTCATTTGAGTACACCAAATCAAGGACACGACCTATTTTTCTTCCATGAAGAGAAGACAAAGTAGATAGCTACACATACATTAGGAAAATTACTAGACAACTCCTGCTAAGGAGGAGACATATAAGATGGATGATCACACCATAGTTAAGGCAATACATTATTCCAAGCATGGCCCCTAGACATAATTAAAGATGCATTGAAGGCATTAACCAGAGCATGGGTCATTTCATGGAAAGAAGCACCAAGCATTTCTTTGATGCTATACATTTTAAATTTTTACATTATGAAAAGGGGATCTTTTTATTTTATAGAAGCAAAACTCTGCCCAAATTGAAAGGCAAATACTGAGACTTTGAGCTCATATTGTTGTTCATATTATTTTATCTAAATGAGAAAGCAAGTTACTTGTAGACTTTGTGTTGTTATAGCTTGTGTCATTTTAGGAGATTGTTCTTATGTCTATCTTCTAGATGCATTCTTGTTTATTTAATTTAACAGGTAAAACTAGTGGAAGTGATAAAGAAGATGTCTTGAAGTCAGTTACTTTCAGACTTTATGATGTCATAGTTGTCTTTAGTGTGTGTTTTTAATTTATTTCTGTGTAAAGGATTTTGGGATGAGTTTGTGCCCCCATTATCCTTTGTGTTTCACTCTTTGGGTAGTTGAGGTGGAGAATTTGGGTTCCATTTCATCCTGCTAGTTATTACGCCTTTGTCACTAGTTATTTGTCATTACCTAAAAAAAACTCCTGCTATTTACTGCAAGATCACTTCTGAAAGAAGAGAAGTGCCTTCAGTGTTTTCACCAAGATTTTCTCCTTTTTTGTAAACATTATCTCTAGAAAAAGAGAGATGGATGGTGTTGTCCTACCCCTAAGTGTTACTTTCTACTTATATATATAGTATATAGCCCCTGCATATTTATAGGGAACCTCCCTTTGATGAGAGGAGAGATTTGTCCACCTTTGATGTAGTATACTTACACATTTAGATAACTAATCTCCCTTGTTGTGGTTGATGAGACCTATTTTTCTCATTAGTTAGCTGATTTACAAAATATTCACCCAATAGCTTATTGGTGAATCCACTGGGGAAGAACACACAATTTGAAGCCTCAAGCTTCAAGCTAAAATAGGACCAGTTCTTTTCCATTTTTGTTCTACAATCTAACAACTCCACGTTATACCAAAAGCTAGAGTTCAAGGTGTTATTGAACCTATTTTTGAGTTGGTGTAGTAGGGCAATTTCAATTTGTTCCCTCTCCAACTTTAAGTTCAATGATCTAGGAGTGTTCCCCCTACCTATACTAGGTCACCAACACAAGGCAAAGCTTCTTTTTCTGCCATTGCCAAAACTTTGCCTATACATACTCCACCTAGATTTGTTATCCCCCTTTTTCATAATCTAATCATGGCAGCTCAAGGTCCCTGGGGTAACTCTTTTGGTCTACTCAATCTTACTCCACCTCTTCATGAGCTTCCACGCAGTTTAGGGAAGAATTTCCCCAAATCCTTTGGTGATGGGAAAGTTCATCCTGATGAACATATTTCTACCTTCAACATAGCCTATGGTGTGATAGGCATGGAATATGAAGATATAACAGTTAGGATATTCGTGGAACATTGCAAGGTGCTACTGTAGACTAGTTTTACCATCTACAGGCTCAATCAGTGACTAATTGGGACACTCTCAAAGCCAAATATGAAGCTAGGTTTAAGCCTACAAAGGATGCTCATGCCTTGCTAGCACATCTCACATAAATGAACAAGGAACCTCATGAACCTATGAGGGATTTCATTTCCAAGTTTGACAAGCTGAGGAAAAAAATTCTTGCAATTACTCAACCAACACCTAAAAACCTCAAATGCTTCTTCATCAACTCATAGCTACCTAAAGTGATTTTTTTGCTGAGACGTTCTAGCCACATAGACCTTGATGCTACTCAAGAATTAGATACTAAGGTGGAATATGACCTTATCTTGGTATGAAAGATAAGGAGAGATCCTAACAGAGGTAAATGCTCTTCATCTTCTGAATACTCACCTACAACCACTACTGATCCAATGGTGCAAAAGATAGCAAATGAATTGCTAGCTCTTAGAAAAAAATGGCACAAGGAATGTCATCTAATCCTTGATATAGAGATACACTAAGGAGGATGTTCCCCAATCAGCCATACCAAGGCCATGCTACCAAAAATTAAGGGCAGCCAAATCATCTTCCTCCCCCATAGAGGAACCTTGCCCTTGAAGTGCCTCCAATCAACTCAGTAGTTGGGTATCTAGAAATAGAACATGATTCCTCTTTCCAACCTAAGTTTGATCAAGAAAATGATGCTAACTCTTCATACAGGACCAAGAAAAATCAGTTGGCGACTCCAACATTGGTTTCCTGAATTACCAGGATGAACTTAGAAGTGAAAGTGGAGTAATTGAGGGAACTTACGTTGTATTCACCCAGTCCAAGAACCAGTCAACCGAACAATTTGATAAGGAAAGAATAGAGGAATGAACTCATCCTAGAATTTCAATTGCTAAGTGGAGAACCACTCTTCCTTTCCATCCAAAGGACCTGGTGATTGCAATAAAGGTAAGTACATCAAACATCCCTACACCTTCTACTTTAAACTCACAGACCAGTCTTCCCCCTTCCAAAAATCAAAAGGATGAGCTCCCATCCTCTCTTCCTAGTTCATTTCAAAAATTTGACATAATTGACCATATAAATAAAACCAAAATTCAAATGTCTAACTTTGAACTCCGACAATCCAACCCTGATCAGTTGGATAAGTTGGTTCAATGTGTAAAGACCAAACCATCCCTGCAAGACAATATGCTAAGAAGGTAACTCATGATACCCTAAAGAACATGTCTATCCCAAACAACCTTTTCATTACTCCTCCTTCTACCCCTAGGAAAATAGAGCCTTTCTATGTTTCCCTATTGATAAATGGTCACAGGCTGAGCAATTACATCATTGATTTCAGAGCTTCATATAATGTTATGCCTGCCAAAGTGGTAGAATATCTTGGTCTCATACTAACCAAGATATTTGGGAGATATTTCTCCATGGAGAACAAATAAGTGCCACTGATGGGATAAATTAAGGATGCCCAATTTACATTTACAGCATTCCCAGAGAAAATAATCAAGATGATTGTCCTGGTGGTCGACGTCCCAGCTTCATACGGCATCCTTCTTGGCCAAAATTTCTAAAAGGATGTTGGTGGTGAGTTGAGGATGGACTTATCTAAGGCAAGGATCCATGTCAAAGGAATCATGAAGAGGCTACTCCCTGAGAAGGAATCAAAATACGTGGTTACTCAAACATCAGTGCCTAAATCTCAAATTTTGTTTAAGTCTTTAGGCATGGGAAATTATTTCTTGACCAAAGAGGATGTTCATGTTTCATCTGATCAAAATTCTAAAAATGATAGTCTGAAAATTGGTTTAGATGGAACAGCAAAAGACATGAGAGAGCAAAATGCAAACATAGAAGAATCCTCCCTTCCAAGTAAGGAGAAATCTAAGGAGAAATTAATCTCAAATGATGTATGGATCTTGGAATTTGATGGTAGCTATTCCTCTACCAGTTTAAGAGCTAGGATTATATTGATATCTCCTCAAGGAAATATTTTTCCTTCATACAAGTTGTAGTTTAGCAACACCAACAACACTATTGAATACGAATATCTTTTACTTGGATTGAAGGCCTCTCAAGACAAAGGCGTTAAAATCCTTCATGCTAAAGGAGATACTGAGCTAGTGGTTTTTTAGGTGAGAAACCTATACAAAACCAAAAATGAGAGATTGCGCCACTACCACAATCTAGTCTGGGATTAGATTGAAATCTTTGATGCTTTTAGCATCTCTACCATACCAAGGGAATTTAATGACCAGGATGATGCACTGGCCATTTTAGCAACTCTATTGGTTCCTCACCCAGACTTCAAAGGAGATAGGTACACTATTAAACTAGTTTTTCAACCAAGTGTACCTGATAATGCCAATCATTGGTAAGTGTTTAATAATGACAACCAAATCATTGCCTTCTTAAAATAAAAAGATAACTTTGAACAATTTCATTTCAAAGGTAGTAATACTCAGAAGCTTGAACCAGCCCCATCATCAAGTGTAGACACAGGTGAGGAGTTCCCATAGCTAAAAGGGAATAAAATTCCCAAAGGATTGGTCTCCCTTGAGAAGTTGTTTGACAAACATGATAGATTCATCAAACAACAACAAATGGATTCAAGTTCCTCCAAGAGTTTGATCAAGTAAATCTAGGTACCAAAGAAAATACCAAGATGGTGAACATTGGGAAGTGCTGAAATTAGGAAGAAAAGTCCAAGTTCACTACTCTACTCAGTCAGTACATGGATGTCTTAGCATACTCCTATGATGATATGAAGTCACTCAGGCCTAATGAAATTTTCCATGACATTCCTCTCAAAAGTGATTCGACACCTTATAGGCAAAAATCTAGGCAGTATAATTTGAAGATATCAGGTACTATTCTATCTAAAATATAGAAAATGTTGAATGCTAGAATCATTTTCCCAATCCATCATTCCACATGGATTGCAAACATAGTGCTTGTAAGGAAGAAGAATGGAAAAATTTGCCTTTGTGTGGATTTTAGGAACTTAAATCAGTCATCCTTAAAGGATAACTATCCTTTGCCCATCATGGATCAAGTCCTTCAAATAGCGACTAGTTCAAAGATGTTATCAATGCTGGATGACTTATCAGGATACAATCAAGTTGAAGTTGGTGAGGTAGACTAGCATAAGACTGCCTTCATCACACCTTGGGGCACCTTTGCCTATCAAAGAATTCCATTTGGCTTGATAAATGCTAGCACCACCTTCCAAAGAGAAATGGGCCTTGCTTTCAAAGATGAAATGGGTAAATTAATTGTATTATTCTTGGATGATTTAACAATCTTTTCTAAGCATCGCCCTGACCATATGCACCACATGCAACAAGTGCTGGAATGCTACTACCAGAATGGCATTTATTTAAATCCTAAGAAGTCTATTTTTGGGGTAATAAAATGGAAACTTCTCAGACACATTATTTCCTAATAAGGCATAAATATTGACTTAGAAAGAGTCAAGTCCATATTAAGAGCTTACTTTGCCCACAAGTAAGACTGTAGTTCACTCTTTCTTTGGAAAGGTGAATTTCTTATGAAGGTTCAACCTTGAGTTTGCTGAGAAGACTCGACATATTATAAACATGATGAATGGAAAGGCCATGTTTAGCTAGATTGAAGAAGGAAAATTGACATTCCAAGATATTAAGATATCTATTTCCTATACCCCAATTCTAGTTTGTTTAGACTATAACAAGGATTTCACAATGTATAGTTATGCTTCTGAGCACACACTTTCAGCAATTTTGGTTCAATAGAAATAAGAAGGTGTAGAATATCATATTTCTTTCATGAGCTATCCTCTCAAATCTCATGATCTAAAGTACTCAAACATGGAGAAGCATGTTTATGGAATGGTGAAGTTAGTGAAGCATTTCTGCTTTTACATCCTAAATTCATGCATTACTTCCCTAGTTCTCAATACTACTATTAAATCCATACTAACTCAGTAGGAGTTCAGAACCAAAAGGAGGAATTGGATTGATAATACTAAGAGTTTGATATAGTTATGAAATTTACAAAGCTTGTGAGAGGAAAGGGCCTCTGTCAATTGATTGTTGACAATAGACTTGAGGAAGTAGGGCATGAAGAAAAAGAAGTGGAAGACACACCAATAGTCCTCTTTGTCTCCACCATGAATGAGTGGTATTCAAGTATTGATCATTTTCTTACAATGAGTTTCCTACCCACCTGTCTCATAAATAAAGGAGGACCGTTAAATTTAAAGCTGCCAATTTTGTCCTTTGGGATAATGGCCTGTACAAGAGGAGCCTTGATGGAGTGTTCCTTCGATGTGTGGATAAAGAGCAGCAGAACCAAATATTGAGGTCCTTCCACAATCTAGCCTATGGAGGACATTTTTCTACTCCTATAACTACCCATAAAATTCTGTGAGCTAGGTACTACTAGCCTACTCTTTTTCAAGATGCATACAAATGGGTAAGAAAATGTGAACTATGCCAACAGTTTATTGGAAGACCCAAATTAGTTGCTCTACATCTCAAGCAAGTGGTGATAGAAGAGCTATTTTAGCAATGGGAAATTGATTTCATTGGTGATGTAAACCCATCTTCAAGTGTTGGACATGATTATGTCCTCATAGCCACATATTACTTCACCAAATGGGTGGAAGAAATTCCAACCAAGCATGCTACTTCAGAGGTAGTATGTGATTTCCTCAAGGAGAACACCATCTCCATGTTTGGGGTCCCAACCAAGATTTTCATATATAATGTTGCCTATTTATCTTCCCATGAGGTCACTCATTTCTATTTTTACTATGGGATTACCCTCTCCCATTCCTCTGATTATTTCCCATAAGGGAATGGTCAAGCTGAATCAAGCAACAAGAACTTGGTGACCATCATTAAGAAACTGGTGGATGAAAACCAATGAACATGACATAAAGCATTGGTTGATGCCTTATGGGTAGACATAATTACACCAAAGAGGTAAAATTTTATGTCACCTTTCCAACTTTTGTATGGTCTCAATGCAGACATACCAATCACCCTAGAGTTGCCAGCATTGAGATTCTCAAAGGCGATCGAAGATCAGACATATGAAATCTCCATTGATAAAAGGATCATGTGCTTGACTGAACTAGATGAAAAGTGAACTATGGTAGTGGACCAAATTGTTGTGCATTAAATTTTGGTGAAGAAGCTCTTCAACCAGAAAGCAAAAAACTGTGATTTCCAGATTGGAGATCAAGTCCTATTGTGGGACAAGAGAAGAGAACCAAAGGGAATGCATGGGAAATTTAATTCCCTATGGAGAGGATCATTTATTATCTATGAGCTCAATGGTGAAAATAGCTTCTTGTTTAAATATTAAGATGGAATACCCTTTTCTATACCTCACAATGGGCAGCATTTGAAGAACTTCAATTCTTGAAGTATCAGATAAGTTCCCCTTTACATATGTATATTTGTAGTCTTTGTTTCTATTTTTTGCTATTCATTTTCATTTTTTGGCACCTTTATTTTTGGGTAGCATGACTCTATAGCCCAATGGCATATTTCAAGGCACTGGAGATTCTAGTTTCTACTCCCCTCAGCTATTCCAAATTTTCAACTGAAGGAAGTTCCCCAATTGGAGCCAGCTGTTGTTCCCAATATCTATCACTCATTCTAGGACAACATATGAACTATTTTGGTTCAACAGACCAAAATCATCTCTTCCCTTTTCAAATTTTTTTTTGAGTATTCAAATTCTCCATTTTTCAAGCTTTTTCAAATTTCTACGGACTCTGTAGGCTTGAAACTATGGACTCTACAGGCTTAAAACTATGGACTTTGCAGGCTTAAAACTATAGACTCTGCAAGCTTGAAATTATCAAGGTTCAATAAATTCAAAGGCTTCAACATGCAATTTCTCTCAAAGGAGCAAGTTTCCATCACTTAGGCATTTTTAGGATTGGTTCAACTCCTTGGTTCAAATAAAAAATGTTCATTGACAAGCTTCTAAGCAAGGATTGAACCATTGAACCATTGAACCGTTGAACCTTAAAATACTTTGGTTCAATGGGTTTAAAGGTTCAATGTCATTGGCAAGAGTTAAGAACTTTGTCAAAGGTTCAATGTTCAACTACTTCAAGGCTCAACGGCTTTAAAAAATACTTATCCAAAACAACAAGATTGAACCGATTGAACTATTGAACCATTGAACCAAAGTTAGTTCAATCGGTCAGTTCAAATGGCTGGTTCAAGGGACTGTCCCAACAATGAAGGAACAAGTGCCCTTGTGGAGGGTAGTGAACCAATGCCAAGTGCCCTTTTGGAGGGCAATGAGCAGAAGCGGGCAAAGTTAGAATTCCTTTGGAAAAATGACTAAGGCCAAAAGGGAACATTTCCTTCACACATTTTATTCAAGGAAATTACTAAGCAAACGAGACCAAAAGAATTCCTTCAAAAAAAAATTTTGTGGGAAAATGACTAAGGCAAAAATTATTTAGACAAATTGTCTAAAGGAATTCCTTTAGACTTTTGTCTGAAAGAATTCACCTAAAAGGAAAAGCAAAATCCCGATAGAAAAGCATTTAAGGCAAAGCAAAGGAATATTTCCTTTGGACAAATTGTCTAAAGAAATTCCTTCAGACATTTTGTTTGAAGGAAATGAAGGATGAAGTCTACTGAAGAAATTAAAGCTTGCCAAAGGAATTAAATCCTGAAGGACCCCAAAGGGTAGATACCCTTACGGGGGGCTCTTAGCACTAACAAAAAGGACCTTTCCCAAAGCTTGAAGGGACACCTTCCCTTCGAGACATTCTAAAGGTTGGATAAAGACACAAAAAAGAGATTTAAAAGACAACCAAAAAAGGCTACAAAGAATGAACCATTGAACAGTTGAACCTTGAACCAAGTGGTTCAATAGATTTAGAGGTTCATGGTTCAATAATTCAAAGACAACCTCAAGCAAAGAAAGAAGTAACAAATGGATGATTCCAAAGGCAAGTTCAAATAAATAAATGGTTTAACTAGAGATCAAAGAAGTAGTTGAACCAGGGAGTGATGAACCGATAAAGATCACCTAAATTGTTGAACTAATGAACCGATGAACTTTCACAGGTTTAAATGTTCATAGTTCAATATGGTTCAAATAGACATTGACCATTGACATCCCCACTGATGTCAAATTTAATGTAATGGAATATCTATTATTATTTGAATCTAAAAATAGAGCCTAAGAGCCCAAATTGCTATAGAGAAGAGAGAACAATACAAAAGATTAGAAATATCTACAAGGGAGTTATTTCCAATAGGTGAAATAATGGATCAAGTGGTCATCTGAGTATACCAAATCAAGGACGTGGCTTATTTTTCTTCCATGAAGTAAAGGCAAAGTAGACAACTACACAAACATTAGGAAAAGAACCAGACAACTCATGCTAAGGAGGAGACATATAAGATGGATGGTCACACCATAGTTAAGGCAATGAACTGTTCCAAGCATAGCCCCTCGATAGAATTGAAGATGCATTGAAGGTGTTAATCACAGCATGGGTCATTTCATGGAAAGAAGCACCAAGCCTTTCTTGGCTGTTATACATTGTAATCTCTTGCATTATGCAAAGGGGATATTTTGATTTTATAGAAGCAAAACTCTGCCTAAATTGAAAGGTGAACACTGAGACTTTGAGCTCAAATTGTTGTTCATATTATTTTATCTAAATGAGAAAGAAAGTTACTTGAAAACTTTGTGTTGTTATAGCTTGTGTCATTTTATGAGATTGTTCTTATGTCTATCTTCTAGATGCATTCTTTCTTATTTAATTCAAAAAGTAGAACTAGTGGAAGTGATAATGAAGATGCCCTGAAGTCAGTTACTTTCAGACTTTGTGCTGTCATAGTTGTCTTCAGTGTGTGTTTTTAGTTTCTTTCTATGTAGAGGATTCTGGGATGACTTTGTGCCCCCATTATCCTTTGTGTTTCACTCCTTGGGTAGTTGAGGTGGAGACTTTGGGTTCCATTTCATCCTGTTGGTTACTACGCCTTTGTCACTAGTTCTTTGTCATTACCTAAAAGAAACTCTTGTTGTTTCCTGTAAGATCACTTTTGAAAGAAGAGAAGTGCCTTTAGTGTTTTCACCAAGATTTTCTCCTTTGTCTGTAAACATCATCTCTAAAAAAAGAGAGATGGATGGTGTTGTCCTACCCTTGAGTGTTACTTTTTGCTTATATATATCGTATATATCCCCTGCATATTTATAGGGAACCTCCCCTTGATGAGAGGAGAGATTTTTCCACCTATGATGTAGTATACCTACACATTTGGCTGACCAATCTCCCTTTCTATGGTTGATGATACTTGTTTTGCTCATCAGTTAGCTAATTGACAAAATATTCACCCCACAAGTGTTTGAACATGAGAGAGATTGTTTGAGTATGTACATGAGGTGTTGAGGACCTAAAAAATGATTAAAATGTGAGCTCAAAATATATTTGTTTGCAAATCCAAAGATGATATGAAGATCCTAGTTAAACTCTAAATATTTGTAAGTATTTCATAATAATTTCTAAAGAAGAGTGAGTGTATGAGGTTTCTTGAGTATACACAAGAGGCATTGGAACATATGAAATTTCAAAGGTGAAGTTTATAGGGTGGCTAGAAGGTCAAATTCGAGGCATAATAAGACTTGAAATTTAAGGCTTAGAAATCAAGAAGAGAGATGGTGACTAGATGAGGTAACAAGATTAGTTTCCATGGCATGGGTGAGTAGGTAAACATTGACAAAGATGAGTCAATTTTTTTTAAGTATGTCCATGAATTTTTAGATCAAATTTTGTAAGAAAAAATCTTAAAAAGTATTTCAATATTTCTCAAGTGCATAGATTGAATAGTTGTTTACCTGAGAAGGTTTTATTAAATCTTGTTGGAACATGTATTATCTACATGAAATACTAAGATATTCATGGTAGATGAGGAAGGGTTATAGCTCAAAATTTTAAGCATTTATTTACGGAAATAGAATCTAATTTTTATGAATGATTGTTAATATTGAAAGATAGTCTAAACCCTCATAAAACATTAACTATGACCTAATGTTCAAGAAATTATTATAAAGAGATCATAATTTTATAATATGATAAAAATAAATTGATTTGAGGTTGAATTCAACTCTCCTAGGAATCTCCAGGTGTGATTGGTTTCTTAGGTGAGTGAGCAGACCCTATAGAAAAGTGCTTATCTTTCATAATTTTACATTAGAAGATAGAGTGGACTGAGTCAAAGTTTCTAAGTGGATGAAGATAAAAGTTTGAGACTTTTAGTTACTATTCATGAATATTTATAGATATGTTTTATATATTAGGTGTGCAAATTTGGTGATCCAAGTTGTCTAGTCTCTAATAGACCTAATGCTACAAACTGTAAGGAAATCAGATTGAAGTGAAAATATGTTTCCTGATGTGTTTTCATGTAATAGTGATGCATTGAAATTCATAATGATTATTTTGGGTATTGAGTGATCTATAAATTATTTTTATAATCCTATAAGTCAGTGTAATAGGTTGGAACATTGAATCCAAAATGGCTTATCTGGCTGAGTAGAGTTTGTGAGAAAGAAGGTTAGTAGATTGGTCTAAAAAATCAATAGTATTCATTATATCCCTTGATATAATTGATTGAGATTTATCTAAGGATGTTATAATATTTTTTCATGAATTTAAATCCCTTTAATATATTTAATCATGTGTCATATTTTCATGTTTCCTTGACTATGTTTTTGGAGTCAATTGGCAACTTTAAGTGAACATCTTACACAGAAGTGATTGAGCCTATTTACCCTAAGTTGAATCATTAGATGAAGTTTAAGATTATTATTAGGTCATGATGTTTTTTAATATTTAATTTTTTTCCATGTTTACTTGGTAAAATTAAGTATATTACTCATTTGTTTAAGACATAGTGTATGTATATGAGTAGGCCTTTTATATGTAGTGATTTGAGTAAGGGTTCAAGTGGTGATTGAACCTAAAAGTGTTATAGACATAAAGTGAAGTTTATTATTGGATTTTAATATGATGTTTTATTACTATTTTAGGTGTTTGAATATGTTTCAATAAATATTAAATGGTAACATGATGTTAAGAAGGTCTATTAGGTCTCCATAATCTTAAAAGAGGAGTAAGGGATAATTGATATATGGATGACCTATTGTATTGATTTATTCATGATTAAGTAATGTTATTTTAATATGATAATACCTATTCATTGATAACCTAAGTGATTTTAATATTTATCTAACTAATAATTATATGATTAGGTGACTTATATAAAAGTAAGACAATTTAGGCATATTTGGTGTGTTTAAAGAGTGAAAGAAAAAAAAGATAAGAGAATGATATAAATAATTGGTTAGAAAAATAATTTAATGTAAAAAATAATATATATTTCATGAATATATATCATAGGTCTTGTATATGAATATCAAGGTAAAAATACTAATCAAGACATGAAAAGGGCTAATTGAGCGAAGAAGGCTGAAGGTCAGTTTGAGAGGGATTGAAGTGAGAAAAGAGCTAAGGAGTAGATCATAATATATTATAGAAACAAAAGGGGTTTATGAATGTGATAAAATAATCATGTGTTTTAGTTGGTGCTAAGTCATCTAGGGGGTTGGTGCCTCTTTACAAGTGGGTGCTTGCTAAAGCCTAGCTGAGTTGGTGTTGAGCTAGTTGGGGTTAGTGATCTATGTAAAGTGGGTGATTAAATAAATATAGATGTTTTTATTATATTAATGTATTAAATTTGCTTCATCAATGGGTTTTCTTCCCATAGAGGGTTTTCCATGTATATTTTGTGTTCATGTGTATTATGCTCTTATGTTTTGATGCTTATGCTTGCTAAGATGCACATGTTTGTTAGAATGGCTCATGTATGGTTACATTGAATTGAATGAAAAGTGTTAAAGAATAATTCACCCCTGCCCCCTCTAATTCATTTTATTTCTAACATATATAGTAATTTATCATTATGATAAAAAATTAAACCTCTAGCAAAGATGTATTGTACCTCTAAATTTATCAGTTGTTAAAATATTTGATGTAAACAAGATTTAGATCTTATAATGTATTCAAGTGTTGGATATATCTCACCCTAATTTAATGATGGTAAAATCTCATGTGTGACTCAAGGTCACTTATTATATATGTAATGCCTAAGAAATACTATCTCTAACTCCTCATATGTGTGTAGAGACCCATTAGGGATTGTATGTTGTAGCCTATTTTACTACTTACCCATCTAAGGACTTTGGAAATAATTGTAGTACAGTAAAATTATTAGTAACATGTGCCATGTATTTTGCACAAGCCTTAAGGTGAAAGTATAGATCTCCATGTTCATCAAATATAGGTAACACTAGTACATGAAAGTTATGTGGCAACCTTGTAGTTCAAATTTTGTGTGGAATAGGTTTGCCATGTATAACATTAGAATCATCATGAGATTGGTATGATTTATTTTCCAGAGTGAGATGGTGTAGCTATTATTTCAAAAACACCCAAGACATACATCAAGTAAATTAACACTTGTGAAGGTATATTTTCATCATCAAGGGGTTCATTTAATGCTTAAATTTTTTTATTTATCTTAGCCATTGGTACATTATATTATAAATATTTTTAAAATAGGGTTGGTTTTATCTATGTAACCTTTGGAGGTGTGATAGATGGTGCCCGATTAGAGGGAAATGAGATACTACCCTTGTTTGGGTTATCTTGAGAAATAGGTTCTATTGTAGTAAGGGGGTTAAGGGGGATTCATTAGTATATATTATATTTTTAATTTGTAAATAAATATCACATGATAATTGAATATAAGGTACTTTTTCTCTCAAGTAAATGTAAATTCTGAACATAATAATAAGTGTGCGTGTGTGATTTTTTAGATGTGACCTAGTATTTGGTTAAATAAGAGAAATAGGTGAATTAGGAGAAGAACTATAAGGTGTAGATTATATTTATTATTCATCATAATCAAAATAATCATCATTATCCCATGGTTCATAAAAATCATAATTTAATTCATTTATATAAGTAAGAGTAGAAGTATCATCCACATGCTCATTAAGAGAGAGATAAGGGGATGAATTTAACCTTTTTACTAATATGTAATGTATCATCATGTGTAGGTTTAATTTAATGCATTTGTTCACTAAATATTTGTGGAATATAAGCATGATTATCAATTTCACTTTTAGAGTCAAGGGTATAAAAAGTATCAATCATGTTTTATTTTTGCATATTATGGCATATAGGAGAAGAGTTAGAGACATTTGCATTATCAATTGGTTTTAAAGAATAATTTCACTGATCTTGGAATGTGAAGGAATGCGATAAAATAATTTCATCTACCATATTTTGTGCATTTATAAAAGGTGTAATATCATTGGTGTTTACTTTTTTGAATTTAACTAAGAAGGGTAAATAAGATGAATTATTATTATGTAATTTACTTGAATCATTCAAAAGTTACTTTCATGTGTTTCACTTATATTAATTTAATTTGAATAATCAGGTAGAAAAAGTAGTTGAAAATTTGGGATCACATTTGAATAAATCACTGCCAATAAGAGGTTTTTTTGGCATTATATTGTTAGTTTCATTTTAAGGAGTAAGAGAAGAGTGAGAGAAAAGAGAGGATGATGTATATAATATATCCTCATGTTCATTTTAATTTTCATTCTCATATTAATCCTCATATCCATCATTATAAAAATAGTGATCATAATCATTATAAATGAAGTCATTATTATTATCTAATATACAATCTTGAAAATTAGTCCATTCATTGTTATAATCATGAGAGAAAGTTGAGATTTCATCAATTTGGTGGGGGGTGGAGGAATTTTTAGATTCCATTTTAAACTTTCCAAAGAAGATAATGTAAACAAGGAATAAAAAACACACAAGAGGTAGAATTTAATATAACATAAGTATATGTACAATTTGATAAATTTTTAACAAATTTTGTAGTAGAAAATAGGATTGTAATTAAAACCTTAATTGCTAGTATTTGTATGTATAGGGGCATAATATGTGGATTTAGGGTTTTTAATTAGGGTTGTGTTTCAAAAATTTAAATTATATTAAATAAATGAAATTTTAATGTAGGACTGATTAAGTTATCTAGGTTATGCCAAAAAATCATAAAAATAAAATTTTGTAAGCATAATTTAATGCACAAAAATTTGGAGAAGATAAACACTAAGAAAAACTAGGGTTTTAAGCAATATTCAAAGTAAATAAGGTTCACAAAATGTTTTAATATTTTAGTGTTTTAATAAGGTTACAACCTATGTTGGTAAAGGGAGGAGTATATTGCTAATTTGGAATGAAAACTAGAAATGATTAGTTTAATTAAACTTTCCTAAAATAGCAATTTAGAGGAGAAAAGGTACTTATCTAGGAATAAATAGACTTTTATGTAGATTGGGAACTGGAATAGGCTAAAAAGATAGGGAATCACCATTCATATTCTAACTATTTGTTAAAATATAGCCTTAAAAAATAGAACCCATATCAAGATAGTAATGCCATGTGGTGCTAGTGTCTAATTCTATTGAAAATGTCCCTCTTATAAAGAATATCCAAAAATTTCAAGAAAGATTTAGGATTTTCTATGGTCCTATAGGTAGTTTTATGTCATTTTTGTGATCACTTGTGTCATTATTTTTCTTTAATATTTTCTTAAACCTTAATGAATACCTATACACAATAAACAATAGCTAGATCAAATGCAAAATAAAAATGAAAAACTAGGTTGTGGGATATTATGATCACATAGATTAGAACCCTTGTTGCCTTGGCCATTGCTTAAATTAACCCCAATGCTAAGGGTCTCATATCACATGTATTTATTCTTTAGGGAACATGCACCATCAATTTACATTATATACTATAATGACTTTCACTTAGGCCCTTCTTTGCTTAATCATGCAATGCATAGGTGTGATGATTGATTAGTATGTAGATTATTGAGTTGTATTATTGACTACCAAATTTTTAAGTCATAGATGTAAAATTCCATGTGAGGCTCTTTATATATAAATATCTTTATTTTCAATATTATACATTGGTCATTGGTTGGTACGTCATGAAAGAGGGATAAAAAACATAAAAAAAATCTCATAAAGGGGTTAGGACTCAAATATTGGAGAAAAGGCCTATCAAACACTAGAGTCATAATTAGACATTAGATCTATGTGGTGCTACTATCTTTAAAGTGGAACTTTTGTCTTAAGGCTTAAAGTAGAGATAAAATCAAAAATGACAAGATAAGGCCCTTGTGACTGGGAAAAGGTGACTTATGACTACTAGCAGTGTTTCAAATAAGGAAAATAATACATAATAAATATAAAAAGACTCAAAATGACCATGCAGACAAGGATTATAATCATCACTAAGACCTTCATGTGAAAGAGCAATAAAAGACATAGTACTTGTGGTTTCTTGACAAAATTAGGGTTTTTAAACTTGTATACATTCATCCTTTACTTAAATTTTTTTCAATAATTTCTAGATTCATTCTTTCTCTATCTTTTCCTACTTGTTATCTATCATAGTCAACTAGGACAAGCCCATAGTCAATATACTAGATCATATGGTGTTACCATTTATTTACAACAAACCTTTCTAGATTCTTTTTTTGTTCCTAATTCTAATACTAATCCTACATAGTCATTTATTCTTTTAATTTTCATAGTAAAATAGTCAAAATAGTTAAAAAAGATAAATATACAAGCTAAGTATATTCATTCCAGTATTTTCACCAAACAACAATTTCTTATATTAAGTAATTTGTCAAAATCATAATAGTTAATCATTATATATATTTAGTATTATAATATTTTTATTTTGCATCTATATACATAATAAAACTTCTTAATAACATTAGTGTTTTATCAAAAATAGGGTAAACAAATTAGAACATCTCCATTCAGTGATCATATACATGTTTCATGGGTTAGTCATAATGATAAATAATAGATTCAGTTATTAATAAAAATAAATCCTAAGGTAATACTCACCTAACAATAATATTATCAAGTCATAAAAAACTTGAGAATTAAATTATCACTCTCTCAATATATTATCACAAATTCATGCATATCTAATAACCCCTGAAAAGAAAAATTATAAAGCTGAGTATTAATTCAAACATAGGTAAAATTTGCATAGTTTTGGGTGTTAAAATCCAAATAGTGAATTTAATTATAACATGAACATGTTGGTAAAAATGAACATATGTGGGATAAATACATGCACTTTGATCCATATTTAGAGTATTATAATGTAGGAAGTGCTCATTCACTCAACTGAGAGTGTTTAGGGCTATCTAACCTAACATACTAACTATTTTTTTAGGTTCATCTTGTGTCAAAAGTGAGGTTAGGGTTTCAAAGTAAGGAGAATACAAACATGGATAAATAAAATGATTTAGGTTGAACACACATACAAGATGAATCTATAGTTTTAGGAATAGTGTGTAAGGCAAAAAATACTTGTAAAGTCAACTAGGAAAATATTGATAGGGCCTATAAAATTATAGTTGTTGCATGGGTCTAAGTTTTGTCAAAAACATATGAGTAGGGTTTGAGATCCTATTTCCTAATCTTAGTAGTCAAAATGTAGACAAAAAGCATTATTAGAGACTATGATGACTGTCATGACTTACATGAATAAAAAATCAACTAAGTGCATATCTTCTCCATTACTTGGTCAATTATAAATATAGTAAGTACAATATGAATCTACCCTTATACATTCATATTTCTATGATTGGTTCTATATTTTACATAATTTTAACATTCATATTTTTATATTATTTAGTCACATTAATAATAAATAATATGAACACTTATCACTTATACATTATGTAGATACCTAAATCTAGTAATAGGTATTTGAAAATGTTAATTCTTGACATATATTAAACCATTTTACTCACATGATTATTATTCACCATTCCTCTAGACATTTATCTATATGTAGGATTGAATAATCTATTTTTCATTACTACTACATAGGAATTTACAAGTCAATGATCAAACATCTTTATACCACTCTTAAATTTCTTCCAACCTCAAAATAATTTTCTTTATGTTTATGGGATAAGTCATATTAGGCTGACTTGTCTATTGTCGTAGATCTAACCACCTAGTGTTGCCTTTTCCCCACACCATTTAACAACTATTTTCTGAAATTCAAAATATTCATTTATGTCATCCTATAAATTTATAAAGTTAGAGAAATAAAATTAATCAAAAGGTTCACTATAAATAAAAAAGTAAATTTTCATTCATTAAGAAACTTGATATCTATATAATATATATCTTTTACAATACTTCACAATGATAAAATATATTGATGACTCTGTGAATGAATACAAGGTTCCAGATATTTTCTTTGGCCCATCGTTTAGGATTATAATTTCCAAAAGATATTCTTTACCCAGATCGTCTTGGATCGGTAAAATAAAAGCGCGATGACTGTGGCTGGAGAAGGGCATGCGGGCATTCCGTCGACTGGTGAGCCATCGGCAAACCCTAGGGAGGAGGCTGCGCCACTTGGGGATAACAATGAAGGTTTGACGTCTTTTTATTCTAATGAGAGAGTAAAGTTGAGTAAAGTCAATGGGTGCCTACTGAGAAGGCAGGACCGGCCTGTTCTGGTCATACCTCAGGAGACAATCCAGGAGGATATCGAATACCATTCTTCACACACCTTGATCTATAAATTTCTGGGAATACGCATCCCTCAGGCAGCACTGGAAGCATGGATTAGGCACTCTTGGGCAGTAAATGGAGACTTTGACATTATGTTAGCAGGGCATAACTACTTTATGGTGAGTTTCTCTTCTGTGACAGACCGTAATCATATTTTTGAAGGCGGACCTTACTTCTATGAAAGAGTAGGACTGTTCCTCAAACCATGGCATTCTGGGTTTAATATGGCTGAGGAATTGCCAGCGTGTGTTCCAGTTTGGGTGCACCTTCCATGGCTGCCATTGGAATTCTGGAGGGAGGATATTCTCAGACAGATAGCGGCTATGTTGGGCACATCGACAGCGATAGCCCACCAATCTCTGGACAGGAAATTCATCACTTATGCTCGAGTCTGTGTGGACATGGATTTGAACAAGCCTCTTCTGGATTCAGTGGAAATTTGTCCGGGATCACTGAAATGGATTCAACAGATTGACTATGAATCCATCCCATTCAGATGTAGAATTTGCCATGTTTATGGACATTTGCACTGACAGTGCCCCCACGCTGCCAAAGACAAAGGCCCATTGTCAGATTCCACAATGCCTCCTACTACCTTGGGTGGTAAGGGGGGTGGGAGTGCAGGCCAAAATGATAAAGCAAAAACCCAACCAGACAGGGTGAGTAAAGGGAAAAATTCAGCAGTGGGGAATTTGGCGCAGGGTTCAGCTGAGTTCTTCAGTGGGGGAATGGATGAATTCATGCCGGTATGAAAGCGTGCTAGAGGCCAAGGGAAATGAAGAGGATTGGGGGAGAGGCAGAGTGATCAGGGATTTAACAGGTTTGAAGCCCTTGATAGAATGCTCATAGAGGAGGGCTTTCCGATGCAGGACCTTGGCAATGAGGTGGAACAGCAGAACCAAGGCCCAATACTTTTATCCAGAGTTGATAGGATGGACCAAACGCTGATGGAGGACTCTCTGAGATTGGAGGCAGGGCAGCCGGCTGATTTGTAGGAGTTGAAGGAGAAAGAAGTGAGATGGGCAGATTTAGTAAAGGAAGGAGAGCCAGAAAGAAAAGATAAGAGTCCAACTTTGGCCCTGGGTTTGGTGCAAAAACAATTCAAAAAGGCCACTTCATCAGCTGCCCCTAAAGTGGGGAGAAGAAAAGACTAGGACAAACTCAAAATTATAGGTGATTTATTGGTGGAATCTGGGGTTGTCAAGACCTTGGAGGAGCATTTTCCCCAATCCACCCAATGATTGTGTTATCTTGGAATGCAAGGGGACTGAATAGCTACCCCAGACAAAAAGCTATTCGTAGATTGGTGTGGGAGCACTCACCAGACATTTTTTGTATACAGGAGACTAAACTTTCCGTGGATTCTCTATTTGCTTGTATGCCAAACATTTGGAATAATGGGCAATGGCAATGTATAGGAGCCAGAGGTAGTTCGGGAGGACTAGCTATGGGATGGAATCAGAGGAAAATTTTGCCATTACATTGGATTTCCAATATTTTGGCTTTGTCAATGACAGCCTCATCTTTGGAAACAGGTGAATTGTGCTTGGTTACTACTGTGTATGCCCCAGGAGATCTTGAGGGATAGCAACAGCTTTGGGCGCATATCCGCTATGTTCACCAATGTTTTCCGTTCTTGCCATGGATTGTTGTAGGCGACTTCAATGCAATAATGAGCCTGGAGGAGAAGAGAGGTGGGATTAACTGCTTAAGCCCCTCTTCGGAGTGTTTATGCCATAAGGCTGCAGCTCTTTGTATCACGGATGTGAAACCTGCAAATGGGCTTTTTACTTGGAGCAATCGAAGATCAGGTAATGCAGCCATTTCTGAACGCCTTGATAGATTTTTAGTTTCATGTTTTTGGAAATCTAGTGCTTTCACTCTCACCTGTGAAAATTTGGATTGGAGGGGTTCGGACCACTGGCCTATCAAACTTTCTATTGGTCAGATTTGTGGTCCTAAAAAGCCTCCATTTAAATTCTAGTTGATGTGGATCCGTGACCCCTCCCTGCATGATCTCATAAAACAATGGTGGAGACAAGGAGGTCCTGCTTTTGGAACAGCCATGTATTCCTTTCTGAAAAAGCTACAATTTGTCAAAAGGAAATTGCAGATTTGGAATAGGAATTGTTTTGGGAACTTACAGGATATGAAGAGGAGAATGCAAGACCAGCTGGATGGCATAACTAGGCATATAAGAGATTATGGCCTCTCGGAGGACCTTCGCCTGGAGGAATCTAGAGCTATAAAAGAACTGGCTGAGTGGGAGCTTCGAGAGGAGATTTTTTGGAAGCAGAAGGCACGCATTGAGTGGCTTCAAGAGGGAGATAGAAATACGGCCTTTTTCCATAGATCTGTTCAAGGAAGAAGAAATGGAAACTTTATTACCTCTCTTGTTGCACAGGATGGGACGCACCTTTCTTCCTCTCAGGATATTAGAAGAGAAGCGGTTCGATACTTCTCTGAGCTCTTTGCTAGTGAACCACTGTGGGATGAAAGGGTAGAAAATGAGGTGCTGTCTTGCATTCTATCCTTGGTGGATGACAGAATGAATGAAGGTCTTATGAGGCCAGTTGGAGTGGAGGAAGTGGAGGAAGCTTTGTTAAGCATGAAGAGAGGCAAGGCCCCTGGACCTGATGGATTTCTTTCTGATTTTTTTCAAGAATAATGGGATATAATTAAGCAAGATTTATTGAGTGTCATACAAGAATCCTATTCAAGCAAGGAAATGCTTAGAGCTTTGAATGCTACTTTCTTGGTGCTAATCCCGAAGAAGGAGCAGGCAAATAAGCTTGAGATGTTCAGGCCAATTGCGCTTTGCAATGTAGTGTATAAAATAATTACTAAGCTTATAGCGCAAAGACTGAAAGTACTCCTTCCCAATCTTATTTCTGAAGAGCAAGGAGGTTTTGTTGCTGGCAAACAAATTTTAGATGGAGTGGTGATAGCTTCTAAAGCTATCCACTCTATGAGTATTTCACAAGAGAGAGCGATGTTTATTAAGCTTGATCTTGCAAAAGCCTATGACAGAGTTAGCTGGAGATTTTTACGGAAAATTTTGGAGGCCTTTGGTTTCAAGCAAAACTGGATTAGCTGGGTGTTCAGTTGTGTTGCCACGCCTTCCTTCTCTATCCTTGTTAATGGTGAGCCTACAGAACTGTTTAGAGCTGACAGAGGTCTCCGTCAAGGAGATCCTCTCTCCCCTTATCTGTTTATTATCATGGCTAAAGGGTTTGGGCAGCTCTTCAGGAGTCGAGTCTCCCAGAACCTGATACAGGGTTGGAGATGGGAAGGGGAGCTTGCCACCCTGTCCCATCTACAATTCGTTGATGACACTATCTTGGCAGGTAAAGCTCGGATAAAGGAGGTGGAAGCTTTCCGAGCTACTCTGGATAACTATCTGGCAACTTTTGGACAGCAGATTAATGAGCAGAAATCTTCTATTGTCTTCTTTAATACCCCTGAGTCTATTTAGAGGAGGATTGCTGCTACTCTCCGGTTTCAGATTCACACATTACCGGTGGTTTATTTAGGGGTTCCTATAGTGGTGGGACGACAACCAAGGCTATTTTGGCAAAATATTTTGGATAAACTGAGACAGAAGGTAAGCCATTGGACTTATAGATGGCTTTCTACTGCAGGAAGAGTTACTTTGCTTCAATCTATTATCCAAGCTCTGCCTATATACCGCTGCATGGTTCAAAGTGCACCGGTCTATTTTTTAAAGGAGTACGATGCGCTCTCTAGGAGGTTCTTGTGGAGTGGTAATCTTCAGAATTCCAAGTGGCGTCTCATCAACTGGGACACGGTTTGCAGTCCAAAGAAAGAAGGCGGCCTGGGCCTACGGTCGGCCATGTTAGCTAACCAAGCACTTGCGGCCAAACTCTACTGGCGGTGGTGCACGCACTTTTCTTCCTGGTGGGCCCGAATCTTGACTGCCAAATATCTTTCGGGCATAAATCTTCATGACATAGCTAGAATTCCTGTTGAGGGGAAAGGATCGATGATTTGGAGTACCCTCAAGCTTGGAGCGCATTTGGTTAAAAATGGTCTTTTTTGGGTTTGTAACAGTGGTTCAGAGGCCTTATTCTGGGAAGACTCCTGGGATGGTGATCCACCTTTGCTTCACTCACATCCTCACCTGCATTCTCTTACGGACTCCTTTCAGGCTGCTGGGTGGAATACCATGTTATATTACAAGGAGCCTTATAATATGGGAACGAGCGTTGGATACAGGTGGAAACATTCCTCTGATTGGCCGCCTAGAGGATCGGATGAGGAGAGAATAGTCTTATCTCAGATTTTGGAGACCAGAAGGTGTAGTGCGTTGCAAGGCCCTGATACTCTTGCTTGGAGTGGTGATGTTACGGGACAGTATTCTGTGGCTGCAGGATACAGGAACCTGACTGAGCAAAAGAGGGAGGTTGGTCAGTTTCAGTGGGGTAAGTTTATTTGGAATCGATGGGCTTGGCCCAAATGCAATTTTTTTCTTTGGTTGCTCACACACAAGAGATGTCTCACCTGGGACAATCTCTAGAGGAGGGGCTTTCAGGGACCTTCTATGTGCTCTTTGTGTTATAACAGTAAGGAAACTGGAGTCCATCTCTTTTTCCAATGCTCTTTTGCTATTCAAGTTTGGCACCTGTGGTGGAGGGCATGGAATGTTCCTTGCAGGCACGTTTCCAATCTCAATCAGTTCTGGTCTAGGTTGGGTGAAGCTCCAATTAAAAACACCCTGTTTCAGAATGCCTGGGTGGTGGGCCACTCCTTCATTCTGTGGCACCTGTGGCTTGAAAGGAACCGACGTATCTTCAGGGGAGAGAGGCTGGGGTTGAGTCTTTTATGGCTCAAAACTACCAACACACTCCAAGAGACCTTTTCAACTAGAGGCGCGACGGCTTCTGATGATGTTATTGGAGTGGAGACTGTTTTGACGCGCCTGGGAGTTAGTTTAACCGCTGCTAGAAAGATTTTGGATGGTAGCAGCTTGGTGAATGGGAGGAAGAGACAGGTTCAGCCTGTCAATAGAGCTAGCAACTGGATGCCACCTATGGTTGGGGTGGTTAAAATAAATACTGATGGATCCTCTCGCGGCAACCCAGGTTTGGCTGGAATTGGAGGAATTGGGTGTGATTGCTCAGGTAACATTCAATTTGTTTTTTCCATTTACAGAGGCTGTCATACAAATAATCAGATGGAGGCCAAAGCTATTCTGGAGGCTATGAAAATTTGTTGTGTTTACGGTCATCTCAATGTCATTTGTGAGTCAGATTCTCAAGTTATAATTAATCTGTTAAATAAGGATAATCATGATAGGATTGAGTGGAATTTAAGAGTCATTATTCAACAGATTAGGCAATTTAGTCAGTCCTTAAAGTCGATTTCCTTTCAACACATCCCACGGGAGTGGAATGGTGTGGCGGACATGCTGGCCAAGTGGGCCTCAGAGAATGGGACTTCTTGGAATATCACGGAGATGAATAGGCTTCCCGCGAATATGTGTCATGAGCTGGTCCAAATGGTGGATTAGGAGAAAATCTTTTAATTGTTTTCTTCTTTGGTTCTTAATAAATTTTTACCCCTTTTGAGTCACAATGATAAAATATACCTTATTATTCCTAAATTCAATATCAATCACTATGAGAAGTTGAAAAATCAAGTTTTAAACATTTGAAATCAAGTCAAGATTTAAAATTGTCAAGTATCTAGCCCAAATTTTTAGCTACGTATATATAGTTAAGGACTCAAATACACAATCACATTATGTGGGATAACTATGTGTGTCTTGATTCCCTCTTTAGATTATCTAGATATGTAGGAAGTGTTCAATCATCAATGAGGGTGATTGGGGTCAACTCAACCCATGACACTTCCCCTTATTTTAAATGTTTATATCTATCACAAATACCCCTAGGGTTTCCAAGGAAAATATATTTCTATGTGACATCTACAAAATCTAAATATATTAGTGCTCTCAATAGACACATGTGTAGATATAATAATAGTTATATTTCCATTAGTACCATAATGGATAAAACTATATTCAATAGATATGAACACACTACACTATTGTCTAGGGAGTACAAACTTGTCCAAAAATATCTACAAGATTACTTCCAGATCTGAGCCATCATAGTCTTGTCTTATCTTGATTTCTAATATTAAATACCTACTATATTAAAATATAAATAAGAAACTAAAGGTATTTCATTATTTTTTGTGCTTATTATTTTTAGCATATGTTACTTGTCAATGAATTTCAATAAATTCCACTTTACATTCAAATTTATGATTAAATGTCATATATTTAAAACATTTCAAAGTTATATGCCTATTAAATACTTTTAAATAAAAAATAAGGTAAAACATGATAATCAAGATAATGAAACTAAACATGATAATAAAGATAATCCTAAGGGCTATGATAAAATTTATCCCAATGAACTTAATGGGGTAGATCTTGACCATGTTAAAGAACTGTCCAATTTTCATCAAGCACTTCATCAATATCCCTAACATGTGGATAATGTTGTCAAATTTCTCATATAATCTAAGACTACACATAAATATAAGATTGCCACATCTTAAGCATAAATACAAGAGGTTCCTTTTTGAGTTCTTAATACTTCCACTTTATGTGTACCCATCACTCCTATTAACTATATTCTTATATCACCACCTTTAGTTACATATGTGACATCATCCCTAGGTATGGGGGTATCATAAGGTTTAAAATAAGATTAATATTCCTATTTTAACATAGGCATCATACACACATCCTTTGATTACTACACATGGTCCACCACAAACTTCACCTAATTCACATTCCCTTGAGAAATTTGTTATAGCCTTACATTCTATATCATTTCAATTAGAGTAAGGTGTCTCTAGAACTAGTCATTCAATGGATTCCCATACCTTGATTCATAATATTTTTAAACCTAAGATATCATATTACCAATTACCAACAAGATTTGTATCTCTTATGTTTCCACTATTTGAAAGTAAATGTTATCTCAAATAACATTTTATATAATTTCATGCAACATGCTTGGATTATGCATATAATTAAAAATTATTAACAAATCTATTTCCATTAAGACTAAAAGAATATACTTTTTTATGGTTCTATGATATTATACTCCAATCAATAAAATTATTCATCTCTTTGGTAGATTAGTTTATAGCATAATTATATATTAACATGGGTGAAAAATTATCTTATGCACAAAAAACTAAACTTAAATAAGGGTCCAATGAGATAATTAGTGAATATGTTATTTGATATAAAACTATGCTAGTGAATATGACCAATTATATGGGAAATAATGAATTATATGACATCTTCACAAAAAAATGCTAGCACCACTTCATGAGTCCATCACGTTTGAAAAATTCCAATATTTTTATGATTTATGCCATATAGTAAAAGAATGAGAATTCAAGCTCATATACTTAAAAAATCAAATATGCATCAAATTATAAAATTAATTAAAATACTAAGCTTAAAATAAGATCAATATATAAGGTCAAATATAATGAAATCAAGAGTTAAGAAAAGGTAAGAATCAATGCAATATGACAACCAATGAATAATATTTAGTTGATAGCTTTGCCAAGGAGTAAATTTTGATAGTTACCATTTTGTTACCAAAGTTACTTGAGTATAATATCATATCTCTCCCTACATTATTATAGGTTGATACGACTAAGCCTTAACATAAGGGATTCAACAACATTGTATTTCATGACTATCATAGATGTATTGTACATTTTTAAAAAAGTGTTATATGCTAAGGAATAAGATACAAGATCTTATCAATGATAATACTATTGAGTTAAACACACCCATATAAGATGTCATTCCTCATAGAACTTAAAATTAAAAGTTAAAAATATTCATTAATCTATCTCAAAACACTAAAAAAACATTAGCTATAGATAACTCAGAGGCACACCATGATTACAATGTGTATCCTACTCCTTTAACATATGGATATCTAATAGATGGTATAATTGGTACAATTATAGGCACATTAGCACCACATCATATGATCAAATTTGATAACACAATATGATGATGATTCATATAGTTATGAACTATTTATTCGATCTATATCAACAAACAACCCATACACAATGTCTTGATCAAAAGTGTGTCAAGTGAAAATGCATGTACATTGACACTTATCCAAACTTTTATGTGTACAAAGTAGGATTTGTAAGATACATTAAAAATATTTAATGTATTTGATAGTGATACCTTTTCAGGTTAGATCAATGACAATGTATACTACATTATTAATGTTTTTTAATTACTAATAAAAAGGATTTTAAAAATGGACCCTACCCTTTACATTAAGCCAATAGACAAGGCCCAAAATCCAAATATAAGAGAAAATTATGCACATATCCACAATAGCCTCAAAATGACATATAAACAAAAAAAACACCATAAATAAACATCAAGAGAACAAACCAAAATTCATAATTAGTCATCCTCTTTTTTTACCAAAGACATTCTCCTAGTTACTTATAATCATCTTGACAACCATTTACATTTGGTTAAGATATTGGGACTACATATTTACTTCTATCTCCAAAGATTTAACCTTGAGCCATTTACTAATATCTATGGAACTCTATTCCACTTGACCTCTCTTGATTAAAATACGAAGACTTTCCATACCCATTAAATAATTTTTAATGACTATTTTTATGAATTTTACCAAAGTGCATAAATTTTATTTAAATTTCATTGTCTTTCTCAGGACTGTTAACTTTGTCTTTCACTTTTTTGCTTTAATTAGTGGCTTACAAAAAATCTTATTTTGGTACATAAGTCTCCTTCATGCTTCAAATTTTTGATAGACTCTTTGATCAAATTATGATCTTTAATGAACCATTTTAAGAATTCTCTATATAGGTCTAGATCTCCTTATAATTCATAAATATTGATCTATTTTTTAATATAATCTTCTAAAATATCAAAGTCTTCTATTTTGAGTTTACCTCTAGTAATTTCCTCAATATTCTCATTATTTTCATTCATAAACCCTTGATATTTTAGTATATTATGACCTTCCACCACTTAAATTAAATTATGATCTTAAATAATTCCTCTCATATTCATATAAATATTAAATGTCTAGGCTTTAGGGGTTTTTATAGGCATGTCAAACATTTATTTTATCTTAGAATAAGAGGGACTATGCATCCCCCTTCTAGTCCCACTCTAAACGAGAGAGTGATGTTTTATGATTCGAGAATGAGGTGGACCAAAATTATGGGCCTTAACATAAGTATTATGGATGAGTAAAATGACTCATTGATATATAGGCATATTATTCATGTCTTTTTTTGAATTCCAACACTAAATTTTATAGGGAATGGAGGATGAAAAAAGGTAGGCTAATGAAATTATGATTTCTAATAACTTTAGAAACAAAAAGTGGTACTTATGAACAACCATGAAATAGACCTCCAAAGTAATATGTTTGATAATTTAGAGTGACACATACCCATAGGGTAGAGGGATAACATATCTTAAGAATCCTCCTTGAAATATAGTGAGTTTTTCATTGGCCTTGAAAAAATTAGTGGTACTTATGAACAACCATGAAATAGACCTCCAAAGTAATATGTTTGATAATTTAGAGTGACACATACCCATAGGGTAGAGGGATAACATATCTTAAGAATCCTCCTTGAAATATAGTGAGTTTTTCATTGGCCTTGAAAAAATTATCCCTTTTAGTGTTAAAATATCTATCAAATTTATAATATTTAGAGACTTTAGTGATCATAAATATAATTTTCACAATCATGTCTTATGTAATTTTAATGTAGGTGTCTTATATTTCAACCAATAACTCTTTCAAACTATTTGTAAAAATTATAGAAACATGAGAACCATGGAATTTAATTATATACATAAAGCTATAAAATCCTCGCTCCTGTAGAAAGCTCTAAGACCAAACATTTTCATTGACATCCTCAATGGAGGATGATTAAATTTGTGAAGGTTTCCTCCAATTTTGGGTAAATATATCACTCAAATGGAATCATCTACACTAAAATTAAATGATATGGGTTTGTAAAAACTTTTGGAGGGAAGCATATGAGTCATGAGTGTGATCATAATTTAACCTGAGATGATAATTAATTTCAAGAATTTTAATGTAACACAAAAGGGTAATCCACAATTATAGGAATTATTGAATGAGTCCATAAAAATGGACCACCTCACAAATCTATGATTAAAGATGGATTTAATCAAAAATATTTAGAAATACTTAGAGCTCTTCATTGGAAATATCCTTCATGATTTTATAAATGACATCTATGGAAAGATCATCTTTTGATACCATTTTATAAGAGCTTGGGGAAAAACTATAGCATTCACAAAACAACTAGTAACTTGGCTTCCTTCCCTAGAGATATGTTGAATGTAGACTTTATGAAACATTTCAATAATAGATAGATTTTCTTCCATGATTAGGATAATGGACCAAAGCGATGGTGATTTTATGTTAAGGCAATTAATGATGTTGAGGGAATCCCATTAAATTATAAGTTGATTAACACCTATTTATTTTCCTAGATTAACATCCCAGAGGATAGTAAAATATTATGCCCTACTACATTATTAGTGTTATCAAACACATGGGTCTTTGATATGATACTAAGATGCCCTTAGATACATAAGCTTCACACAGTTCCATCCACAATACATTGATGTGTCAAATATATACATTTTAATCACTATGATCACTCTTTATAGTTAGTGTTATATACTCCACCTCTTCCCTCACCACCACCATAATTGGTTATTACACCTATTCAAGGGCATAGTGTAAAGATAGTTTTTTCATCTACTAAGGATATTTTTATACAACTAGTTCAAAGGAGAGTAGTAAACCCTATTATATATTAAGATTCACATCATAGAGTTAGTAAAAATCCAAAGAGATCTTCATATTATAAATTACATCCTAAGTACCTAGGATGGTTCAATATGTTCCACAGTGAACAAATATAGTGAGACTTTTTCATATTATATAACATACCCCAACAAGATTTACACATCTTACAAAGAATTATATGAGCAATAATAAATATAGTTACATTAAATTACTTGATTCCCTTTTATATTTAGATCCATCTACATGTATTAATTTTCATTCATATAAATTCACCCTCCAATTCTATGATACATGCATTGACTATGGTCCTCCCATTGTTGGGTTGATTGGCTAGTTTCTTTTTGTACACATTAAATATTTAAAAAATACAAAAAAAATATATTAAAAATATAAAAAAATTAAAATACATGAAAAATATAAAATAATTTAAATAATTTAAAAACACAAAAAACATATAAAATATTCTAAAAAATACAAATTTAGGACTTCAACATGACATGAGTTGCTATTTTACTTATTTACATATGTTATCTTATGTGACACACACACAAACACACACATGAATTTCATGATGTAAAATCCATATTTAAGATGTATGTCCTACATCATACTCATATACTTCATGAAATTCATGTGTGTGTGTGTGTGTGTGTGTGTGTGTGTGTGTGTGTGTGTGTGTGTGTGTGTGTGTGTGTGTGTGTGTGTGTGTGTGTGTGTGTGATACGTCACACTCATACCTCATGAAATTAATTATTAATGTGCATACACACACACACACACATGAATTTAATGAGGTATATGAGTGTGATATAGGAAATACATCTTAAATATGGATTCTTAAATGCTAGAATCCTTATACCTAGTTACCATGCATATGTTGGGGGAATTATTTTTGGTAGGTTACATACATACACACACACACACACACACACAGATATATATATATATATATATATATATATATATATATGCTCTACCATAATGAGATACATATCTTACAAGTGTATTTATAGTTAATTATATCTTACATTATGTTACATGAATATGATACATTTCTATGATGTGACATTTATACATATACATAATGTCAACTAGTTTTCACTTGTTTTATAATCCTTCAATGGTGTTACTTTCCTACATGATAGACTATACATTGATTACTTAAATTGTGTGGTCACTAGGCCCTATGTGTGTGACATATTTAAGTTATTTTTTTAAATATTCTTATTTTATTTTACATGTGGTGCTTGGCCTTATTTTTTTGTGACATATTCATGTCCATTATATGTGACCCTTGGCCTTATGTGTGATATTGCATGACATTGTGTGTTGTTCTTATTATATTTGTTGAGATTTATCAGTGATACTATGATAGATATCATGAACTTTTTATATGTAGTCTTATTTATAGATGGTTAATTTACTACATGCCTCATTTTCATATCAATATAGACATGATACTTATATGACTCACATTCAATATGTTACACACACGCTTCAATGACAATTACATCAATATGATAACATACTCTCCATATATTGACATGATTATATATTTATCACATGATAAAATTAACTATTATTTTGAGATGAGTGATTTTTAGGCTACATTATTCATATCAAAAAAGGGAGTGCGGTGGAATTGTCTTAGATATTCAAGCCTCCATGAACAAAAAATAAAGATTTTATGATACAATATAAGTTTAAAAGATTAAAATTAATTCAAAAAGTAGATACATGATAGATATTTTCACATTAATACATATCATGGGGGTATATGACATGCATATTTAGTCACTTTACAAATAATTGAGTATATATTTATACACACTTGAATTAATATACATGGGTATATGCAAAAATAATTAGAGGAACATGAACTATAGGTTTAACATTATTATAATTGAGATTTTAGATGCATATAATTATATATCATTTGACATAGATTCAAGAGGAATGATGATGGTTCATGAACATACATTCATTTTTAAAAATTTAAAAGGAATGATACTAATTCATGCACATACACACTAAAATATAATTTATAGATTCAATGGAAAATTATTGTTATTTCACTTCAAATTTACTAGCACTACAATCATGTTTGGGCATGAATGTTATTAATTATTTTTATATATCAAAAATAGAATGTATATCCATCTATAATGGTGAAATTAATTATATCAAGGGTAATGTAAATTTTAGTCTAGTGACACGTACTGGTCTTGGCATTAATTATATCAAACACATTATACAATTTCATAATTCTATACCATGTGATATATTTTCAAGTTTAGTGACTCTCAATGGCTTTGGCATCACTTATAGTGAATACATCATTGTTCCAATTTCTATTAGATTCATGCATTGTAGTTATCTCCATTCATGAGATCTAGAGCATGCATCTTTCCAAATCAAGGGATTGATTAATTTTTCAAAATTAGGACTTTATCATTCTCAATTAATTAATGGTTCAACATGAGGAACCATATCTACAAGTGATGAACATTTTTACAATGATTCATCATATATTATATGTTAAAATACAATATGGTTTAATCTCCCTATAGATGTAATCCTTCATTTCTCTCTTTTCAATTTCAAATATTCAAAATTCAAGTTCTTTCATATTTCAAATATGGAAGATGAATACTTCATGTGTTGTTACAAGGTTTGATAAAATCAGGTGAATTACAAAATTATATTTTTGTATCAAAATATAAAGTATGTTGTACATGATTAGGTATATATTTATCCTTTATTGTATGAATTTAATTACTAGAATAAATGGTGGTAAAATGTAGATACCTAAATATGGTCACATGCACTTGATAATGTTAATTATTGAAATTTATTAAACCACTTGAATTACATGATTATTATCCACCATTCCTATATCCATTTATCTCTATGTGTATTTAACACCTCTATTTTATATTACTAATATAAAAGTGTTTCCATGCCAACATTAAAACCTCTTTATATCACTCTTAGATTGCTTCCAAACTTAGGATAGTTGTATCTAATTTTATATAACAAGTTCGCATTAAGCAGATAGGTTTTCTATCATAGGATAGTCCACCTAGTGCAACCTTGTCCCCACACCATTTAACAATGAGTTTCAAAAATTTAAAATATTAATTGGGTTATACCATTTATTTTGAAATCTATATAAAATAAACTATTCAAAAGGTTCGTTATAAATACAAATCAAATTTCATTCAATAATGAAATTAATATCTATATGGCATATATATTTTAAAATTAAACATTAATAAAATCTTCCATATTCTTACCAAATTTAGTATCAATCACTATGAGTATTCACAAATCAATTATGAAGAATTTAAAATCAAGTTCAAGAGCTAAAATTTTAAGTACCAAGTCCAAATTTATAGCTACATATATATAGTCAAGGAACATAATTGTACAATAAAACTAATTTGGAGAACTATGTATGGATTGATACCATCTTTAGATTATCTAGATAAGTAGAAAGTTGTCAATCATCAATGGAGGTGATTGGGGTCAGATCAACCTACTATACTTCCCCTTCCTTTTTTTAGGTTTATAGCTCTCACAAGTACCCTAGGGTTTCCAAGGAAAAGAGAATGAGAATAGATATTTATGTGTGGAATTTATAAAATTTTAATATATCAGTGATCTCAACATACACATGTGTAAGTGGTTGAATAGATATTGTTTTATCAACACCATAGTGGAAAAATCTATAGTCAATAGACATGACTACATTATGTTTCTATCTAGTGAGTGAAAACTTGTCCAAAAATATATGTAGACACTACTTATATATATTCCATCATAATATCATCTTATCCTAATTTACAGTATCAAATACCTATTACTATCAACTAGAAATAACAAAAATCTAATTATTTCATTATTGGTTCTACATACTATTTTTAACATATTCTACTTTTTAATAAATTTTAATAACTTATATTTTCCATTTATATTTATGCTTAAATGTAATATATTTATATTTAAATAGTATTTCAAATTTTTATGCCTTTAAAACACTATTAAATAAAATAATAAGGTAAAATACATTACCAATGTGGGCATGGTGTACCTATGTGTTTATAGATCTTAAAATGATTATATTAGGACATGTCATCATATCAAATATTTCATACATATTATTAACATTGGGATTTATTATATTTGGTACCATAATTTATATATCTTTTCCACATTGGGAGTTGTAATATTGAGGCATATCATTTTTCCCTCCCTTTCCATTCTATTTCCTTGTATTTATTTTTCTTGAACATATTAACGTTAGGTTAATGAATGACCTTTGATGATGATATATTTATATGATTAATTATGTGTTATAAATGGGATTCAAAATTATTATTAAAAAAATTTATATTATTCATCTTACACATGGCTCATGTGATTCTTTATTTTGAGATGATTGATATGTAGAAACATCCCTTACCTTAAAAAGGGGGTAGACAGTCAACTTATTCTATTATTAGATTAAAATATGTCAATATGTTATATAATGGTTACATATAGGTTATAAATTTTTTATTATTTTAATTAGAATAATATTTATATGTAGTTTTTAAAAATCTAACCACATGGTAGGTGAAATTGAGGCTCATGAAAATTTAAAAGTTTTTAGATATGGAAACAAGGTTTTCATACTACTAGGCATATTTATTCATATTATTTATTTTTAGTTTTTAAATTATTTATTTTGGTTGAATTATGAATAAACTTAATTTTTTTATTGTATGCTTTGAAACATCAAGTTTTTCACATTTTGACATACTTGGACTTTAAGTATACATTTGAATCTTGTGCACACTTTCTCCTAGGTATCTACCCACATATTGTCTTGGATAATTTTTTTTAATAAATATAAATATTTAGGATCACCTTAGTATATTAAATAACACTCTATAATCTTAAAAATACTATTTACATATATCATATCACTAATTTTCACTCCCAAGATAATACCATAAATAGTTAGACAATTATGGTTTTGTTGTAGATGTCTGCTTCTTCTAATAGTGTCTAAAAACACTAAAAGGATAATTTTGAAATTGGGACATATCCATTAGGTTGAATATACATATTTCATAGGTCAATTATAGTTGTAAATATCAAAGATTTATCTATAAATAAAAATCAATCCTAAGGTCATACTCACTTGGTCATTACTTGGATATTACATTGGGAATCACTTGAAATCTTGAGAAATCCATTAAAAATATCTTTATACATTATAAAAAATACATACACGTATCAAAATACATAAATTGACAAACCCAAAATGCAAGTATAAATACAAACACATGTCAAAATTTCATGGTGTCAAGTGTAAAAATTTAGAAATTACATAACATAGATTGATTATGATGGTGTGCACACACACATAGATGAGAATATTACATGTAGTTTGATCCCTCTTTTTAGTATTGGAACATAGGAAATGATGAGTTACTCAATTAGATTATATGTGGATATCCAATAAGTACTTTAAACCCCAATTTCAAGGGTGTTATTATGTCAAAAGTGTAATTATGATTTCAAAATGAGGTGAAGGAAAATAGGGATCAATGCATAATATAGAGGGAAAGCATACACACAAGGTTTATCTAAATTTTAGGCATAGTGGTCTAATATGACATATATGTACATAATCAACTAATAAATTAGCAACATAGCTTATAAATTACTATTTGTCGTAAGGGCCTAAGATTTGTTAGAAACATTTGAGCATAGTTTGAACTTTTCTTTCTTGATTTGAGTGGTTATAAAGTAAACATAAAGGACAATGTCAAACATAGTGATAACTAAAAACATTATAATAAGATAATTACATTTGTTTAATGATTTATCAATTTATAATCCTATAAATTTAATATTAATCTACCCATTTACATTCATAATTATATGATTATTACCTTATTTTACATAGTATAAATATTCATAGATTTAATTCATTTATATCACATTAATTTGAAAATAAGTAATTTTTTTGGTGAACATGATTATTGACTTGAGCATGGAAAACCCTAGGTATTTTCTACCTTAGTGTTTCATTATTTCATATGATATCAGATTTATTTTGGATTATGGTTTGACTTTTATATCTAATTTCAAAATTTTCCTTATTCACATAAGCAAATACCTAGCATGGATATAATGGATGCCAATAGTTTATAATATATGATACAAGATATAATTTCCTTAACTGAATGTTTATTTTCTAAAATATACAATGAGTTTACAATTCATGAAATGAAATGGTTTAAATTTATCTATAGTGAAACTAATGATGATATTAATAATGATAAACTCTTATCTCTCTATAGTAACTTGTATTACATGAATGTAGAATTTGAATTACTTCAAGTCACTACTCAAAGGGAAAGGGCATGTATGACCGATTTTTCCCCCCTTCCTTGATACCTATTTTTAGTGATAACCACTACCCCTACCCTATTATTCATCATAGACTTATATTAGATAAAAATGTCCATTATATGCCAACACATAGAGGTAGGGTACACAATTATTCAGGGTTTTACATGATTTTAGAATCTTTAATTTTTTAGGTTTATGATTGAAAAGACAAATCTTCAAAACTCAAGAGAACTATTATACCTAGTCAGCCATCCATGGTAAGACTCAAATGTAAAGTGAAAATATTCAAAGTGCCACCATTCATACACTTATTATTATTATTATTATTATTATTATTATTATTATTATTATTATTATTTTTATTATTATTATTATTATTATTATTATTATTATTATTCATTCCATATATTAGTTACAAAAATAATTCATAAATTTATCTCTAAAGGTCAATTCACTTGAAGATAAACTTGCACATGCCTAATATCCTAAGTTTAAAACCTACATATTAAAAAAAAAAATCATCTTCAACATGGGTTAATAAAAAAAACCATATATTATTAATGAATCATGAAATTGGTATAAGTTTCAAACCTCTCCAAGTTAAAATATTAGAAACATGATTTGAATAAACTAATAATATTACCTTGTATGTGTCATATACAAAGATATAAGTATGTAGTCATATAAAATGAAAAATTGGATGACTTAATCATGGATAATGACACCCAATCCATAGGTATTCCTACTTAATTACACAACCCTTTTAGGCTATTCTTTCACTAATTCCTAGTCATCCATAGCCTTCTCGACTTAACCCTTATAAACCTAGGTAGCTATTTTAGGCCTAGATCCACCCCCCCACATCTCATTCCCTCTAGACAATAGTGCCCAACTTGGATATGAGTGCTAAAACCTAAGGTGTCCCTCTTTTTGTGTTGTTATCCAAGGGCAAAATTGGTCTTAATGGTCATATTATTTTAGATCCTTATCCTTTTTCTTGTTATCCTAACAAAAATTTATTTAACCCATGATCATTAATTTCCCTATAAAAGTCCATTAAAAGTCAATTTATAAGGGTTTGTACTCATTTATAGGAAAGAAGATAGAATACAAGTAAGTACACTCAAGTACTCTTCCCTATTCTCTACATATAGCCTTCCAAGATCATTTCAAGCTTATTCAAACCTTTGCACCAGTCCCTAGCCATCTGAAGTACATCTAGATTTGCATATATTTGAATTTATCATACATAATTACACAAAGCACTTCAATGGGAGAACTACATTAGCTTGATTCCTCCTCAAAGTATTGGTATGTAGGTAGTGTTCCCACACATGGGGTGTGAATTATGTCTAACATATCCTTTACAAACTAATGCCTTCTCTATCTTTTCCAAGTTTCCATTCAAGTTCAAACACAAAGATCTCATAGGGCTTTGAAGATTAAAAATAGATGCATAGTGAGCTCCTCAAGCTTTTAGGCTTCTATATTTCACTAATAGGGTAACATAGGACTACCAAATAGAACCTAAAAAGCTTAGACCACTTAGACAATATAACCAAAAAAGGACTACAACACTAGATAATAGGGATTAACACTTTTATCATCCTATCCAATCTAGAAATGAACCTCAAGATCTAGTTTCTAATAGTTTCCTAGTCCTCCTCTAGTATCAGACCATGTCTTAGTCTAGATCATTCAGAATAAGCTAAGTTACATTTCCCTTATTTATTAATATATTTAGAAAAGGCAAAAATACAAATCTATTTACAAAAATTAGTAGCTTAATTCCTTCTTATTATTTACTTATTTACTTTGCTCAGAACTATTTATTTAACTAGGAATAAAACCCCATTATTTTAAAAATAATAAAACATTTGGTGAACTTGACTTACTTTGAATTTTACACAAAAACCTTAGAAACCATAGGGATGATTATTTATAATTTTTTTCCATAATTTATTAATTTATCATACATTTAAAAATAAAAAATATATAATTTAATTAAAAAAATATCACATATTTTGTTAAAACCTTAGTTTACACATACTAGGTCCTCCTTGCATACAAACACATTCCAAACACTAGGAAAATATATTGCTAATTTTCGAAATATTTTCTAATTTTTCCTAAATTTTTCAAGCAAAATTATACAAATTTTCTATAAATTCATATCAAAATTTTAAAATTATCATACTAATTTTGAAAAAAATCATTCTATAATCTCTAGTTGCCTAAAATAAACTCTTAGTTACTTTATAGTACTATTCAAATCATTTTGTGAACTTTTAGTTACATATCAAATACAAAAAATAAATTTAAAATTCAAATATTAATAGTATTTTGCATAAATATTTTTGAAAAATCCTTAGTTTCATGTGCTAGTACCTATTGGATTATTTAGTTATCACCTTACATGTTTAGGAGCTATGTATCCTTTTTACACAAATTACAATTAGCTATTTTTATGACTTTGTGTTTCTTATATTCAATACTTTCCTTTTATAGCACATTTCCTATTAAAACTTATTGAAAAACATTCAAGCACATTATAAATTGTTTTCCTAATTTCATAATGGCCCAATATACCAATTTTGATGAAACTGATAAAATAAAACTTTAAGAACTCTTAACAAAACATATGGATATGGAAGATGACATGATTATAATTATCGAAGAGGAACAAGAAAAATTTAACAATGGTCAATCTTCTCAAACTACAAAGCCACTAGTTAAAAATGACACTACAGGGGCAACTATGTCTCAACAACCCCCTATAGTAGCCCAACCTTCTTCTATGCCATTAGTTATAGCTAGTACATCCCTATCTCTTGATGTGATAGCCCTTGTGCAAGAGATAATATCTCTTCAATCCAAGGTGTAACATCTTGAGCAAGGTACCACTAGACCTACATAGGCTTTGGATTATTTTTTCTCTTTTACATACACCATTGGCACATCATATTGCTTTTACACCCTTGCCACAAGGTTTTGTTGAACCCAAGATTACTATTTATGATGTAAGGGGTGATCTAGAGACACACTTGAGGGATTTTCATATAACATGTTTAGATTATGTACCCAATGATTGGCTACTTACAAATCTATTTTCATAGAGTTTAAAGGATTATGATTTATAATGGTTTTATAGTCTATAAAATTAGTCAATCATTGCATTAAATCCTTTAGTAGACATGTTCTTAGCATATTTTAGTATCAACATTGGTGATAAGGTTTCATATGCTCAAATTGTTCAATAGAAACAAGGACCAAATGAGCATCTCACAGACTATGTTCTTCGGCATAAGACCATCTTGGCTAAGATGACTAGTCCCATGGTAGATAAGGAGTTAGATGACCTCTTAAAATAAAGTCTTCTACCATCACTTAATGAATCAATCATGTTCAAGTGATTCTCTTCCTTCACTAAATTATGTCATACACTAAAGGAACAAGTAGTCAAGCTAATTTCAATGGGAAGACTTAAGTACTTAAGTATCCTAGACATAGAAAATAAGATTAATATCAAAGTCCCATACAAGGTCAAAATCAATGAAAATAAAAACAAAAAACATGCAATATTTAATGCAACTTTAGAGCCCCCTCAACATGTGGTTTTATCAACACCTCATCATTGTGCATTTACCAATCTACCATTTTCTCCAACCAGGGTTTTATAGTAGTTATTAGAATGTAACATCATCACTCTCCCTCCTATCTGAGAAGCTAACTTAGTGAAGCATCTTCCAAAAATATATTATTATCATCCATTTTGTGATTTTCATAGGGTACTAGGCCACATAATAAATAGATGCATTAGTTTGAGACATAAGATACATGACTTGATAGATGATAATCTACTTGATCTAGGCACTTTAGTTGATCCTCCAAAGGTAAAACTAACACAAGATAAAGCTTTGAAAATATTCTCAGATACATTTCCATATCATTCTAAAAATAAGAAAGAGGACACCTTAGGTTTTCACCATACATACCATGCACAGCCTCCACCAGCTGTGTACCAGGCACTTTCAAGTGAGGTACATCCTTTGAGAGGTATGACAGGTGTGAATGAGTCCAAAGTTCCAGCCACAAATTTGATATATATTTTATATTAGGATATTATGGAGGATAATATAGGTTATAATGCACTTTTTATTAGAGAACATAGTCATAATCAACCTATTTGAAGTGTGCCTATTGATAATGGTTCTAGCCTTAAAATGTGTACCTTGACACTACTATAATATTTGGGTTATTTAGAGTAGGATATCACTCCAATAGACATAGTTATTAGTGGTTTTAGTGGGCATATACATAGTTTATTAGGTGAGATAGTACTTCCACTATAGGTCGGTCCTACATATTTGGCAACACCACTCACTATAGTTCCCAGTTTAGGAGTTTTTGAAATATTACTTGGTCAACCATGGATTTAAAAACTCAAGGTAGTACCTTCTATAGTTTAGAGATGCATGAAATTAATTCATGATAAACAAGCTATTATAGATAGTGAAGTTCCTTATGAGTCACCACACCAAATCTAGTTCTTCCACCTATTTAAATTTCCCCTCCAGTTTCAGTTCCACTTCTACTTCAGATCTAACCACAGTTATGGCATCCATTTCTAGTATAGAAGGTTCACACACCTCCAAAATTTTAAGATTATAGATAGCTTATACCTATAGTGTTCACACCCAAAGTAGTAACATTAAGGTCTCATGTAGCTACATAGAGAACACTTATTCAAAGAGATTCTTCTACTTCTAGATGGGTCCCTAAGATCCCTATAGTTACATCCAATTATTAGAGTTATAGGGGGACCCCACATTTATTTTCAACTTTAGAGATTTAAGAGTAGTTACAATGTACACATATTTTAATTTTATAATATCAGACATTCAATCATTCCTCACAATCATGCATAATTTAGTTGTTCCATATAGGACACCATGATATGGAGTCTCATCTGAGAATCATTGGGTAGTATCATTTCTTCCCAGTTTTACCTATACATAGCTTAAATAAAAATACAAAAACATTCAAATATATCAAAAATACCAAAAACATTTTGATTATATGTATCATCCATACTTTTTATTACTACTATCATGCTAGGACTTACATTTGTTTTTCATGATATTGTATGTCAATTTTTTTACACTACCATGTTTCACTTGATCTTCTTTGAGTGTGTGTAGTGATGTCCAACTACTTGATTTCTTCACTCTACCCATTGAGGGGGAATTAATAATTATACATTCAAAACACACATCAATATACCTAACCACTAGGGGCATATTCTACATGACTAAACCATTTAGGTTATGTCATTCCTACACTACACACTCTGAGTTATCATGTTGTTATACATTCATTTCTAGATTACACTGATTACTATATCAACATTTCCCTAGTATCTAGAACCTATGTATTTCTTAGCATATACCTATTCTTTTAATACACATATTTTTCATAATTTCACATTTGCTTTGATTATTTAGATGTGATTCTACCTTTCTAGTTATTACATGCTTTCTCTTCTTGCTTAGCATAGCTTGTGTGATTGCTTTTTTAGTTCCTACTTATCTCCTATTTGTGCCTTAAGAAATTTTACAATGTCCTTTGCTTCTATTCATGTGTGTGCCTTAGGACATTTTCCAATGTACTTTACTTACACTCTTATATGTACCTATGGCCCCTATGTCAACTTTGCTTGTTTCACTTATATATTTATGTGGCATTTGAACACACCTTCTATGCTTGATTTCTAGTTTGAGTGACATATGCCCATGTCCCTTATTTACATGGCCCCTTGGCCATACTCATATGTTTCTTGCTTATTAATTTATTTCTTGATTTCTTGTTTTATTTCTTAATGTGTGCAATTCCATGATCCACATCATGCATTTCCATTACTTTCTTGGATGCCATGATGGACATCGTGCTCCATCCCTCCAACTAACAACTAACATCTAAACATTTCTAGTTATAGTTCAATACTTTGTACATGCTTTTACATTTTTATATTTATCTATGCATATCCCTATTGATATAACAATCTCTCAATATAAACATTTATATATATAGTGATATCTTGGCAAATATCATTATTATATCATATATCTATGTAACATAACACACTTGCAAGACTCTTCTTGTTTTTAGGGAATTCATTAGAGGTTCATCTTTCCTACTCTCAAAAGAGGGGGAAATAAATAAGGGTTTTTTCATAGAGATCAAAGCTTTTAACAATCAAAACAATAACATTTAGATCACCCAGTTCAAAATCTACAGGTCAAACCAGTCAGAATAGAGCAAGAAAATAGTGACAGTTCGATATCAACAACTAGTTTTAGCATAGGACAATAGTGCCAAAAATGGATAGTAACACCAATTATAGGGGCTTCCTCATTTTATAACTCCTATCCAAAAATAAAATACTCAAGTTTTCCAAAAATAGGTAAAAATTTTAGTTCAACTATAATTTTTGCACATCTAGATCAATCAAAATTAGTACTTTAGTATAGTTTTCTCAGAGAATCTAGATATAGGGGGTTATCATGCGTGGAAAGATGGTTCCCACTTTCAATTTTAGACTAGATAATTGACATAGTTTCTAGATAATAATCCATGTTCCAAACACTAGTGATTAGGGGAAATGTGCATAGCATATTGGTCTTCTTTTTATTTCTAAGTTTAATTTATTATTCAAGCATTCTCAGTAGTTGCATGTCTTACTCCATCTACAGGTGGTTGAAATCACTTTCAAGTTGAAATTTCATACAAGTTTAACTTTCCAAGTAAATAATTTCCTTATTTGGCTTTCATATAATCCTAGTACATTAGTTTCAGAGTGACTTTCATACAAGCCTCACCTCCATCTTTCAAAATGGTTAAGATTTGCCTATTTTCCAACAAAAATTCAAGCTATCCACACCACATTATTAGATTTATAAAACATCCATGAGATCTATGAGCCATATCATATGACATATATTTTATATCAATATCATTTCATAGCTTCACTTACAAGGAAATGATGGAGCCAAAAGGCTAGCCTTTGTATTCTTGAGCCACCTATTAAGAGTGATTGGACACATAGTCTAGACATCACTTAGCACATGCATGATTCATTAAATTCACTTAGTTAGTGATGATATAGCTAAATGGAAATCATTTACATTCTTGACCCAACTTTTAAGGAATTGATAACTTAGCTCCATTCATGATATTACTCTTGACTCAACACATACCCAGTATCATCCAGCACAATCCAACATCACAACAAGTTTTGTATTAGTTTGCATACCTAATGAGGTGTATTTTTTCCTTTATCTTCCTCTTATTCAAATTTTGTACATTCTTATTTTATAAATAGTGTATCTATTAATAATTTATCTACTTTTATGTTTTTATTCTAAATTCACACTTCATAGCATGCTCTTTCTATGCACATTGAACATCACACAGATTCATGAGCTTCTCCCTTACAAGTAAGTTTAGGTATGCTTTTTAATTTCCTTTATCTTAGTATTTTTATTTTTTACATAAATAGAATAAAGGAGGGTCAAATATAGTCATATAAAATGTGAAATTGGATGACTTAAGCATGGATAATGATACCTAATCCATAGGTCTTCCTACTTGCTTCCAAAACCCTTCTAGGCTATTCTTTCACTGATTCCTAGTCATCCACAACCTTCTAGACTAAACCGTTATAGACCCAAGTATCTATTTTAGGCTAATATCCATCCCTTATGTCTCATTACCTCTAGAAAATAGTGCCCAAATTGGATAGGAGCATTGAAACCCAGGGTGTCCTAATTTTGGTGTTGTTATCCAAGTGTTAAATTAGTCCTAATGATCATATTATTTTGGATCATTATCCTTTTTATATTCATAATAACATGAATTTATTTAACCCATGATCATTAATTTCCCTATAAAATGCCATTTAAATTCCATTTATAAGGGTTGACACTCATTTATAGGAAATAAGCAAGAATACAAACAAGTACACTCAAACATTCTTCCCTATTATTTAAATACAACTTTCCATGATCATTTATAGCTTATTCAAACCTTTTCAATAGTCCCTATCCATATTAATTACAGCCAATTTTTCATCTAATTTTAATCATCATACATAATTTCACCAATCACTTCAATGGGAGAACTGCATTAGCTTGATCCCTCCTCAGAGTATTGGTATGTAGGTAACATTCCCACACATGGGGTGTGAAGTGCATCTAACATATCCTTTACACAATAAGACCTTCTCTATATTTTATAAATTTATATTAAATTTCAAGCAAAAATATCTCCTAGGTCTTTGAAGATTTAAAATAGACACATAATGAGCTCCTAAAGCTTATAAGATTCGATATTTCACTGATAAGGTAACACAACCTTATTAAATAGACCCAAAAAGCTTAGACCACCTAGAGAATAATTCCAAAAAATGACTACAACATCAAACAACAAGGTGTCCCAATTTTGGTGTTCCTATTCAATCTATAAATGAACCTTAGGATCTAGTTTTGGATAGTTTCCTAGTCCTGCTCCTCCAGTATTAGACCTTATCTCATTCTGGATCATTCAAAATAAGCTAGGTTATATTTATTTTATTTATTACTATATTTAGAAAAGGAAAAAATACAAATATATTTACTCAAATCATTAACTTAGTTCTTTCATATTATTCATTGATTTACTTTGCTCAGACCTATTTATTTAACTAGGAATAAAACCCAATTATTCTGAAAACAATAAAACAAAGTATTACTATGCTTATCATATAGTTTATGGGCATCCCATAGATATTTGTTATGCTATGAAACATTAAATAAAATACCCTATTTATAGTGGGGACATTAATTTATATACATCTATTAAAACATCACTAAACTCAAGTACACCTTCTAATTTGAGTAACCCACTAAAATTGTGGTTCCATCTCCCAAGCTCAAATTACCAAAATCAATGCTACCTAAATAATATTTATTTAAGAAAGAAGTTAATAAGCAACATGTATTTAAGAATAATAATTTTACAAATGTGATTTATAAGGTGGAAACCATAAATCATTTGTAGTTCCTAGAACCTTTGATCATTAACCTTCACATAGAAGGTAAATGATTCACCAATGTCACAGTTAATAATTATTTTTAAATTAACATGTGTAACATAACCATTCTAAAATATATTTGATATAATATTGGACACTTTAATAACACTAATTTTTGAAAATCATTCATAGTATCTATTGAGAGGTCCATAGTTATTGGTCCCAAATATGTTTTATTTTATTCTATATTGATCCTAATTTGACCCAATATAATGATATAAGAAAGTCACAGATAATATCTATGGATGAAACAGTTGACAAGAATCATTATCACATTAGATTTTATCTTTGAGGAAAAATTATTTACATTTTAAGAGATGGAACATCTCTAATCAAGAAATCAAGTGGAAAACATTTTTCCAACTCCTTCTCAAACAATGCTATCTAATTCTCCTCTAAATATTCAATTCAATGAAACCAAAATTGGGGTAAATTCAAAATATTCAAAAACACAAAGAAAAATAAAATATTCAAAAAATATAAAACTAGGACCTATGCATGTCATGCTAGTAATATTATTGATTTATGTTGTTTATCATATGCATGGTGACTTACACATCCATTTTATATGCACATTATTTTTATGATATACATGAGTCAAATGTAGGACATACAATTTACATACAATATATAGACATCCAAATACACAACATTATTTACACCTAGGGATACCATTATAAAATGGGGGAATGACTACACTAAGGGCATATTTTCACTTTTATCAAGTTATATCTTTCTATAGTATTTCATTGATCTTAGTATACTATTACACATGACTTTATATTTTTATACTTTCTAGAGTAACATTTCCTATGGACATTGTTTTTTTATATTGGATGATGACATTAATTGATTATGTTGACTAAAATTTCTTGTTCCATTCATTTTTGATGTTAATGTTTATTATATTTTTTGATATTTGATGTGTGGTTACTATGTTTTATATGATTTCATTTATGGTGTATTATCACATCATGTGTAAGTTGTGTTAGAGGATCCTCTAGTCCATGCCATGTCCACATTGTGTATTTTTTGGGTCAGAGTCAAGTCAAATTTATGTCATGTTATTTCACACTCATCTGATTCATGACCATGATATCATGTTTCTAATTACATATATGAATATTTTTTGAGCTTGGTGTCATGACTTATATCACACATGATTCTATTGTGTTTGATTCCATGATTTATATCATGCATATAACACATTATTAATTACTACATACCTTATTAATATATTTTTTGACATGACACTTATATGCCCATTGCCTAGGATTCCATGTTTCACATGTGATTGAATGTTCATTTTTTATATGATGACATATATTATCAAATTTGTATACATATTTTATATGATTACATTTTTATATATATAATACATCGTGTGCATATGTATTTATTTTGGGATGAGTGTTTCACAAGATTAATTCTTCATATTAAAAGAGGGAATATATTTGGTTTGTATTATATATTCACGTCATGATAGATATATATTTCACTCAATGAGATAAAGGACATGATTAAAATGGTATAATTGAGTACATTGAGGCATATGTGGGGTCTTATATATAATTATGAGGAACTATTAGACTATTATATGACATTTTGAGAGATTATATGGGTCAAATTAAATATATTTATTATATTATGGAAAATTATATGACACTATAATATAAATATTATGTCATTCTATATCACTATTAGATGGAATATATTTGGAGAATGAATGTGGTCCATGTAAGAACATTTCTATTTATATATTTAGAATCGATAGGGAATTATGGTACTACATAAGGTTTTTGGAACTAAATTATACTTGTAGTGGTTTATTGGAGTCTTGATTTACATATAAACCTATTTTAGGGTTCTAATTTAAATAAAAACCTATTTTAGGGCTTTGCATTTGCATATAAACATGTTTCAAGGTTTCAAAAAATAATTGTGATGACAATCAAATTAGTGCAATTGATATTTTTATGCCACTCAATTTATATCACTTCTCCTTCTCCAATGGTGGTTGAGGCAGTAAAAATATTTAACACATCATTTCAATGATTGCATGTTCTTGGGACATAATCACCCCATAATTTTCTCCAATTAAATTAAATAAACATCTTTATTCATATATTCTCAAGTGTGTTCATTATTTAAATTTTCAATACAAAATAGTTTAATGATCTAGATTGTTTCATATTTTATTTCATAAGTAGAAATTGATCTATACATGTTTTCAAGTAGGTTTTTCATGGATAAAATGGGACTTTTAAGGCATACCTATAAAAATCAAGTGTACTTAATCACAATATACCACATATATTATTTTATCCTTTTCACAAATAAATTTATAGACTAGACTAAAATGGGGGAATTTGTAGACACCTAAACTTTATATTATACACTTGGAAACATCATCTTTGGCACACTTGAAAATATTTTACACATTTTATTCTTCTAAATAGTTTATCCTATATATCTACCCATATTATCTTGGGTAACCCAATTTACCAAACATACGTATTTAAGATCACACTAATTATGAAATAACACACCAAAATATTAAATAAATTGTCACCATATCTTAAATCAGTAATTTTAGGAGAGTACTAGAAATAGTCAGATAGTTACTAATTTTCATAAGAGTTTTAATCTGATGGTAGTGTCCAATAAAACTCAAAAACTTATTTTCAAATTAGGATGCATTTTGTAGGTCAACATAGACATGTTTAATGGGTTGGTCACATATGAAAATATAAAATAATTAGATATCAATATAAACCAGTCTTAAGGTCATTCTCACTTGGTTACTACTTGGATATTACATTGATAATCACTTATAAACTTGATAAAACCATTATCACTCTATTGATACATTATAATAAATAAAAACATATAAAATAACCCTCAAAGGAGAATCTCTATAGCTAAGTCTAAATGGAAATGTAGGTTAAGTTTGGGTGGTATTGAGTGTTGAAAGTTAAACATTACATTATATTCTATATTTATCATGATGGTGTGCACACACATAAAGGTGGGATAAATAAATGTATTTCGATCCCTATTCAGAGTATTGGAATTCAATAAATACTAAATCAATAAATGGGGAGGGGTTGGGGCCATCCAACCCACATTTATGACACTTTTTTAAAGAGTCATCTTGTGTCAAAAGTGAGATTAGGGTTAAATATAAGGATAATAAAAATAAGGATAAAACACATGAATGAGGATGAATAAAAACAAAAGTTGTATATAAAAGTGTAGGTAATTTTCATTAGGTGGTACATATTATAACAATCAATTAGGATAATATTGACAAATCTTGGATAATACCAACATTTGAGCAAGGATTGAACTCTTTTTTCCTTATATGAGTGGGTAAAAATTAGATACGAAGTTATTTGAGGGATAATTTCAAACACAATGAGAAATATTAATATCATAATAAGTGAGATAACTTCCTCCATTTAGTTATTTTCAACTTAAAATTATCTAATCACAATATTAATCTACCTTTTAACATTCAAAATTTTATTATCATTACCTTATTTTAAATAATCTAAATATTCATAATTTTATTTCATTTAGATCATATTAATAATAAAATAACTATAACACATTATTATAAATTTATCAAGGCATTTATATACATGTAGGCATTAATATTTTATTATGGATATACTTGAGATATTGACATGTGAGAATTCATATTGATAGCAATAAGACATGATTTCTATTTTTTAGGTTGTTAGAGCTAGGTTATGATTGAAGCTAATCTCTTTCTTCCTTTTGAGATCATATCACTTTCATATCTAGAAATAAATTTGATAATGAATGATAGGTATTGAGGTTAATGTAAAAATAATACTAGCCACCCTTTTATTTTTTAATTTGATGTATATGCACACACACATTAAAGTAGGGTAGTATGTAGACACCTAATTTTTATACAAGACTTATAATTATAATGTTTTTATAATTTTTAATATATATGGATAATTGGTTTATATCGATATTTTATTAGCATATTTTATTTTATTTTTGGCACCATATTTTATTCTTTTATCTCTATTAATTCCTAAATATTTCTTGATCTATCATTTGCCTACCTCAAGATTATCCCAGATGTCTACAACTCATTTAGGTCTCTATTTTAGTGTTATCACATCTTGACCACCATCAAAAGAGATATGTCATTATCAGGGTAATGTCACTACTAGAAGGGTTAGATACTATTCATGTCACTATCATAGGGTTTTAATTATAGTTATTATCTCAAATTACTAGTTTTTTTAGGAAGCTCTTATGCATTTTTATAGAATTTCATTGTTAGTAATTTAAACCTTTGTTAGAATCTAAGTGAGTTATAAATCAAGGTTATGATTATAAACCTTCTTATAAATGATTAATCATTCTAAGTATTTTCATTCATCTTCATTCCATTTCATAAACATAAATATTTATTTATTGTATAAATTGTATTTATATTGAATTTGCTTATGTAACTAATTTTATCGTGGTTGGTGTAGTGTTTTTTACACTTATATACCCTCCACATAAAATAGAAGATAAACTAAAAATTAAAACAATATAGATTTAAAATTATAAGAAATAAAAGACCTAAGGGGGAACAACATAGAATAATACTAGAGAATGAAATCAAAGTTTCCAAAAATACATAAAAAAGAAAAAAATTAAAATAATCAAGGGAGAAAGAAACAAATAAAATAAAATAAATTATATACATATAGGTAATTATATTTAAGCAAATGAGATTAGCAGGCAAGGCCAACCCATTAAACTATCTATTTATCCACATTATGTATAAGTAAATGAAATCATGTCCTCATGATCTAGATATGAATGTCTTTGGATCTTGAATATAATAATGCTAAATCATAATTATTATCACTATCATCATCAATATGGCTATATACATTATAATAAGTATCATAATTAAAATTATTTCCATTATAATCATTTTTATCATGAACGGTTGATTTAATTTTTTGAAAAATTGTGCTTTCATATTTTATCCTTTAGTTTAGTAAAGTAATTAAGCACTAGAATAGGGATAAATGAATTTACATAGGTTAAATATAACTTGAAACAATATAAAAACTAAATTTATATATAACTAATGTGTTAAAATTAAAAACTATCATCATGAAAATAACTTGACATGAAATGAACTAAGCAAAAGTAGTGAAGGTTATGAAATAAACACACCTTAGAAAAATATAGTTATTTTGAGATTTAATATAGTCAACAGGTGACTGTGTATCTCTATGTGAAATATATAATACTCACTCGTAAATAATGTATTCAATTCCCATCTTAATACCAATGAATGTGCCTTATAAAAAATGTATCTTCCAAATATTCCCTAAGTATTTTTATATTAAATATGTTTTATTACAAAAATATCTATTTTGATAAATATGAATGTGCCTTTTAAAAAATGTATCTTCCAAATATTCCCTATGTATTTTTATATTAAATATGTTCTATTACAAAAAATAGCTATTTTGCTAACTTTTAGGTTCTACAATTTTATGAAACTATGTACTGTTAGATGTTGTACATGCATGGGTATTTAATTCATAGTTTTTTAGAACAATCTATCTAACTTAATATTCTTTGTCTTATTGACCTAATCCACCATGGATGCTTGAAAGAGGAAAAATGAAAGGGTTAGCTAGGTAAATAAACCTCAAGGGAGTTATTGCTACATATCCTATATGATAGAATAAGACCTAATATGCTTTTTTAATAGTGTGAATGGAAGTATTATATAAATATATTTACCTCCTCTCCCTAATCATATTATATCTACATAACATTTTCCTAGCCCTCCTTTTGGTACAAGTTTCAACTAAAGACCATTGATATAAGTCTTTAATAAAAAAAAATACATCAAATACGAATGAAAGAGGGTAGAAAGACCCGAAAAATAAAAGAGGAAATATTTTATGGGATATTGAATAATCCAAAACACATTTGAAAATATGATTAATCCATATTGTTAGAGAAAAAAACATAATAAAAATGACAAAGGAAGATAGGAGTTCTCCAAGCACATACAAACTAAGAAAAAATAGAAATAGAAAAATAGAGAAAAGGGACTACATAGAGAAAAAGAGATAGAGCAATAAAAAAAAATAACCACTTTAAGCCTAATTCAAACCAATGGTATAGATGCAAAAAATGGCACTAAAACACTATAATTAAAAGCCTTATACAAAAATTAGGTGTCTACATAATGTCACTAGTATGATATGTATATATGAGTGATTGTATTCTCACATCAAATTAAAATACAAACTTATCCTAAATTAATTATGGAAATTAATATGAATACTTTACATATGTCCATCCAAAAATTGATTTTTCTCTAAAAACTTATATTACTATTAGTAATGACCTTTTACAACAAGTAGTTAATGTCATATGAAATCAATACAAATATAGCATTTTGAAAAAAACTACACTAAAACATAAGTGTAGGAATGAATACACCTCATGGTATTAAAACCATATTTACATAACTATAAAATAAAATCTCATTCCATTTATTTTTATTATAACTTTTTAGATAAGTCCTAAACATCACTATCACTTCTCAAGGAATTCTGTCAATCCAATCCAATTATTGATTAGGTAAGTAGATAATGCCATGCTAGTCATATTTGATTCTTCAATTAAAAAAATCCACTTTTTTCATTTCATATTAAAAAATATTCACTCAATAATGAAAAATATATATTCAATCTTGAAAATTATTTATTAAATCTTGAGAAATATTTTTCTCAATCTACTCCATCTTGACAATTCTAAAAAATATTTGCACAAAATATTTAGATATAATACCTCCTTTTGAGGCAAGGGATTTTTAAAACCTACTTATACAATTAATTATATCAAAATAAATAGTTAAAATAGTCATTCAACATAACATTATATATCTAAATATTTATAAATTATTTTAAAAAGTTGAACATAGACATGTATGTAACTATCATAAAATATCATCATGTAAACCTCAATAGTGAAATTAAACAATGTATGAAAGTGAGGAAAAATAATATACCCAGTTACAAGTGATATGAAAATTAATGTCATATAAATTTCAAATCATATTTAATTGGAAACATAGTGTAATACTCGATTATTGTATTCATCCTCTTATGGCCATGAGATTTTGAGGGATAATACATGCCCAACTATAATAATTATAAGAGAGATAGAAACATAATGTGTCCATAAAAAACCATGTAGTATAGATAACCTCATGTAAATATTGATAAGTGAAATAATCCTCATATGTGGATGAGATAATGAGATGTAACTATATTTCCTAATGTAATTGAGTGATGAGGAATGAAGACATACAATAGTGTAATATCCATATAGGAGATATATAGGAATAGGCTCAAGAAGGTAATGAAGGGTGTGATTCCCCATAATTAATGGTAGGAAAAATAATGTCTTTATGTTAACTAAATTCTATAATATAAAAATATATGTCAAATAAATGTATTAAATTTAGAGACTATCATGTGAACTAGATGTGTGCAAGATAAAGACATGGCTTAATGTATAAGTAGTGTAGGATTTTCAAACACATGTGGGATAGGATATATATGTATACAATATGTATCAATAAGTATCATGGATAATGTGTGTAGGTATTATTCCACCACATGTATAAAATGAATAATATAACATGGAGAGGATGTCCTTGTTAGCATAATAAATGACAAATGTATAAATCATGAGAACATGTGGTTTTGATTCCCCTGATATCAAGGTCAAAGATCATGTATAAAAATGATTCAAATTCATGGTTTTCATCATATTATTAAAGTGTTTTACTCATAATGTATATAATTAATATTTTTGTGAGTGAAGTTTCTCTATAATAGTGAAGGGACCTAGAAAATTTGGCTTGAATATTAATTTATATTATTTATCTACATTTTTATTCTCTTTATTTTATTTAAGTATCAAATCACCAATGTGAAATTTTATTGATTTAATATTTTTGTTGTAAGATTGCTTTGGGAAATTTTTATCAACCCTTAAGTGTTTAAGATCATGTATGCATGATTCATCAAGCATTTCCAATTGTTGTAATCAATTTTATCTATATTTATCATCATTAATAATATATTTTAGGGATATGCATAAATAAGGAATATCAAGCTCAAGGGTAATAAATTATTCCACACCATACACAAGATAATAATGGATTCACCCTATAATTATCCTAATACTTATTTTTATAACAAACCCAGAAGGTATAAATAATTCAATTATTCTAATCTTTAATATGCTTTGGAATAGTCTTTCTTAGGATTATTGTTCAGTCTGATGTCTCATTATCTAAGATGAATATATTGAGTTAGGCACACTAAGAAAACTTGAAAAATAATAAGGTACATTAATCCTCTCATTTTAGTATTACTACTGAGACAATCCAATGTATGAGTTGAATGTATTTGGCTCCATTAAATAACCTTCTTAAAAATATCTCCAAAAGATGTATCACTACCACTAAAGATCTAATTCCTATTTTATAACTGACATAGATTTTCTTTACCACTAACTAGACCAATTGCAACAAATTTTACTAGTTGATCATTGCTTTACTTCACTTCATAATTTATAAATAAAGGGGAAGGGTCACTTGCTAACAAATAAAAATAAAACAAGGAAAATGGATAGAGTAAGGTAGAAAGGAGTCTCTCTAAATAAATGGAAAAAAAATGATTTAAGGAATAAAAAATGTGCCTAGTTACAATTATACCAATATATGTTAAGTTCCATGAAGGTTTGAACTCTAGTCACATAGGGAAAGAGTCTAAGGATAAGGTAGAATGAATGATATAGAGATTGTTTTTATTAATAAGTACATATAGGCATGTAGATACTTACATGTAGGTCCTCACATATTTGAAACAAAGAAAAAATAATTAAAAAACTTAACTAGAATTATTGGAAGCTTATCCTAATTAACACATAAACTTTACAGAAAGACACATATTAAAGTTATACAAATGTATGTTAAGCTTCAAAAAGTCTTAGGCTCTAATCATACAAGGAAAGAGTAAGGATAAGGGTTAATGTTTTTTTAGTGATATTTTTTATGAATAAATACATATAAACTTGTATTTAATTACATGTATCTCCTCAAATATTTCAACCAATGTAAAAAGAATCAAAGAAATTAACTAGAATAGCTAGAAGTTGATCTTAATTAACATATATTTTTTGCACAAATACAAATTACAATTTCATAGAATTAGTGTTTTTTCATTAAATTATAAATAATTTGGAAGGAATCCATATAAAATAGGCACATTTGAACATAAAAACCAAATTAGCATTAATCTAAAAGTGTTTATTTATAATGGAGTCGACCCATGCAAAATACTACCCAAAAGTATATATAAGAAAGATATGGGACCCATCTAATATTATCATGAGGTTTAATCCTTGTAAAACATGGAATGAAATTTTTATAATATAATTACATCAAACTATTATTATCCTAAAATAAATAGAACAAAATTTTGAAGGCCCACTAAGAAATAATCAAGAGGAAATCAAATGTGGGCCACTTCCCAACTACTTTGGTAAACCTTATTGAGTTTTTAATGATTTATAAATGAGGATATCTTATCAAACAATATTATATATGTTTATATGTGTCTCATAAAATATAAATTCCACTTTATTTATTAGTCTCTCATGATATTTTAGTGGGGCCTCCAAAAAGACTTTCACCTCTTAGAGCTAACTAATGTTTACCATAGACTACATGGATAACTCTAGAATAGACTTATCTCTATCCCTATTGGACTTAACCAAATTTATCTTCATGATTTAATTTAAGTATTATAATTGGAAACCAAAATCATCCCTTTATATAAGAGTGTAATCAAGGTGAAATATCATTGAGATGTTAATCTCCTTGAAATAAGTAAGGATCCAACCCTTGATTTTATTTGGCAGATCAATGGTTTCTTGGGTGGTGGTCAAAAAATATTTAATGGATGTCCTCATGATCCCTATGAATTATTTATATATATTTTAATCCATGAGGGGAATTTGTTTCAAATATTAGAAGATCCCTTTTTAATAACAAATACTAATTTATTAAACTTATTATCCATTTGTATAATCCTCTCATAGTGTGCCTACATTCTTTAAAGGAGATCCTTACTCTTGGATAAGGATTAGTTAATGTATATGAGAATGGTGAAAAAATGTGTTATTTATACCCCAAATTTTCCAATTAAACTTGTAGATAAATTGATTTTTACCTGAGTCTCTAATACTCTCATTTTCCCCTTCATGTCCTCCATCAGCTTCTCTATGAGGTCATTAGTGGTTTGTAGCACTGAGATTGGGTATTTATGACTCTCTATTCCAAAATTGTAATTAACATTTTATTTAGTGATAATAGTTCTTAATAATTACTCCAAATTATTGGGTCACCTTCCTATGTGAAGGTATGAGTCATGAATCTCTTCATGCTCTTGAATTCCCTATCAATTTTCCACTAGAAATCTATGTCTTCATGATAAACCATCTCTATTATACATAGAATTAAATATTTAATGGGCTCAGTCCCTCCTCACCTAGTTGTATTTCTTTCGGTGGTGTAATTTTGTACGAGATAGGTGGATGTAATTAAAGTGGATGGTGCAAGAAAAGATGAAGGAGGAAATAATGGAGGAGGTAGAAGAGATGGTATGAAAGATGGGAAGGAAGTGTAAATAAGTATGGAGGGGGTGACATGATGGAAAAGGGAGGAGCTAAAAAATGAAGAGGTCAAGGGAACATCTAGGACTACATGTATTTTGGGGCCATAAAAATCAAGAGCTAATAACACTTGGGAGTGGTGTGTTCATGATAAATGAGGAAATTAGATGGTTAAATAAAAATCCTTAAGGGCCCAAGGTGATGAATATATGGGTCCAATAAGGAGTTGTAGGTTTTTCCAAATGATTCATAAGATATTTAGGGCAAATCACCTTTTGATTCTTCTTCAGCCTCATGCTCATGTCCATTTACATTATGAGAATGGAGGTAGTAGCCTAGAATTAGTCTTGATTTAAGCTTATGAAGGATAATTGGATATTTTCAAGCTCAATTTTGTTGATATATCAATGTGAGTTGTGAAAACAAGAGTATTATAAGTAATAAGAGACATTGGGACCATTAGGATTCTTAGAGAGATCACTAGCATAATGGTACTTAAACTTGTTAAGGATAGTGAGAATGTAGGAACATTGGGAATATGGAATTTATTAGGGGTTTAGATAACCTATGGGGTTGGAAAGATATCCATATAGGGTACAAACTAGGATAGTGGGATATATTATGGCCATAATTGGGTTATGGGTTAAACTGAGGGAATTTGGGATCTTAAGGTGTCACTAAAGGTTATAACTAAAGGAGTAGAAGTTAAATTAGGCACTTGAGATCACCTGAGTAGGGGAGACATAATAGAGGTAGGTTGTGATGGGATGGATAAATTTTGAGAAGACACTAATGTTTGAACTATAGTGATATAAATTGGGGTGGATGCTCCTAAGGTAACCGCATACTAATCCCTAGTTAGACTAGACTCAAGGCTATTATCAAATTGTAAAGCATGGTCTACTTAGGGTTATCTTACCTAGGGAGGTGGCAAAACACATTAAGTGTCAAGGTTAGTGAAATTTTCATATAAAAATCCCCTTTAAGGTCATCATTATATCTATAGTTGACTATGTAGGATATTTCTATAGAGGGGCCAATCTCTCCTCAAGGGTTGGTAAGAAGAAGCTTGAGACTTCAAGTGAAAAGTGACCTAAATATTCATGACCAAATTTTCATTCTTGGTAGAGTTGAGTTGGATATCATCATTAGGGTGGGCCTCGTGGTTTTAAGTGATGTTGAGCTTTGCCTAGTTCTTTTCTACATTGGTTCTCATTGCACTATTAGGATCCCACTACCTATTATCTACTTTTCCCAAGGTATAAGATTCCATGTGTTAGGGCATGAATTATAATAGGATCATATTATCATAATCATGTCACCTTATGATCATGAGTAATGATGTATATGGATTATATTTCTAGCTAAGGTAGGGCCCAACCACACTATGAAAAAGTTGGTAGGTAATCTCTTGCTTTACAAGGTAGTTTAGAACCATATATGGTAAAAATAGAGTCCACATGAATGACATATATTTAGATTATGATGTAATAATATTATCATAAATAGGGGATAATGGAATGTAATAAATATTAGATCTCATTGGAAAGCCTTAGCATGGGCCTCTCATTAATTTACTAATACATGACTAGGTGGATAATTGTGGTTCTTTTATAGATGTCTACTTCTTCCAATAGTGCTTGAGAACACTCAAGGGATAATTTTCAAATTGGTATGTCTCCATTAGGTGGACCTAGACATGTTTCCTACATAAATTATAGTGAGATATATCAAAGAGTTATCTATAAATAAAAATCAATCCTAATATCATACTCACTTGGTCATTACTTGGATATTACATTGGGGATCACTTGTAAGCTTGAAAAATCCATTTGAAATATCTTTATAAATCATAAAAAAACATACACATATCAATATCCATCAATGGAGAAACCCTATATCCAATTCTAAATACAAACATATGTCAAAGTTACATTGTGTCAAGTGTGAAAAATTAGAAATTACATTGCATTATAGATTGATCATGATGGTGAAAACACACACATAAGTGAGAGTACAACATGTAGTTTGAGATCTCTTCTTAGTATTAGAACATAGGAAATGATGAGTTACTCAAGTGGATTCAATGGGAATATCCAACCTATCTTTTTAACCCCCATTTATATGGTGATTTTATTTCAAAAGTGTGATTATGATTTCAAAACAAGGAGAAGGAAAATAGGGATCAATACAAACAACTAAGGGAAAGTGTACACACAAGGTTTATCTACATGTTCATGCATAGTGTTTTGAGATGACATAGACCTACATAGTCAATTAAGAAAGTACCAACATAGCTTATAAAGTAATGGTTATCGTACGGGCCTAATATTTATAGAAACATTTGAGAATAGTTTGATCTCTTCTTTCCTGATCTGAGTGGTTATAGAGAAAACATAGAGGTATTTTAAGGACAATGTCTAACATAGTGAGAAGTAAAAACATTAGAATAAGATAATTAATTTTGTTTAGTGATTTATCAATTTATAATCATCTAAATTCAATATTAATTTACCCATTTTATTAATATTTTTATGATTATTACCTTATTTTACATAATAATTTTTTTTTATAGATTTAATTAATTTAGATCACATTAAATGAAAAATAAGTAATTTTTTGGTGAATCCGATTGTTGACTTTAGCATGGAAGATCCTAGGTATTTTTATACCTTAGTGTTTCATAATTTTATATGGAATCAAATTTATCATGTATTATGGCTTGAATTTTAGATCTAATTTCACATTTGACCTTATTCACATAAGCAAATCTTTAACATATATGTAATTGATGCTAATAGTTTATAATCTATGATACAAGATATAATTTCCATGATTTCATGTTTCTTTCCTAAAATATGCAATTCCTTTACAATTCATGATATGAAATGGTTTAAATTTATCCACATTAAAATTAAGGATGATATTAACAATGATAAACTCTTAGCTCTCCATAGTAACACATATTACATGAATGTATAATTTGAAATACTTCCAGTCACTACTTAAAGAGAAAGGGCATGCATGATCCATTTGTTCCTCCTCCCTTAAGACCTATTATTAGTGAAAACAACCATACCTCCCATGTTATTCATCTTAGGCTTATATTAGATGTAAAGTTCCATTATATGATAACACAAAGAGGTACAATACATAATACCTTAAGGTTTTGTATGGATGTAGAATATTTAATTTTTTGGGTTTAGGATTATAAAGTCAAATATTCTAAACTCTTGATAACTAGTGTATCTATTTGGCCATTTATGATAAAACTCAACCCTCAAATGAACCTATTCAAAGTGACACCATTCATACACATCAAATTTGTTGATGCAGTTTTTATACATAGCTCTTCATAACGAGGTAGCTTATAATGTTATAAGATTATAATAAAGGTAAATTATAGTCTAAGGCATGAATTGTAGGTATGTGATTGAACAACCAGGTGATGGAATAATAGGTAAATCATGCAAGTTTTTAACTAGGACTATGTATGGATGAATGGTATCTAAAATAAATTTAAAACTAGGTGAGTATGTGGATGGGTAAATACTAATTTAAAGTGGGTAGATCTTATAAATAAACTCCAAAAGAGGGAAGGGTAGAGAAAACAAGAGGGATATATGATTTCAAAATTTACCTTTTAGGTTGGATCCTTCATGGATAAGTGTTTTGAAAATAGATGTTTAGTGATAGTAGCTACTGTACATACACACACAAACACAATCAAACAATCTAGGAAAATTGATGTAGGGAACTTAGAGATCTAGGTCAAAGGTTGATTATTTTAGGATATATATTGCATAGCTATACTTATAACATTATAACTTATATTAGGGAGGTATCTAGGGTAGCTACTATACACACATAAAATACTATATCATATAAAACACTTCTACACACTTAGAAAGATGAGACAATCAACCTAGTTGCATATAATCAGTAATAATTACTAATTCCTCAATAGCCATTACACATCTAAAATCAGAATATCATTATAAAAAATGAACTCTTAATATATATTACACACTTATAATTACTAAATCAAATAATAAAAAATATAAAACCTAATTGCATAGAATTTATAAAGAAAATGAACCAACACCATTGCATGACAATCACAATTGACTTTTTCCTATATTGATTTATTTGACCCTTAAAATTGAAGGTCCAAGATGTATATATAGACTTAGGGAGGGGTTACCTGATCCTTGAATTTCATGAAAAATTGTAATTATATGGCATACTTAGAACCTTAGTTCTAATTCTAGTTTCAAAAATGCACGTATGTATGCTCATAGTTAACTTACAATTATCAAAATTAAAGTTACTATGTACAATATGATGCAACATGTACATGATTATCAATAATTAAAGAAACTTTATTATTCAATTTATAACATAATTAGACTATGAGTACAAAATTAATTCCCTTGTATTGATGTGCACAAAATTATACTTTGAACTAAGGCTAACGGATGTTTGCATGGTGATATTGATTGTTAGAGTCATTAAAGTAGATATTAGTGCTGAATTGGAAGTTGTAGTGTCAATATTATTCTTCATTCCAAATCAATACAACACTTGTGCTTGATATCATGCTAATGTCTAATAATATCCATCTTGAGTAATGAGAGTCTATTCACCCTATTTACTTTCTCTAGGAACTTGGCATGCTCTACCTCTGTGTTTTGGAAGTTTATCTTGAAAATTTCTAATTTCATCACCTTCTTCCTAGAAAAAAATTACTTGACCTCAATTTATTTAAGTGTTAATCCTTAAAGGCTATGTTTGAAGTTATCATATTCCTACTAGAGGAGTTGATCAAAATTGATCCTACTAATAAGTTTATTGATAGTGTCTCTTGCCTTAGATACCTCTAATTATTCTAAGACTTTCAAAATGAGAGCTTCATATTCTTGATACTTTGGCATTACTTCCCCATCTATTATGATCCACACTCTAGCCTCATAGGTTATAATTACCACCAAGTTGAGGGCATTTGAAGCCTCTAGTGGTGTTATTAAATTATGATGGCTATAAGCCTTATTGGTAGTATAAAGAATAAGTAGTTTTAATTTATTTTCATCCTAATTAAAAGAATGAAAAAAACTATGAGTCTCAGTTATGTGGGGATCCAATTCTAAACTCATTACATCAATTTATTCTAGAGAATTATACAACTTAGATTTGGCCTGCTAAACTTTAGTCTCAGTTCTTTAAGGAATGTGGACCATTTTCTACTACTCTTTTACTTATTGTAGTTATTGCTCAAGATCCTTCTTAGCCACTTCAGTCCCATCATGTAATGCTATCAAAGAATCCTTATGAGTTTTATAAATGGACATAAATTCTTCTATATATGTGGACTACCCCAACTTCTTATTCTTCCTTTTGGACAAGGTAAAGACTTCTTATATTTCTTCAAAAATGATTTCCCTTCTAGATTCATGATCTACTTTTCTCTTTCTAACCCTTTGGATACTTCCTAAGGGTTTATCAAGTATGGATCTTATAGATAAAAACTCTATGATCTTGAAATTTGGTTTCTAATAAGCCTTTAATCTAAGATCAACTACCCATAGGGGGATGACTATTTACATTAGGTTTATTATCTATGTGTCCTAGGTTATAATCTCAACTAATTGATCTTCTAATTCTTGATTTAAATCTCCTATGAGTAATACATTAGGAAGGGAGGGACATATTATTTTATACCAATCCACACCTCCATATTGGGGTAGTGGGTGAACTGTATAAATATGTTTTCCCCTTTTAACCTTACCTAAGTATGTTATAGTAGTATCTTGGGAAGAGCTAGTGGAAGGCATTGGAAAGTTTATTTAGGTCGATGATACATGTAGTTGGGAGCTTTCCAATGCCTCTTCAACCTTCTTAGAATCCCTCTTTTTGGTTTTAGGTTAGAATGAGGTAGTGTTAGAGGGAATTTCAATAGTGGTGATACCAATAGATATGATTGGCCTTATTGGATAAATATAAATAAGGGTAAAGGAAATGTCCTCTATATTTGGAGTGACTAAAGGTGTTTGTAAGACAACACTGAGGGGAACTAAATCAAATGAAATTAATAAATAAATAAGAACAAAAGAGAAAATTTGGGGAGAAGGGATTGAAGGCTAAAGCTTTTTACCTGATTCATCATCTTTCATCGATGAATTTCCTTTGTCATGTGAGGTTTAATGCATTTGCTCTTTCTACTTCATCCTCTTCATCCATTTATTTTTATATTATCATTCATTTATGAATTGAATATGTGTATACTTATGGTTTATGAGTAGTTGGATTACCTATGAGAAAAGGAACCCTTAGCTTCCTCTTGTAGTAGATTGTAGCTTTCTTAGCTAGGGAGGAGTCTCACTAAATTGAGGTGGTAGTAACCTCTTTCACAGGAAATGCAGCTAGGTGATCTTGGTTTTATGAATAATAGGATTCCAAGAAAATTAGATCCTCTTGATCCCCTCTATGCTCAGTTTCACTCACACTAGGATCTATGTTAACATCCTTCAATACTTGATGAGCTTCTTGAGAAGGCTTTCTTTATTCTTCTATTTGTTATGGGGATCTGTTGACATAAAAGTCTAAAGTAGTCCATCTTCTAGGGGGTATCATCCTTGTGTGCATCTCTTAAACCAAAATTAAAGGTACTCCTTGAATTACCTTAAAATATTATTCTTTCAACCCTACAAGTTATGTCATTTCCATGAATTGGGAATCATATTTTACATTCAAGAATAAAAAATCATGGTTATAAGGAATGTGTTGTTATGGAATACCAAATCCTTAGATATTTTTTAAAATTTAACCATGAGGGTCCCAATATAAATGAGGCACGGTGGCTAAAAAAAATGGTTCCTCTTATTGCCAACATCCCTGATATGTTTTTTGTATTGTATAACACATTCAGCCTATTATCATATGGGATTTGTAGAATGTGCTTTTATTTATCAAATATTCTTCTACACTCCACCAAATTTTTAATGTAATTTCTTAGTCTTCAAGATGATTAGGTAGGTACTTGGGGAGGTTTAAGGGGTTGACCTTATTATTGATGACCATAATTATAGTAAAATATGGGTAGTGGGGCCTCATGGATAGATTTACATACCTGAGGATATACATTATCTACAATATGGGTGATATTCTTAGTGTATGCATATGTGCATGAGTTAATAGTAATTACATATGAGATTCTTTATGCAGTAATTATCTAGGCTCTAAAGTTACCCATAATCTCTATCTACTATTCCCATAACTACATCAAGGAGGTATGACATCATATAGAAATAGCCTATTAAACTAAACAATTTACCTTTACATATAATTTTCTCCCTTAGCCTAATGTTGATAATCTCCCCCAAGGAAAAAGTCATGTTAGAGGTCATTAACATGTCTAGAAGTGGCACCCAATCCAAGTAGAGAAAATAGATGATTGGGAGGTTGTATAGCCTATTCAAAAGGGTCATCCTAATACAAACCCCCATTTTGAATTTGTTGATAGGTATGGGGTCTTTTCCCTTTAGGACCATATATTCCCTAAGAAGAATCCATTCACTCAAAGATTTTTCAATTTAATTATTCTTATTCTAGGATACCACCCTATGCATGTCAAATATAGTATCTAGAACTATCAAAGATAAATACCTTTAAAAATCATCACCAGAGATTTAGGACAAAATCATCTTATGATACAAGTGATATAAGAAGATGTCATATGTCTCCTTGATATTAAAAAATAAGTCTCATAATAGGTCAATGCAGGGCATGACCTTAGGCATGGCTACCATAAAGTACAATCATTGTCTCTTGAGAGAGATTAGTTCTGTCAGCAATTGCTATTATGTAGGTGCTATATATTCTTTATGGGAAAAGGCATGAACATCCTTTATGGCATCTCATAGGTCTGAATTGTTGGCATACTTATCATTAATAATTATAGCATTGAACACAATAAATGCAAATTTTTTAGAATCCTTAATGGAAAATTGATATGGTGAAAACACTCCTCTAAACACCCAAGATGATGAATCCATTATAATTTAACTAGTTTCCTCAAATTTAGTTTCTTGAACTTTGAAAACTTCTTTCTACTGGTCACTTTTTTCAGTTGATGTGCAGGTAGATAGAGATTTATTCATAGAGTAAAAATTTAGTTTTAATCCACTCGTGATCAATGAGCATGTCAATATCCATAAGTCATTTATATGTTTTTTGTATTTAATTATAATTCATGCATTTTTAATGCCCACTATGTATAAACTTACTTTAAATACATAATTTAAACCTTGTTAGATTATTTAGTGAGGAAGCCATGTCCTTAAAATATTTATGACAATTATCATGAAGAAGTTCTACTTTGCTAGCTAAGTCTAGTGGGATTTTAATAGTCTAGAGTTAGGTTTATATTTGGGATCAATCCAACAAATCTTGTGAATCAAAGGATCTGACATAAACCCTAAATAAAATGTCTAAAGAGCAAAAACCCAAATGGATTTTTTGACCACAAAATCCAATAAAAGATTTATAAACAAAACTAGTTATTAACAAGGGAAACCTCAAACATAAGTCATGAACAAAACATATGATGAATACATCTCAAATAAAACCTCTAAACAAAGCCTCCAAACATAAAATCTAACAAATACTATTTTGAATAAATTATTTGATGAAAAAGTATCAAATAGTTTCTTTGACAAACAAATCTAGAATAGTATTTATTATCACTTGGATTTTTTCCCTTTGAGGAGATGTGAAATTTTTCCTCATCCAATTAGCAAAATGGAAACAACTCTAGGCTTGTTGGTAGCCTAAATAATGAGGTGATTCTCTAGATAGGGCTAGCTCCCTTGATGTACCACTTTAGATTACAACTACAACTAAACTTTAGGGGTGAAAAGGGAGAGATATAAATTAAAAAAACTATCATAAGGGAGGTGATATACTAAATATATTTATGACTTCCAACCATATACACATTACACTTGAAATCAAGGGACAATCTAAGCATACACTTCTCCAATCTTCATCTTCTCACATCAATGTTATATTATGAAGGTATGGATGAATGTGTAAAGCTAGGAGGAATAGACAATAGGCATATGAGGTAAATAATGAATAGATTTAGTAACTCAATCCTTAATATTTCTTAGAACACTTCACATGCCCTACAAGAATAATCTTTCCAACTGCAAATAAATGGTAGAATGAAATAAAATGCTAAGGAATCCATAGTCTTCACTTATGCAAAATCAAACATTCCAAATGAAAAAACTAATAAAATTAATTGAGGAGGTAAACATCAATATTATTATTGATCAAAAGGTATACAAATGAATAGGTCTTCACCATACTCATGTGGAACATAAAGTACAGTGGCCAAAATTGCTAGTTCTTATAGAACTTGAGAGAGTCCAAGGGTCACAAGTACACTTTTGAAGATAATATAATTAGTTACTTGTGAATTAGATAAGGATGTGGAATTAACCATGAAAGGTCAAGATGCACAAGTGTCAATTCAAGGTATAAACTTCATCAAAAGTGGTATAAAATGCCTCATTTTGGATTAAAAAATAGCCTATATTTGAGAACCTTATAACTAATTAAGAATAGATAAAATTATTTTAATGAATGTTAAGTACATCATACATGCCTATCTAATCATTTTTTAAAGGCTTGGTCATCTAAAATCACCTACAAAGGAGATATCATCATCTATAGTCTAGAAAACTCCTCTTTCATGCACCCTTCACACTTATCCTCTAAATTGTCATCAGTCGATCATGAAAATACATGGAAGGTATTGTATTAAAAATTTTGATACCCTCCATGTCCTTATAATCATGAGGTATGCCTTAGATTTATCTCACTCAAAGTTTTCCACCTTTCTCACTAGCATTTCTAATATGCCAATTTTGACTGGCTAAGATGAGAGATCTTTTTTAGTAACTTATTAATATTTATAAGGAATTAAATTAACATGGATAGTTATAAAAAGTCTTAATATTTTTCCTAAAGTGTTTTTCATCTTTAGACTCCTCTTAGAACCTACACAACATTAAAAATCATCAAAAATATCATATTTATCACCCCATCCATAAAATTTCACGCAAACAAAAATAATTGGGAGTATATTTAAGTATTTTTATACAATTTAAAATAGTTTTAATATCCAAATTATTCCATTATAATTAATATCTAGATTCATTTCTCTAGACTAGTCATTGCAAGGGTTTTGGAGGGTTACTGAGTAGTTTTCACTCTTAAGGTTCATTCATAAAGGTATGACATCCAAGTTTCCAAAAAATTACACAAATTTATAGTTAAATACCTTTTATAACATCCCTAAACTCCTTTTTCTCCCATGAAAATTCTCTAGGAAGATATGAGCATTAGAAAATCTCATATCGAGCTCTTTTCTTTATTCCAACAAGCTTAATGTTGTCTTAGAGTCCAAAAATAATTTAATCCATGGTTTATTTACATCAAAATATTTAAAAACATAAATTTTTACCCCATAACCACTCTCTAATCCATTATAAAACTTATTTAAGGGTAAAAAATAAAATGTCTTATCATTTGAAGACTAAGTCTAACCATGTCAAGTAAGATTGACTACACCTTTGCCATCTAAACCATCCTATTGGACTTATATTCATTAAATAAGATTTAAAAACTATTAAATTAATAAATATACATTATTAAACATTTTTAAATCTCACCTGAGGTTGAAAGTGGACATGATTTATCATTTGGACCTCTAGGCCTAATCAGGCCTGTATGCCTGTCTATAAATTTGACAATTTTTGAGTACCTTGATTTGATTTTACAACTTGTGACATGTTTCCATTATTATCATAGGTTTTTTTTAACCTTAAAAGCTTATATATGGTATTAAAACAATATTTTTTCACTTTTTTTCCTCTAAACCTCAAGACTACAAAGTTATGCACTTAAGGAAGTGCCCTCTATTTGAGATAAAATAGAGGGAACTTACTTTATTTTTATAGGAAAAAAAGGTATTTTATGATATTATATAGGTTTAAATGACCTTATGGACAAAATTTTATATCTTGGTTATCTCATATGACCTTCTAAAACTTGAAGTTCCCAAACTCATTATTAGGTAAGGTTATGTGCAAGATTTTTTTAATGGATTGTATTATGCATGATTAAGGGATAATTTATGAATGTTTATTAATTAATTGAGTTATTATGATAATTAATAAGGTGATATTATATTCAATAATCCTTTTAAATATTCTGCATACTCCTTATATTCTCTTTACTCAGTCAAAACTAAGTTTCATTTTGACTGTGTTGACCTCTAAAAATCACACTTATAGGTTACATTCACTTCTTTGAGACCTGATCATAGTGTGAAATAAATATATATTGAACCATAAAAAAAATAACCACTTAATATCTTCTCAAACACTATCCTCACCTTGTATGTATTTTTCACACTCAAAACACTACCTCCCTATCAAACTAGGTTTTACCTTGATTGAGTTTTGTGTTTTAGAGTGATGCTTGTAGATGATCATATGTGGTTTGACCTTGGAGATGAAGTTGAAAACTTAATTTTATTCCCTTAGGTTCATTTTTATGTTTTATTAGATCATTTTAGATCATTTATATACTTGGATAACCTCCACACCTCTCTCCTTAGTCCACTACCTGTACCAATTATAACCTAGCTATAGGTTGCAAACAAGGCCTTATGGGGTATGAGTAGGCTTTTTTCACCATTATTGGAGCTTATTATGTCCACAAAGATCCTAATTGTTATTATAATAAGTTATTTTATTAGGTATAACTTTATTTTAACCCATCACATGCACCTTGAGCTTCAAAACTGAGTCTCTTCCTTAACTAACTGAGAAACCTAGTTTCTTGACCTTACCTATAGGTTACCTTGCTTCTTAAGGCTTGGATTATGACATTGAGGGACCTAAATTGAATTTTTATGGTCATATAGTATCATAATTCACATTTAATCCAATTTATATGGGCTAAGACACCATAAAGAGCCTTGATTGAGCCACTCATTGCCTTTTGACTATGAACTCTACCTTGTCTTCTCTAATAGTGGGTCATGTAGATGGTTGTCTTGTTATAGGACTTGAAGATGATGCAAAAAAATTTATTTAAATCTAAAAAACTCTTATCCTACCTAAAATTACCTTTTAATCACATTTTATGGCTAAAACACCATCAAAAATCATTTCTTAGGTTATTGTCTACCCTATCTCAGTCACCTCCAATTGACTGTGGGTGCACACTATATGCATAAATTGGCTTGAAATGTGATTATGTTTTTCCTTAAAACTTGATACCATTGAAGGATATTTCAATAACCTAAAACACATCAAACATACCCTATCACTCATATGTTTCAAGAGAGAAACAATTTTTCAAATTTGGACCTTATATTGGTTGTAGGTGTACATTCCTTGCTAGAAGGACCTCTATAGGTATGTATGGGGGTTTCAAAACATAGTATATCAATGGTGTATTAATTATATCTATTATCATGTGTGATATTAACTTTAAAATAACATTCAAATCATGAGAACATGACTCATTATCTCCTTGAATTTTAAGGCCACTTTGTGTCCTCAAGACGTGTAGATGTCACTATCTATTCACAGTGCTTTTGAGGGCATCTTTAGGATCCTCAACAACACTCTATCACTAATTATTTTCTCATAAAACTTTTAATATCTCTTTTATATACTAGAGGAAATATGGTACATATATTTTTATTCTTTTTAACACTTTATAATCACATTTTAAGGTACCTACAAAAACCTCTTAGACCTCTATTTTGCCCATTTAGGGATTGGAGGTCTAAAACTTAGTCTTATCCCTAGAGCATGTTTCCAACATCCATGTTACCAATTTAACACCTCACATGGGCCTAAAATTTTCTCCCTATATTTTATGGCCTCAATAATAGATTTGAAACATGTTTAAGCACTCAAAAGGGGCTTTAAAGCTCTCTGCCAAGTCACTTGTAGGTGGGTATTTACATATACATAGGCAGTACATAAATTTTAAATAGTGAGTAAAGAATTAAATCCATTAATGAGATATAAACCTACTTCCAATATTGAAAATTTAATACTCACACTTATAATGGTATGAAACAAGTATCAACACATCTCATTCAATGTGAATTTATCCTCCAAGCACCTATATACAAGCATATTCTTGGTAAATTAAAAGGTAGATTACACATGACTAAAACTCATAAAACATTTACTTGGAAATTGAGATTGGAAGGTGAATTTAGGTTAATATAACTTTGAAAACACGATAATAAACCTATCAGAAGACCTTGAATCCATTTTCAAGCATGAAAATATTGAACATGGTGAAAAACTACCAACAACATAGAATGGGATGAGTCTACAAACTTGAGGTGATTGGATCTTCAAAAAAAATTGAAAATAAGTATGGATAAAATTTGGGAAGGAAATAAAAATCCTCTATAACCAAAATCAAAAATTGGATTGTACGGATATGCTCAAATCGAGGCAAAACATGTAGGGTATATAGATTAGTAGGTAAATTTGAAAGGTCAACTTCATGAGGATGGTTTATGAATCACATAAAACATTTTTCATAATAATTATATTTAAATTAAGGTATATAGTTTAAAAATACCTCCCAGTATAATTTTACATAAAACTTTTGGAGATTTTTATACCAAACAAAAACCTGAACGTTACTTTTGCTTGCCAAAAAGGGTAAAAAGGGAGTAGAAAGGCTTTGAGAAATAAATTAAAATTTTAGATCAAACCAAACATGTAACTAAGATTATAAAATATGAAGAGGAATTATGTGATCCTTTTCCATGTGGAATACTTCCCAAAGAGCCATACAAGTGTTAAAATCTCTTTTTTCCCAAGAAAACTACCCTTTTAACTAGAGAACCTACCACTTTTTAGTTATGTTAGTTAATTAAGACATATAAGTAAAAATTTTATGTGGCATCATGTTTTATAACATTAACACTTCCCAATAAATCCTTATAACTCATTAAATACACCATTTTTTACCTCAAAATGACCCAAAATTGATATAAAGACTAAAATAACTAATGATCAAGGCTACTAAAAGATTAAGTGACATTAATTAACCTATAAAACACCTTTTTAGGTTTATATTAGACCCATAAAATGCTTAAAATTCATGTTTTTACCTTGGGGTGCCCCAATTTGACCTAAAGGTCAAATTTAGTCAACAAATTGGTGACTCATAGGGGTAGTATGATTATTATACTAACTAGACCAGTAGCCTTATCAGTCCATTAAGATTAAGGATTCATATGAATTACGAGACCAATAAGGAAACATTTTACCATTGGCCATCAAGATAATATCACTAATTTACCTCAACCACACAAAGTAAATGACACACATAAAATAAGACAATAAACCAACAAGACACACACACATGTGCTCAAGGAACTTAGGGGAAACTAGAGAACAACATATTATGCACAATTAGTAACTAATCATACCTCCTTTCTAGGATCAAAAATAAAATTTCTTGAAACATCTTCTTTATGAGAAGAATCATAGTGCCAAGCATGCTTCTCCTTGAAATGGATGTTTTGTAGATTAGCCCTATTCCTTGGCACTTTACTTGACCTACTCTCAAGTATATTATATTAAAATATATCTCCAATGTATATATATTCCTCTTGAACATGTTCACATACTTTATATTGCTTCCCACTCTTTATTTCATGGTCAATTTATATCTCTTTAGTAGGCATGGCTTCAAGAGGATTGACTTCTTGTTCCTTATAAGATTGAGGCAAATAAGAGCTTTTTACATCCTTTAAGAAATGATATGTTTTTCCCAACTAATTAAGGGGATGATATCCCATCTTTATGACTTCAAAAAAATCATCATGAAATGTATATTATTCTTGAAAGGATAGATTTGAAAGATTATTTTTCCTTTTCATACTTACTTGAGTACCAAGGCTACCTTCTCCATTTGTAATTATCTCATAGCCTCCTTGAATAGGAGTATAATCTAATCCAATTATTTCAAACAAGTCATCCAAAGGCTGGTGTGGAGCTTGTTATTTCCCATTCATGATATCTTAAAAAGTGATGGAAGAGCCATGGACTATTTCCTCCTCTTTGGCAAAAGAAAGCCATTCTTGTTCATCAACCCAATCAAAAATTTACACACAAGACATCACCTCTTCCTCATAAATTAGGTCCTCTTGAGGTATCTCAATCTATGTATTAGCTACCACGAAATGAATTTTATTCTCAAGGGCTACAGCATCTTCCATCTCCTTCTTTGTGATTCCAAGCGTTGGCATTTTGAAGTCAAGTGACTTAGTCCAATGAGGCTGCCAAGGAATTAGGATTTATTCAAACAAGAGTTATAATTTTTTTTCAACCAACTACTCCTATTTAGGTTCCCATACCATAGGTCCATCAAAGAGAAGGGTGATTGGGTGAGGACAAGATGAACTAGTTGGTGGAGGTGGCACATAGAACTCAAAATCAGATTGAGAGTGAAGTGTAGGGGATTCTTTTGGAAACTCTTGAGGAAGGGGAGGTATATCTTAGGCTAAAAAAACTTTATTTTATTCCTTTCACTTGAAAACTAATTGATTCACATCTATTTTATCTTGATAACTCTCTCAAGGAAGGGTATATGAAGTGTGTATTGGCATAGGATCTTCTTTTGGCTCTAAACCTTCCATCTCACCTTGACTTAGTAATTTTATCTTTGCCTCTAACTCTTAAATTTACTTGGCTAGGTACTCTTGGAAAATTATTTCTTGGAGATCATAGGCATCATCATGAGGGTAAAGAGTGAATTAGGGTTGATATGGGACACAAGAAGCTTCTTGAGGAAGGGTGAGATAAACTCACAAAGGATCAACTTTATTCACAACTTAACAGTCCTTATCAACCAAAATTCTATCCTCTTTCTTTCCCCATGATTCCACTATCTTGTTCTAGAATAGGATGTTAGGATTATAAGTGTTTTCTTAAGGAAGGGTGGTAGGGGTTTGTATAGGATCAAGCTCTTTCTCAACTTCACACTCTTTATCAAGAATTTCTCCATTTTATTTTCCCATGACTCCATTATATTATTCTAAATTAGGACATTAATATTATGCATCTCCCTTTGAGGTGGTAGGGATAAAATGGGAGAGGTAAATGAGGGATTGAATTCTAATTCATTTTTAGATAACATTGACTATTATATATGCATTTTAGCCAACTCAATTTGTCTATCAATATTAGCTTAAAAAATAAGGTTTATCCTTCCAACTCTCTCCTCTAACTAATTATGAAAAGGATGACTTTGATATCCTTGATTGGGCTCATGAGTATGTATCAAATATGGCTGATAGAGAAATTTGGTAAATGGATATGAATAATGATAGGTTTGGTAAGGTTGACTTTCATGAACTCCTAGCCTATCCTCTAAGGAAGAAACTAGGCCACTCACATCAAACATCTCACTTGTGAGACTTGGCCAATTGGCTCTCTCAATAGGTACCCACTCTATTTTAATCAAATATAATGCATCTCTCACCTTATTAATTATATGCTTAGGACCCTCTTTACCACATACTATTAGAGTATCAAGCTCCAACATTTACCTCTCACAACCCAAAAGATTCTTCTTGAAGGTCGAAATGGATTGACTTGAGAAGTGGCTAGATTGAATAGGGGGGATAGGACATTGAGGAGCCTGACTATAGGACTAGTAAAAATTGTGAGAAGGATGATAATATCCATGTGGGAGTTGACATATATCATAACAAGATTGGTGAGTATCACACCAAGGCTAATTAATAACATTATTTTGTTGATATGTAATGTCACAAGCTTTAAATGCCTCACCAACTTGTGTAAGACAAATCACAACACTAAAATTAGCCATGAAAATTCATTGAAAGTAAGAACATAAATAAATATGTTACCAAAAATATTCAAAGGATAACTTGGGCTGCTTAACTAGCTAGTATATCTTTGGAGTCACCATTGATGCTTTGATAAATGCCTCCAAAGGATAATTATTGAGAAACAACACCAAAAATCTCTCAAGCTCTTGGACTGAGTCCCACCTAGCATAAAAAAAACATTTGTCACTTATATTTTAAACCTTTAAGGAGATGGAAAATCTCTCCTCATCCAAGTGGCATAGTGAAAACACCTCTATGTTTGTGGGTAGCCTAAAGAATGAGGTGAATCTCTAAATAGGGCTAGCTCCCTTGATGTAAAACTTTGGATCACAACTACAACTAAAATTTTGGGGTGAAAAGGGAGAAATATAACTTAAAAAAATCATAAGAGATGTGATACACCAAATATATTGATGAATTCTAGCCATATGCATATTACACTTGAAATCAAGGGACAAACTAAACATACACTTCTTCAATCTTCATCTTCTCACATCAATGTTACATTGTGAGGTTATGGACAAATGTTTAATTCTAGGAGGACTAGAAAAAATTCCTATGATATAACTAATGAATATAATAACTCACTTAATCCTTGAAATTTCCTAGAACACTTCATATGCCCTGTAAGAAGAAGCTTTCTAACTATAAATAAATGGTAGAATGAAATAACATGCTAAAAAATCCATAGTCTTCACTTATTCAAAATAAAACATTCCAAATGAACACACTAATAATATTAATTGAGGAGGTAAACATTAATATTATTATTCATCAAAAGGTATACAAATGATTAGGGCTTCAACATACTTAGGTGGAGCATAAAGTATAATGGCCAAAATGGCTAGTTCTTATAGAACTTGAGAGAGAGAGAAGAAGAGAGAATTAAAAGGGTCACAAAGACACTTTTAAATATAATATAATTAGTTAATTATGTATGATATAATTATGTGGCATGGACCATGCAAGGTCAAGATGCACAAGTGTCAATTCAAGGCATAAACTTCATGAAAAGTGGCATAAAACTCCTTGTTCTGGCTTAAAAAAAATATCTATATTAATAGACCTATTTGATAAATTTATAAATAATTAGAAATAGATAAAATTATTGGGATTAAGGGTAATGATATTATACATGCCTCTCCATTCATTGGTTATAAGCTTGGTCATCTAGAATCACTTGGAAAGGAGCTATCACCATTTGTAGTCTAGAAAACTCCTCTTTCATGCCCCTCCGCACTTATTTTAATAATATTAATTATTTTATCATGAAAATACATGTAATAAAGTGTGTGAAAAGTTTTAAGACCCTCCAGGGTGTTATAATCATGAGGGACACCTTCAATTTAGCTTAATTTAAGTTTTCCACCTTTCTCATTAACTTTTCCAATATGCCAATTTTGATGGGCTAAGATAATAGATCCTATTGAGTAACTTAGGAGTTATTTTTAGGCATGAAATTAACATGGTGATTTATCAAAATTCTTAATCTTTCTCCCAAAGTTGGTTTCATATTTAGAATTCTCCTAGAACTTACACAACACAAAAAAGGTAAAAACTAACTTGTTTCTCACCCCATCTATACAAGTCCATGGAACCAAAAAGAATGGGGAGTATATTTAAATAGTATTATACAAGTTCCAATAGGTTTCATATCCAAAATATTCCATTATAATGTTTCTCTAGCTTTATTTTTCTAGACTGGTCTTTATAAGGGTTTTGGAGGGTTTCTAAGTAGTTTTCACTCTTAAGGTTTTTTTCATAAAGTTATGATGTCCAATTTTCCAACCAATTCCAAAATTTAATATTTAAATACCTTTTAATATCCCTAAAATCCTCTAGATCCAATTCAAGTCCTCTAAGAAGATATGAGCATTTGAAAATATCCTATCAAGCTCTTTTCATCATTCCAACAAGCTTAATATTGTCTTAGAGTCCAAAAATGGTTTAATATATGGTTTATTTTCATCCAAATGGTTAAAAACATCAATTTTTACCCCATAACCACTCTCTAATGCATTAAAAATCTTAGTTAAGGGTAAAAAATAAAATGACCTATCATTTGAAGACTAGGACTAACTATGTCGAGTAAGTTTGACTACAGCTCTGCCATCTAAACCATCCTCTCATAATTATATTAATTTAATAATATTTAAAACCTATTAAGTTAATCAAAAAACATGATTTAACTATTTTTAAATCTCACATGATGTTGAAATTGGAAATGCCTTATCTTTTGGACCTCTAAGCCTAATTAGGCCTGTATGCATGTCTACAAATTTGAGAATTTTAGAGTATCTTGATTTTATTTTCCAAATTTTAAAATGTTCCCATGATTATAATATGTTTATTTTAACCTTAAAAACTTATCTATGGTGCTATAACAATATTTATTCACTCTTTTTCCTCTAAACCTCAAGACTGCAGGGTTATGCACCTAGGGAAGTGCCCCCTATCTGAGACAAAACATAGGGAACTTTCCCTATTTTTATAAGAAAAAAAAGTATTGTATAATATTATATAGGTTTTAATTAAATAATTTACAAAATTTTATCTCTTTTTCATCTCATACGACCTTCCAAAGCTTCAAGTTCCCAAACTGGTTATTAGGTAAGGTTGTGCAAGATTTTGTCAATGAACTATATTTTGCATGATTGAGGGATAATTTATGAATTTTTATTCATTAATTATGGTGTTAATATCATTAATAAGGTGTTATTATCTTCAATAATCCTTTTAAAACTTATAAATACTCCTTATATTCTCTTTACTTAGTCAAAACTGAGTTTTATTGTGACTCTGTTGACCTCCAAAAATCACACCTGTAGGTTACATTCACTTCTTTGAGACATGGTAATAGTGTGAAATAAATATAAATGTAATCATGAAAAAATAACCACTTAATATATTATCAAACACTATCCTCACATTGTATGCATTTCTCACACTCTAAACACTACCTCCCTGTCAAACTAGGTTTTACCTTGATTGAGTTTTGTGTTTTAGAGTGACGCCTATTGATGATCATATGTGGTTTAACCTTAGATATGAAGTTTAAGAATTCATATTATTCCATTAGGTTAATTTTTATGGTTTCTTAGATCAATTGAGATCATTTCTATACCTTGAAAACCTCCACACCTCACTCCTTAATCCACTACCTGTACCAATCATAACCTAGTTATAGGTTGTAAATAGGGCCTTATGGGGCCTAAGTAGGATTTTTCACCATTATTGGAGATTATTAGGTCCAAAAATATCCTAATTTTTATTATAATATGATATTTTATCAGGTATAACTTCTCTTTAACCCCTCACATGCACCTTGAGCTTCAAAATTGAGTCTCTTAACTAATTGAGAAACCCTATTTCTTGAGCCTGCCTATAGGTTGCCTTGCTTATTTAGGCTTGGATTATGATGTTGAGAGACCTTCCTTGAATTTTTATGGTCATCTGGTATTATCCTTAACCTTTAATCCACCTTATATGTGTTAATACTCCATTAATCACCTTGACTAAGCCACTCACTACCTTTTGACTATGAACTTTGTCTTGTCCTCTCTAATAGTGGGTATTATAGATGGTTTTCTTGTTCTAAGACTTGAAGATGATGAAAAAAACATTATTTTATGATTCCTAACTCATATCCTACCTCCACTTATCTTTTAATCACATTGTATGGCTAAAACACCATCAAAACACATTTCCTAGGTCATTGTCTACCCTGTCTCAATTACCTCCAACTGACTATGGGTGCACACTATAGGCATAAATGGGCTTGAAAGGTGATTATGTTTTTATTTAAGACCTGATACCATTGACATATATTAATATAAATTTTAAAACATAAAACATAATCTAGTAATCATATGTTTCAAGTGAGAAATAAATTTTCAAATTTAGACCTTATATTGGTTGTAGGTGTACATTCCTTGCTAGAAGGACCTCTATAGGTATGTATGGGGGTTTCAAAACATAACCTATCAATGTTGTCTTAATTATATATATAATAATTTGTGATATTCACTTAATAGGACCATTAAAAGCATGAAAACATTCCTCATTATCTTCTTGAATGTTAAGGCCACTTTGTGTCCTCAAGACCTGTAGATGTCATTGTCTATTCAAAGTGCTTTTGAGGGCATCTTTAGGATCCTCAAAAACCATCCTTCACTCATTATTTTTCCCTCAAACTTTATATATATATTTTATATACTATATGAAATAGGTTACATATATTTATATTATTTTTAACAATCTAAAATAATGTTTTAAGGTACCTAAAAAAACCTCTTAGACCTCTATTTTGCCAATTTAGGGATTAGAGGCCTAAAACTCAGTCTTGTCGCTAGAGCATGTTTCCAACCTCCATGTTGCCAATTTAACACCTAAAATGGGAATGAAATGTTCTCCCCATTTTTTAATACTTCAATAATAATTTAAAACATGTCTAATCACTCCAAAGTGGCTTTCAAATTCTCTACCAAGTCACCTATAGGTGGGTATTTACATATACATAGGTAGTAATGAAATTTCAAACAATGAACAAGGAATCCAATCCCTTAATAATCTATAAACCTACTTCAAATATTAAAAATGGAATTCTCACACTTATAATGGTATGAAATAAGTATCAACACATCTCATTCAATGTGACTTTATCCTCCAATCACCTATATGTAAGCATATTCATGGCACACTGAAAGGTAGATTACACATGACTATAACTCATAGAACATTTTCATGGAATGTGAAATTTTAAGGTGAATGGAGATTAATATAAATTTTTTAACATTATAATTTACCTATCACAATACCTTGTATCCATTTTCAAGCATGAAAATATAGAACATGGTGGAAAACTGCCAATAACATAGAATATGAGTAGTCTAAAAACTTGAGGTGATTAGCTCTTCAAAAAAAATTGAAACTTGAAAATAATAATATATAATTATTTTAAAATTAATTAAAAATCCTATATAACCAACATTATCAAGTGGATTTTACATATCTTCTCAAACTAAGGCAAAACCTATAAGGTACATAGATTAGTAGGCAAATTTGAAAGGTCAACTTCATGAGGATGGTTAATTAATAATAGGCCACCATTTTTCAAAATAATTATGTTTAAATTAAGGTATTTTATTATTAAAAAATATCCCAAAATTATTCTCCTTGAAACTTCTTGAGCAATCTGTACCAAATAAAAACTTGAAGGTCACTTCTGCTTGCCAAGAAAGGTGAAAAGGGAGTAGAACAATTTTGAGTAATAAATGGCACTTAAAGATAAAATAAAACATGTAAATAATATTTATGAAGATAAATATGAATTTTTTGACCCTTTCCCATGTGTAAAACTTCTCAAGGAGCCATACAAGTGCTAAAATATCCTTTTTTCCCAATAAAACTACCATTTTAACTGAAAAACCTACCACTTTTTAGTTATGTCAATTAATTAGGACATATAAGGATGCATGGGACATGAAATAATGTTTTTTAACCTTCTCACTTCCCAATAAATCCATACAACTCATTAAATACACCATTTTTGACATCAAAATGACCCAAAAATGATCACAGGACTAAATACCTAATGACCAAGGCTAGTACCACATTAAGTGACATTAATTAACCTATAAAACACATTTTCACATATATATTAGACCCCTAAAATTCCTTAAAGTCATTTTTTTACCTAGGGGTTCCCCAATTTGACCTAAAGATCAAATTTGGTCAATAATAGTTCCAAACAAAATATCTAACGAACAAAATCATGATGAAAACATTTTGAACTTAAAAATTTCCAAAGTGAAAATTTTATAAAAATTTGAAATTTTGATAAGTAAAAAACTCAAAAAATACATAAATAAGTTAGTCATAAATGTAAAACACCATTGTTTATACTTCCAAGTGTTGAATTATGGATCAATCTGCAAATCTTCCACAAAATGAAGAAGAAAACTTTTTAAAAATGGGCCAAATTAAAATAAAGTGGGTCCCCATTATTTTTAAATAAAATGTGGAATGTTGGACACAAAAATATTATTATTATTATGATGCATTCCATGACTTAGTTACAAAACTAATTCCAAAAATTATCTCTAAAGGTTAATTCACTTGAAGATAAACTTACACATGCCTAAAATCCTAAGCATGCTATTAAAAATTGCATCTCTAGCTCCCCATTTAAAACTTACATATCTCAAAAATCATCTTCCACATGGGTTAAAAAATAGAGACCATCTATGATTAACTAATAATGAATTTGGCATAAGATTCAAACCTATCCAAGTTAAACTCTTAGAAACATGATTTGAATAAATTGATCATATTACCATGTACATGTCTTATACAAATATCTAAGTATTATTGTGCTTATAATAGATTTCATGGACATCCCATAAATAGGTATTGTGATATGAAACATTAAATACAATAACTTATTTATAGTGAGGACATTAATTTGGATACATCTATTAAAGCATCATTAGACTCAATAACACCTTCAAATTTGAACAACCCACTAAAATTATGGTTCCATCTCCCAAGATCAAATTACCAAAACGAGAGTTACTTAAAGAATATTTATCCAAGAAAGATGAACCTAAGAAATAATTTTATAATAAAAATGTAATTAAGAATAATAGTGTTATAAATGTGATTTCCAAGGTGGAAACCACAAATCATTCATAATTCATAGAACCATTGATCATTAACCCTCACATAGATTGTAAATAATGCACCAATGTGATGGTTGATAATTATTTTTAAATTAATGTTTGTATCATAACCATTCTAAAATATATTGGATATAAAATTTTACACTTTAATAAGACTAATTTCTCAAAACCATTCATAGGATATATTGAGTGGCCTATAGCTATTGGTCTCAAATTATGTTTCATTGTATTTCTAATTGATCCTAATTTGACCCAATATAATTTTATATAATAAAGTCATGGATAATATCTATGGATGAAACATTTGACAAGAATAATGATCACATTAAATTTTATCTCTGAGGAAAGACTATTTCCATTTTAAGAGATGGAACATCTCTAATCAAGAAATCAAGTGGAAAACATTTCTCCAACTACTTCTCAAACAGTTCTATCTAATTCTCCTCTGGATATCCAATTCAATGGAACCAAAATTGGGGTAAATTATATTGATCATGATGAATATATTGAAGAGAAAATAAAATAAAATAAACTAATACTAAAATATGGTGTGGTCAGTTATACATACCCTACTAAAAATACAAAAGATGACTAGGTTGCTATGTCTAAATTACTAGATGAATATGGAAATCCACTTGATAATTACAACACATATGATGAATGACCTACACATGAATACCCCATTTATTTGAGCATTGATTAGCTCAAAATTAATCTACTTAATATAAATTATTGATATTTTCTTTATTTATCACTTTATCTAGAGTTGATTGGCTATTTTATTTATTATTTTATCTTGATATACTTAGGGGACCTATTAATGTTTTACTCAGAGTAATATAAATCAAGGTGGATAATCCTAGGGTAGCCACAAACTAGTCCCTAGTTGAACTGGACTCAAGGATGTTATCAAAATGTAAAACAAGGGATACCTCTAGTTGTCTTACTTGGGGAGGTGGTACAAGTGTATTAAGTGCCAAGGCTGGTGGAGTTGCAAATACTTAGACTCCCTATATAATTCATATATAAATACCCCTCAAGGTTTTTATGATCTTAGTAGTTGAATACATATGCTATTACTACAGAGAGGCCGGTCTCTTCTCAAGGGATAGTTAAGCAAAAGCTGGAGACTTTAGGTGACAAGTGGCCTCAATATTTATAACCACCTTTATATTATTATTACGTTTTATGTGGGTTTTTTCATCAAGTGGGCCTCATGGTATTATACAGATGGGATCACATTACACCATTAGGATCCCACTACCTATTATATACTTTGACCAAGTTATATAAGTCCTTGTGTTAGGGAATGTATCAGTGGGATCATATTATTCTAGTTGTGTCACCCTATGTTCATGGGGAATGATGGATATGGATTCTATTTTTGGCCAAGTGGTGAGCCACATCATGAATAATATTTTAGGTGATATCTTACTCTATGTGGTAGTCCAAAATTGTATATGCTAAAAATAGAGGCCCCATGAATGCCTTCTATCTAGATTATGATACTATTTTTTTGACTCTTACACACACATAGAAAACATATGTGAGTTATCCTCTAGAATTTTGGGATATTTTTGAATTATATATTCATTATAGGGCATGTGTTACATGTATTAGGTCTTACATTAACTAGTGGTGAAATGGTAGTGAGCAATGCAAGTTTTATCCTGGTTGGTTTGGATATGGATATGGATCTTAGATCTACTTGAATGAGATGGGGTGATGATGAATATACTCTAAGGTGGATAGGACTCAAATAAAATGAAAAATATAGGGTAAGGTAAGGTAGGTATGGGGATATGAAAATATATAACATAAATTCTTTCCAACTAGATTTAGGACAAGGACAAACACCAAGGAACTATGTATATTGCTACTTTAGCACACAAATTTGACAAAATTAGTGAAAGGGTCTAAGGGATATGATGTAGTTAACTCCAAGTTATTAACTAAAGGTTTATTATTATCAATACTAGTGTAACATATCTTAAATTCAATATTATATATAATATTAGAGAGAACCTTTGACTAGCTATGGATCAGTATAGGAAGTTGTACTAAATGACATCTCTATAATAATTCCAGAGAGTAACTTAACTAGTTTATTACTAAAAACATAAATGATCAACCTAAATTATGATTTCACATTCTAATTGATAAAACCTTATTAATTAATTATGAGCTACTTGAAACTACTATTGAATATATCAAGAAATACTAAGCTAATGGTTATATCAAAATCATAAACATTATGACATAGGCATGAAAGAGAGAAAGTGAACTATGCAACATAGACTTATAGAATAACCTAAAGCATTGATTATCTATATTGATATGTCAAAATTTATCCTCCCTTTGGAATAAGGAGACACATGCATAAATATTATTGGGATGGGGGTAACATACCATTCAATTGATTCTCAAAGTTTATGAATGTTTCATAAAACATCTCTCAAAGGAGTACACAAAAGACACTTGGAAAAATATGCCACAAATAGAAAAAACATGTTAAAAATAAATTTGATGCCACTAAATAACCTAATTACTCCTATGATGAAGTAGTTATAGTGGTGGACACCTATACTCTATAAAATGTTACCATCAAAGTTTTTGTAATGGTAAGCTTGACTATTGAAGATGCTGGTGTAGTTGAGATGGCTAGTTGGAGTGACATGGTCTAATAAGCTTTATTGCATGCATGGATTTGTGAGTAGAGATCATGGACCACCTAAAAATAATTATCTATTGTCTTGAATTCCAACAAGGGTCTCTTAAATAGCTAGGGGATCTTGTCCATTAATTTTTTATGTGATTTCAATACAACCCCAATATCCACATAAAGAGTCTCTATGCTAAGGACCCTAGTTCTAACAAAATTTATCAATTATTTTAAATCATCTTAGGTCTTACATATTGTGCCCTTGACCTCTAATCTAATTTTTTTTATAGTCATCTAAAGAAGGTCTTCAAATATGGTCTTAAAGAAACTCTCCACTTTGATTAATCACAACATTGACTCTAATTTCTCTCATAATGGTGATGGATTTCCCCTCATAAATAGTTATTTGGTTCACTAAATTTTGCATTTATTGATGCCACTCAATCAAGCTATCCCTCTTAATAACCATATAGTTTTGGTCTCATACTGCCTCTAAGGTAACTATCAAATTTAGGTGATTGTAGACCTTATCCCTATTTGTTATCCATAGAAAACAAAGATTAGCCTCCATCTTATTCATGTACTTTATAAGGGTTAATATATCCCCCGATTTGGGTTGGGATTCCTTTTTTATGTCTCTTAATAACTAGAAGACATCATATAAGTTCTGGGATGCTCCCTATACACTATCAATGAGGTCCCTTAGAGGATGAATTGTGATCCTTTCCTATAAAGCCTCCATATATTTATTATAGCCCTAAAATATATCCTTTAACCCTTATAAAATCTAAAAAAAATATTGGGGTCTTCCTTATGTCTACCCAAGTTAAAAGGGAGAGTTATTTATTTTTTTCAATTAGAACACATCTTCTCTTTGTTCTAACTCCACCTATTATCCTTAGATAATTATATTTTTCCTATTTATATTTATCATAGTCTTATTTTACTTATCAAAGTTAATATTCACTATGGTCTACTCCATAATAACCAAGTCTTGCCTACCTGCCTTTATTTGTTACATCTTTTGAATCCACTCAAGTATATTCAAGACTACTAGTTTTTGTGAAGGTTCTATTTGGCCTATGGGAGTGGAAGGAGACTATCTAGGGGGAATAATGGGCTTAGGATAATATTTACTTAGCTAATGTAAATGATTAATTGTCCTTATTCATCTACTAACCTTCTTAGGAGTCACTACCTCAACTATCAGTTTCTCCTTTTTTGACTCCTTTATTGATGTAATGGTGATGGAATTTGAATGGGATGCCTAGCCAATTAGAAGTTCCAATTAGGTGGATGGTTGGGAAGGAGTTAATAGGGAAGGAAAAATGGAGGATAATATATTATCAAAGTTCTACTTTTTATTAAATCCATAGGACTGAGATCTAGAGGTAGTAAAAAATGAATAGGTAGGAGTATTGAGCAAGTTTTGCAAATAATTAGCTATATATGTATGGGCATCACTGATAAATAATTTTTAATTTTGGTTGGGGGTGGCATAGCCTAAATTATTGGGGTTAGGGTTAGTATTTGAAAAATTAGTTTTATATTTGGATGGGCCTTATTTATTTGGGCCACAGAATCTAACGTAGACACCATTATTGTGTTAGGAGGGACTACAGTTGGGGATATACTTACTGACTATCCTTGTGTTGAAGATGGATGTTTTTAATCCACTTCATCTCCATTATCTCCACCTTTCTCCCAAAGTAATTTAGTGGAGCCTTAATTGGTCTTTAGAATCATAGTGTCCCTAGATTGAACTTCTTTTGGAAACCATTCATCCTTCAGGTCACTCTTTGTAGTTTCACTAATAGTTTCATATAATGAGGTTTCCATCTTATCTTCCCATTATTATTTAGTTAACCACTCTCCCTATAGGATTAATTATTTATAATCTATCATCATCTAATGTTTATATTTGTTTTTATTCCCTAGAGTCTTTCCTTATATCCTTTCATCTCTTAGTCTTTCCTCAGAGGCCCCCTATATTGAAGTATCTTGAGTGTAAATAGAAGAATCCTTCAAATTTATTTAGTATAAAATATGTGGCACAATGGGAGTGTTATTAATTATCAATTGAGGGTAAAAATAAACAATTGAAACCAAAGGGTTAGAGGATAGTGATGAGGTAATGGCAAAATCAATTGATGGAGGTGGAACTAGGGAAGTAAGTAAGATAAAAATTGGAGGATGGAAATATGGGAGGCTCACCTATTGGGCCACAATGAGTGGAAGGAAAAGAAACATATATATATACCACTATCCTAATTTATTCTTGTAATGAGAGATGGGTGAGTGGGAGTAGATACTATGATGGTTATTATGATGGTGACAATTGAGATGGGATGTTGAAGAGGACCTTGAGTGATTATTTGTTCAATCCTCATAGAAGCATGAAACAATGATCTATATTTATATTTTCCTTGGATTTAAACCTATGGGAAAGGTTCAAAATGGGGATTTGAGTTTTAATGCTCCTTATTAATTATTCAGTCATCTTTCTTGGTGGTGTTTGAATTGTACTAGATATGTCTGGCCACCATAATGGACATACTTGCCTTATTCATTCGATATTGAATATCCATATCATTTAATCATCTAGGAACACATCATAATGTGGATATGATGTATATCTATAATCAATTTTCACCCTATCTTTGATTCTATGTAGGTTGTTTCTATCCCTCTTTATTGAATCACATTGCCTGTAAGGCACCCATTTAAAATCATAAGACATTTTAATCCTACTGATCAAGTGGAAATATTACCATTTAGTGTACTAAATATAACCAATGTTAAAATCCATCAAGTGTACTACTCCATATTTGGCACTCCTTAGGTTGACATCTACTAAATTAACTAATTTAGTTACAATTTCTTATTCATCCACCTTATTTGGTACCAACTAAGGAAGATACATGGGAAGGGCATTAGTTTCCTCTACTCTAATGATTGTACAATATGGGTAGATCCAATAGATACCAATATTTATAAGAGTCTTTCTAATGTGAATAGATAATTTGGGTATATCTTTGCCATTAATGGCCTAGTATATTGCTGGATATAAGGTATATATTACCCTAGTCATGTTCTTATTGAATCTATGGATCTAGATGAGATTGAACACATCACAAATTTTGTTTTTGGGATATTCAGGGGAGGGTTCCCAAGGTTATTCAAAATATGATTGGATTGTCCTAGTTATATCATCCTCTAGAAAAGACATCATATAGAAATTACCATTTGGTTGATTGTATACACTATGAAATTGGTGAATTTAGTTATCACTAATTATTTTCGTAATGGTGATGACCTTGGTAGAGGTGAGGATGGTGTCTAATAGGATAATACAAACCTCATTGATGTAGGTTATGGTTGGGAAACCATATATTCTATTTAAAAAGGCTATGAAAATATTTATTCTTGGCCTAAATGTGGAAATTGGTATGGTTGTGATGAGTCCTTTTACCTTGAAGGTGGTTGGATTATGTGCCCATTCCTACAACTTGCTAGTAACATTGTTTTATAACATCCATTAGTCAATTAAGGTTTTGTTATAAGTTAATTATAGGATGGGTATTTGGTAATAATTCAAAAAATTTCACCCACTAATTTAGGCTGCAAGAGTGGTATTTTGGTGAACATGCAAGATATTTCCAAAAAATTGGCCATTTGTAAACAAATCATAAACTAGGTATATATAGGGAATTACCTCTATTTTTGTCATTACATCATGTAGACCCACTAATTTTATTGCTACTAGGTCCTATCTATATCTATGTGTAAAGGCTGAGAGTTGATCTTTAGAACCATAGGGCTCTACTAACTTGAATTCCTCCTAGGTGGTTGAGTAGTGAGTGAAGTCACGATTGAGATCCATTTCATCAAAATTTATATATGTGTGTGTGTGTGTGTGTGTGTGTGTGTGTGTGTGTGTGTGTGTGTGTGTGTGTGTGTGTGTGTGTGTGTGTGTGTGTATTGGTCAGACCCTACAATATAATACATAGATGGGGGAGGTGGAAAATTTGAAGAAGCCATTTGTATACACTTAAGCTCTCATTCGTCATAACTACATGAATACTTATTAATCAGGGAAGAGCTCAATTTTGCACTTACAACTATCAACTTAGGATAAATGTGATTAAAATTGACTTGGTTAATTGCACATATTGACTGTCATATTTTCTTGATTTACTAAATTGAATGCATTTAACTAATTCATGTAGACTAATGGCTCCAACAGCTTCAACTCATTTTTTCCTTTTCTTTTTCATATTTAAATTTTCTTTGTGATGTACCATCTATGATATCTATTTCCAGGTGGCCCTTTCCCTATTATCCCTAAGTTCTTTATCACGTTTAATTTGACATTTGTTGAATTCTTTCTCTTTCCAGAAGCATTTCCTTGTGGTTGTTAGACCTTTATATAATTTTGGAGACAGGTGGAAAGACTTCTATTCCCTACTATCTATTATGTACACAATATTTTCAAACTTTTATCAAATACTAATGCTTTCTCTCTTGTAGGAACCCATCAATTCTCAATATCTTTGAGTTCACACCTTAAATGGAATATTAAGAAAGGGGTAGGTAGATCATTAGTGATTCATAAGATTGTTGTCCCTATACTACCACTTTTTATCTACACAACCATATCCTAAAACACTTCCCTAAGATTTGTCTTCTCTCTTGCACACTCCAAGATTTTACTACCCCACTTAGCCCCTTCCTAATCCTAAAATCCTTTTTGATGGTTTACATTATACTGTCATCCCCATTAACTTTTTTATAAAATTGATTAAACTCATTTAGGGTCTAGTTTAGCCCCTACTTGACCTAAACCAAGACCTAATTTGATTTTATAAATAATGATACAGAGTTGATTAGGCTGACCCTATCAACTAAAATTTTAGGAAGTTTTTGGGTTAGATTCAACTATATATACACATTATTTTCATCATTTATTTAGGAAGAGAATAAGAATAATAATATATGATGCATTTACTTATCCACCATAATACTTGACAATCATATCTTAGGGTCTGAATAATTTATTTAGAGATATGTATTTCGTCTTGTGGAGAAGTATTTTAGATGCATAGAGAAGTTGTGTATCCTAGAGTTGATTTATCCTTGCTTACATACCACAACAACCTATTAAGAATCACCTTGGACAAGGGAGATATTTAGGCTCAATGGGTTCATTTTCAAAGGTAAGTATTTCTAACTTTATTCATCCTTTATATGAGTAAATAAATTTTCATTTGTACTTCTCTCTAATACATTAGGGTTCTACCTATACATAGCTTAATTAGGATTCTCCTATGTGTGTTTAATTTTTATGTTTATTACTCCCACTTTTTTCCATAATCTTTGGTGAGCACTATATTAGATTTTACTTTCCTTTACATTTATTTAGTGAATATAAAAACATAGTACCTAGATAGGGTTATTTCATGGTGTTGATTGATTAGAGGCTTCAGAACTCTCTCTAGTGATGTTATTTTGGTAATATATCCCTTGGTTAGGTCTAGTGGATCCATATTGGTCATGACCTTGAATATATAATTTATCAACAATCAAAAGTGTAAGTAGGATTTATCTTCTCTGAGTTAGGATTAATCAATAGATCACTTGCATTTATTTTTATATACATTCTGGTGAACCCAACATGAATCAAAGCCTTGTAAGTTTTCTTTCATGCCATCATTCTATCATCATATTCTATTTTTATATTATTTTAGTACTCTTTAAAACTACTTGGTATAGTTCTAACAGTTTATGTGTAGGTTTGAGACATAGTCATTCAAAAATAACTATGTTTTATCTATATAGGTCTTTGCAAAATATAGGTTATTGGATTGATCAGTTTGGCATAATATTATTTTTCAGCTCCAAATTTGCATATAGCCAAACTAGTTGACTCTATCTAAAATTATTTTCTTTTGGAAAATAGGTCTGCAAACATAGTCAAACCAGTTGACTATATTTACAACTTCTTTAGAATACAAGTTTTGTAAAATTCATTGAGCTAGTTGACTAAGTTATCAAAATTTTGAATCAAAATTTGAACATCACAAGATAAAATTTACAATCTAAATATATTAAATCCCATCAAGGTTCATTTATTTCTCTCTCTACCATTTCAGTTTTCCTTTTTAGTACTATTTTTTACAAGTTTGTAGTCTATAAAATTGTAGCCCATAGCCAATTGGGTCAACCTATTTGACATAGTTATATAGTTTATCTTCCATCTAATAGATAGAGTCAACATATTCAACTATGTTCTTATATATATTTCTTCTATAGAGTAATAGAAACCTAGTTGACTTTACTATACACTATTTACATATAGTGTCACTTAAATTGACTATGTACTCTTTTAAATAAACTAATTAACCTTTATTTGTTAGTAATTAATTCACCTTTCCTTTTCAATTTATTTGATGCTTAGAGTAAAAAACATAGATTAAATAGGTGGTTTTTCAAATTACCATTATATTCACACTATTTTTCTCTTTTGCACATATTTCCAAATCACTTTACATTAAAAAAAATAAATATTTTTCTTTCCAAGGACTACCTGCTTAGGTTTCATCACCAAGGGGGAAGAAAACTTGGTTTTATGACCAAGTATAAACATGTGGTTGATGGTATATATTTGAAAATCACCCAACACCCTTATCACTACAAGATTGTGAAGTGAGGGGGCATTCCTTAATACTAAGCTAGTATCATTACCAATACAGATCCCTTTCAGCCTAAACATCCTAAAACCAACCTTAGATTGCCTTCTAGGTCCTTCTTTCATTCAACTTACCTATCAAATTAAAATTAAAATTTATTATAACTTAATAACACTTATTATTACTAATTAGTTATCATTTACTTTCAATTTGTTGCTTTCTCTTTGATCATTGTATGTTATATTTTAAAACTTATATTGGCAAACATTGGTGCAAGTTTTATGTTATGTGTTCCCATTTTATCAATCACATTGATCCAATTTATTGTATAATTAATTTCATTTTACTTATAAATTATCTAACAAAATTTGTCTCTATTTCTAAACATTTTCATTTCTATCAATATAGTCTCTTAAAAACTATTTAGCCTTTCTACCTATAGTACATAGTTGACCTATCCAACTATGTCTGCATATATTCCTATTCATTCCCTTATCTAATAAGTATAAATTCAACCTATTTGAATTTATCTTCTTATTTTTATAGCATGTGTCGTATTCAATAGTACATAGATAACCTGTATAATTGTGTCTTTTTTTCTCTATTTTATTCCCTGGTTTATAAAACACATTCGACCAATTCTACTCTATTTCTTATTTTATGATTTTGTCTTTGCATAATTATTTTGGCCCCCTTTTATAATCATGAACATATTTTTTTAGGATAACATATATTTGAATCTAATAGACATGATGAGCTTTACCAATCCCAATAGGTTTCCCTAAAAATAGTTTGTGGCTTCCATTTTATATTAAATCAATGTGCATGTTATCACTTACACTACCAATTATGTGACTCTTTCTCATTCATAATTAGTTGATAATACTCTTTTTTTCATTATAATATATCCTTAATTAGAGTACACAACTTAAGTGTTCTTCATTAACAAATTTTCTCAACATAAAGGAAAGGACCCTTCAACTATTTATATTCTCATGATATGTGGTCAAGTAGAAGAACCCCATTCATCTTCCACTATATTCTCTCATGGATTTGGAGGCAACACCTTATTTATTTATCAACCTCTCCCATATATTTTGATTCCTTCCCACACTATGATATCTTATTCTATGATCTCTTCAATATCCATCTAAAGTATCTCCATGAACATGGTAGGTTTAACATCTAGTGGACCTTTTCCAAGTCCCCTCCTCAACCAAGCCACTAGTGCATAATTTTCCACCAATGCCAATCATGATACTAGTGATTACTTTTCACCCAAATCTAACCATTTCACTAGTGAATATTTTGTTACACATGCTAATCATGTTATTAGTGCTTCTTTTTCTACCAATGCTCCTCATGCCACTAGTTTCACATATGCCACTACTTATCATGCAACCTAAGCCACTAATACCAATGCCAATGATTCAAATGCCAAATAAACTAGTCAAAATATCACTCAAACACATCAACTCTTATTTAAAAATCTCAATAAAATGAACAATTTTTAAAATAATAATTCCAATTAAATGATGCAAATGTAAAATCATCTCATTCACCTTCAAAATTAACCCTAATAGGTTCCATGAGGAGTGCAAAATCAAAATGCCCCCACCCACCCACCCTTAGGTGTTCCCATGACAACCTCATTCTTAAACCACCCCTTATTAATAAAATGATCAAACATCTTCAAAATGAACCTCTTATACCTCAAATTATAAGTATTGACATAGGAGGTATCACACCTACCATTAGTTTTAATGGGTACATCGATCTTATATTACATATAAAAACACTTTGTAGTATATATAAGGATTGGGTTAAGCTTAACACTTTCACTAATATGAATATATAAACCAAAACACTCTCTAGAGATGATTTAGAATGGTAAAATAAACTTAAATACCATTTTATCACTAGTTTGGAAGATCTAGTTAACTCCCTAGTACAAGAGTTTCAAACTAATTATCTCTCTAAGAATACCTAGGATCATTTTACTAATTAAAAAAAACTTGAAACCAAAACAACACAAGATTTCATAAAATGATGGAAGAGATTGTCTAATAACTATGAGAATAGTATGGTAGATGATAATATATTTCATCTATTGATTAATGCTCTTTACCACAAGTTATAATATTGGGTTAGGACTCTCTCTTTAATAACTTTAGAAGAAGCCCTCAATGAAGATAAGATCTAAGATTTTATCATGAACAAATTTGAACCATCCCAACCTCTTATGGACACTCACATGCTCATTAATACTTAAAATCATCATGATACCAATGATGGTGTCACCAATTATTATGATACTATTCACATTATTGAATCCATCTCTCCTAATAATGTTGTGGAGCATGTTCCCCCTCTAAAAAACACCCATAATATAAACTTTTATATAAAAAACAATAATATTCATAAACCATTATCCTTAGCTAATATTTAAAAACATCTAACAAGGCCTTCAAATAAATTTTGTTGATTTCATGCAAGTTGGGCCCACTCTCATGATACTTGTAGACAATTACATAATTAATCTATGGATTTTATTCTTGGACCAAAATTTGACCATGATTAAATCATTCACAAAAACCAACAAACATATGATATAGCCTTTAAATCTCATGAAACATAAAATAAAAATCAAGCTTTGAACAAGGCTAATGTTCATCTTACCATATATAAAGACCCTATTCCTAATCATCAAGATAGAAATGATAAACCTAATCCTTTTACTAACAACATTAAAAGTATTATAAAATAAAATAATTAATAAAATGTGGTAAATATGACTAATATGTGAAGGGTAGTCACTTTCATTGATTCTAATGTAACCCACATTCATAAAACCACCTAAAAAATTCACATTATCCAATATTCTTCCCCATCTCATCTAAAGAGTTAGGACAAGATGACCTTATCTATTTCCAAGAACCACTTCCAACACCTCAATTAGATAATACTTCTCTCACTATATCTACCATTCCCCTAAGATACACACCTATTGGAAACATTACCCAACCTTCCCATGGTATTTATTTAATTCAATCACAAGAAATAACTAGATCAGCTATCCTATCATTTAAATATAATCAACATACTTATCCTCAAATTAAACAAACCATATCTTATCAACACAAGTTTAAAAATACTCATAAACCTCCTTCCCAAGAGATCCTACAACATTATGTGCCTCTATCTAGTATTCCCCACATCGGTTATGATGAATGGTACCCCATCATATAACTTACTAATTTCCCTCTCGAACACCCTTTCTATAATTATTATGAACTTTCCCCATCATCACAACCATATGATGCAATTATTATTTTAAATGAACATCCCTCATCCTCCCTTATCAAGGTTGAATCAATTTGGTTTGAGTCTGAAGATAGTATGTCACAATAATGTGAAGAGATGTCTATACACATTGATGAAACATTAAACACCTCTCTTTTTTCCTTAAATTTCCTATCACTTCCATCATGCCAGATGAGATTTTTCTTGGCATAGACAATCCTCCACTCTTTATTAGCATCCAAATTAGTGATATCAAAGTCAAGCATGCTTTGATTGATGAAGGTTCAAGTACTTGTGTCTGCTCCCTATATTTCATTAAAACACTTGGATATTTTGAGTATAATCTTAAGTCTACACATAGTACATGTCAAGGTTATGATATAAGGAAAATTTATCCATTAGGATACATGTGTATTCTTATTACTATATCTCTTATCACTATTTTCATGAAGGTTATGATATTTAACTTTCTCCTTTCTCATAACATCTTATTTGATAGACCTTGGACTCATTACATGAGGGTTGTTACCTCACTTGCCTAATAATGCATCAAGTTTCCCCATAATGGTGATATCTATAAGATTTAAGGAAACATATACCCTTATAATTTTGAATAATTTCAAAAATATGGTGTCTTTAAAATTTTAACCCTTGAACCCTTACCTAGTATCCTATTTTAGGAATATTTGCATTTCAATGATCCTATCAACTCTACCTAAGGTTACAATGGCCACCCCAAAATCATCAGGAACATACCACCCAAATTATTATATTTTAGGGATGATGAGATAGATGAGATCAAAATCAACATAAAAACTTTAGATCTCTCCCCTCATCTCATCACCCAACTTTTATCATCTTTGAAACTGTGTTCCCATCATCTACCTATTGATGATATAGTTCTTAAAATATATTCAACATTATATTAATAATTAAACTTCTCATGAAAATATAATAGCTACCTATATTATCAATATTCATACACCTAATTATGATGATGGTATACTCTAGATGATCTATTTCTAGGAGGGATTATCTAAGATCGACATGCTAAGATTCTTATACATCATACTTCTTTGTTTCAGCATTTGTGTTTATCTTATCTTATTAATTATTACATAGTACATAATTATAGTATTATTCCTCTTTTTATTAGGATAGATATGGAGTTATCACATGGTATGAGCCTCTTAGGATAATTCTCATGGATCATTTAATGACTAGTCCTTATTATTTTGATAGATACCAGGATCCTTATAGTTTTCTTCCCCCAAAGATGTTGGCTACTCCTCTTAATACTTATGCACATCCTATTTTATCCTAAGATTAACCTAGTCTAGTTCTTACTCATCTACATTTATCTAAGCCTTATTCTATATTTGATTCTACTTCTCCTTCAGATGATCCAAAACCAATCTCTACATCATCCCATCTTTCCTTGGTGATGGCCTTCTTCCTTTTCCATAGCTTGATCCTTTTCGCACATAATGGGATAATCAACCTTACTATGATATTCATAAATTTATTTGTTATTGAATGAGATACTACCATTTATACTAGGCTTCCCTAGCTTCTACTTCTAACTCTTCTATTGTAGACCCCCAAAGTCTACTAACAAGTGTATCTATTACTTTTATGACACAGATAATCATTCTTACACCCATTGTTAAAATATTCAACAATAAATTCACACATTTCATCCTACCTTTCCTTATCCCAAAGACAAGGTTATACCCCCTTAAGTTTTTACTAGAGTATATTAAAAAATATGGAGAGGTATAATATTTTTGGCACTAGTATAGTACCTATCATACTGACCATTATCACATTCTTATTAGTATTTTAATGATCACATTATGACCATTCCTACACTTTTTATTCCTCATCATATAGGTCACCCATGTAATAAGGCTCCTCATTCACATGGGGATCCCACTCCACCTATATATTATCCCCCACCCATGGTTCCTTCCCCACTAGTGATGCCACCTTCATGTCGTACCAATACCATTCCTATTCCAACATCTATTCCCCTCCTTGGTTATTCTTTGCATGAGACCCCTCATGATCATGATCCTTTAGCTACTCCTACATTTTTTGTTGAGGAGATTGAATTAGAGGTCTTTTCATATATTTCCATGAGCATAGATGAGACTCTTTATATCATTATGATAAAAATTTACAAATATATATTTGATGTTATGGATAATATTTGTGGACATATTTATCAGTATTCATAAGCATAATATGTTATTCTTTCACTTTATTCTTCATTATGATTTTGGATTGGACTTATGTTCCATTTTTACCTCTATCTTATATCATTTTACTATGTGTCAAATTTGGTTTCACTTATCTATTTCACAGGGATCTTTATATTATGAATTTTGTGTTGTATATGGTTTCATTTCTTTTCATCCTATCTTATGGTTTCATTTCATTATTTCCATGATTGTATGCTTATATTTATGATTTCATTTATTTTAATGGATTTATTTATATTATCTCATGTTTTTTTACTACATTATCTCAACATCATAGATAAATATTATTGTGCCTTGGTTATATAAACCTTTCTCCCCTTAGTAATCCCTCTTTACCATGTGAGCAATTAGCAAATAATTCATCTCATTGTAATCTTATCTTACCGATAAAATTTGGATCTCATTTTTATTCCATATATCCTTTTTCATACTAAGCATATGCATGGTTAAAAATTGAGATAACATACTAATTCATAGGTAAAGACTAAGTGTTTAGTCAATCACATCTTTTGATGGTTAACTCCCTTTATCCAAATTCTAAATCTCATTCATGTGTATCACTTCTATCAATCATGTTGGTTATTCCAAATTCATATGGATGAGGAATATTAAAAGCCATAAAATTTAAAATTAAATCATTTAAACAAAAGGCAATATACAAATTTCAAATGTCAAATCACATTAAAATACATGATTCATAACACATCTCATTTTTTTAATAAAATCTCAAACTCCATAGTTGGCCTCATGATAGAGTCAAGGTCCATTGGAGTATAGTAAACTAATATATGAGAAAAGGAGAATAAAAAATATTTTAGTGCTACCTATGCTCTTACACAAGTACCCAATCTTCATAGTAGACCGATAGCTCTATAATAGTTCCTTAGGAATGGGGAACATGCTGTGGGAAGGTAGGTCATTTTAATTTTCTTGTTCATATAATTATCATGAGTCAATGTTAGTATCTCACTTATTTTCCTATACATAATTATGATTATTGTGAATGGGTATCCTTTATATTTTGATGGTAACTACACCCTTAGTTTCATTCTTATGTACTTAGTGTGCCTCATATTTCTTAAGGTCTTCTCATAGATGACTACGTAAAGTTTTTTACATTCCCTCTTTCATTTATAACATTTCTAAAATTTCCCCTTGAGAAATATTTTTTTGTTAACTAATCATTATCCCTAGGGTTTACATTTGTGAGTTACATTGTAAGACCATGGGTAGAAATAGACCTCCTTCATAAATTAACACATAACAAATATCCCTTTAAAATTTATTTCCATAGTTATTTCCACCTCATTGGTGTTCCCTTTATGAATTGTAATGTAAAACTATGGATAAGACCAGGCCTTCCTCACAAAATATTCTAATACCCAAGTCATAATGAAATTACATGTGTCATATTTGAGTTCAAGTAGTGTTTGATTATGAGTTACATGTTATTGACATGCTTCTTATATTGATTCAGTATGTTTTATGCTTACGTCATTAATCCTTAACTTATAACTTTTTATTTTCCAATTACATGTATACTTACAACCATTTTCTTAAAATTTTCATACTTCCCAGCTTAAATTAGTGTGATCAATTTAATTCCATTTTCCAATTTTGTTTTTCTTTTTATACTTCCAAACCTAATTTATTATGATTGATTGACTTAATATTTTTGTTTTTATACCATTTTTTTTCATTGTACCTTCTATTTTATTTCAAATTTTCATACTAACCAATGTGATATAGTGTGATTTTTGCTTGTTTTAATTTGGTGCAAATATTTTCATGGTTTAAAAACATTTCTTACCATTTTTACCATTTTTGGTTTATTATATTTAGTCATCTTTTGTTATTACACATTTCGCATCATGATATAGTGTGTAGTACATTTTGATTACTTATACTATTGTAAGTCATTTTTTCCTCTTTATTTTTAACCATGAATGTGTATCACATAAGGTTAGAAAATAAAACACTCAACATATATTTCCCATAACATATACATGAAAAGATAAATATATGTGATAGATTGAAAAATATTCATGCATCAACATCCTAATATAAGTATAAATAATGAGATAAATAAAAATGTCAACACACACAAACACATCATGTGTTTTATAAAAAATATAAAATACAATAGCTCTAGCTCTAAGGCTACGCTCCCTCATGTCTATCTTGTAGCGTAGCCATGTTACCCATAGATGCCTGGGACTATCCACTCTTAATAGTACATTTTAGTGAAATAGTATGGGATCTCAAACCAAAAAACTACCCTTATAGTTGGACACCTAGGCCTACACCTATCCAAGATAGATGGTGGTCACCATATGTGCCACACTCTCATGAGTTAAGGCTTGCCAAGTTTATGTCTCTCCCTCTTCAATCCTAATTGCTAGATATATCCCATACTTGCATGACTAAAGCTACCTCATAACCTATCCCACTATTTGGGATAGACAAAGCCACAAGATCATCTAATATGGTGGGGTTTTAGGGTGCCATCACCCCATCCAAATTATCATAGTGTGAAACCATAACTAAGGATCCCCATATGATCTCCTCCATTGCAAGATATATATAACCAAAACCATATAGGCATTAGATCACATATATATCTTGAAAATAATCTATCTACCATAATCACAATGTAACTAGTGTCCTATATCAAAAAACTTAAATCCAATTTAAAATATTTCTCACTTATGTTGGTGTCACCAATTATAGTCTACCATTCACTCACCCATTGATATCCTATGTAGGCTACTTATGCACCAGTGAAAACCCAAGAGTAACCATTTAATAATGTTGTGATCCTCTCCTTAGAGGTACCTATATAGACTAGCTATGTCTTAGATTAGCTTTTGGGTCCCCCTATGCTACAACTCTCACCTACATCTCCTTGAATTGATGGTGCCTCCATATCTAATACAGACATGATGGTCACTACTTCCTATAATGTGGTGCATATTGTGTGCCTACATACATATTCATAGCATCTCCCCTTACTATCTCTACTACCACCTATAACTATGCTTGACCAATCCATGATATAACATGTTGAGGCTTGATTGCTAGTGTTTCCATTGATACCCATTTGCCTCCCCTCCCTTTTGGATCTATAGCATTCCATTCCCAATAAGTAGACACTACTAGAGGGGCCACCAAATGGGGGAGTATAAACTATCTTGGCAAGTGTGCCATTAGATGTGTCTCTACACATGATTTATAGTGGCTTGTGATCCATACTCATGTTAACCCTATAACAATGGTCACCCAACTAGGCTATATAGTATCAATATGCATATAAGGATGCCACGTGATCTACCCTTATGTGATATAATGTAATATAGGCACATGGGTCATGGACCATGCTACACTATCCTTTCTCCACCTCAAAACTTGAGGTAACATATCATCAACCACATAGGGCAACCTAGCTAGCTGATACATGGGTAACCTCTCATATATCTATACACTCAATAAAAACATAGGCCTTATGGTCTTATGCCCTCTAGATATCATCCCATATATATCATGCATGATCTAAAACTAGATGATAGCCCTAAAATCATAGAGTGAACCTTGATATAGTATCAACTGATACAAGGCTATCATATATAGTGGTACCTTACCATCTAACTTATGACACATCACTCATGATATCATAAGTTCTATCACTACCTTCTAGATGTCTATAATGGCAAAAATATAAACATCAAATAATATCACCCTCAACCCAAATAAATCCTATCTAAGCATGTAGCCGACTAGGCTAGTGCTTATCTCTCATCCGAATCCTTCAATATATTAGTGATCACTGATGTCCCACTTATAAGAAGTCCAATCAATGCATGGACATCCTCCAAAATGATACCCACCTCAATAGTGTCCCCATCCACCTCCCATTGGAAAGTGTTGGCTAACTATTCCCATTCTCCTTTGAACATGATAATGAGATCAACACTCATCAAGATCTACCTCATCTCTAGGATGCCTTTGAAGCCTAGGATGACTAGTCATGTTCTATCTATGTCTCTCAAATAATCCAATAAATATGGTAGCCATGATGCATCTATCAGGTGCCAATATCTTTAGTGTTTTGAAAAAATATCAAATAAAAAATGATGTATATAATCTCCATGTCATAAATAATCAAAATACATTCTTCAAAATTTACAAATTAACTACTTAATCAGTTGTTTTGATTTAATTTCTTATGTTTTATAATTTTTCTACACAATCAACCCATTTGATACTAAATTAGACTTGTACCCATTTGATACTAAATTGACCCTTATTATTTCCAACTAAATTGGCCTATTTTATACTAAATCAATACTTTTTTATATCTAGCATACTATATTGGCCCTATGGTACATAGTCGACCCTCTTTTATAGATTATATCAACCCTCTTCTACCAGCTAAATTAGACCTTTAGTACATAGTAGACCATATATTCCTTAAATACTATGTTAGACTACTGCTACATCATCAACCAACCCTTAGATTATTATGTCAGCCCATTGTTATGAAGTTGTCCCCTATCTTCGGTTCACCTTACAAACTAAGTCAACTAGGTCAACTCTATTCTTTCAAAATGGTAACTTTTTGATGATTTACCATAAATGCCTTTGGCATTTATCAATTTGAATTATTTCTACCCAATATTCCATTATATCCCTAGTTTACCTAAAATTTTCCTAGGGTCAATTTCTATGCCTTTATTTTACCTACCCATCATTTTTTTATATGTATCTCAATTTCAAATAAAATTACTCAAAATTTTAAAATTCATGATTACTTACCTATGTTGGACTCGATATGACCATTAGGCATCTTCCTTGTCTCAACTATCATCTCCTTACCATGATGTCTCTTTGGTCTCAAACTAGGTCTCTTAGAGCTCTATTTTCTCATAATAGTAAAAATAACAAATGAATTATTTTTCACCCTATTTATATTTACTATTCAAAAATATTTACTTGTCAACTATTTAGCAATTGATTATATTTTTTGATCATATCATTGTTTTTAATATCTCTTTTTTGACCCATAATATTTTTTATAATACTAACATTTTAGAGAATCTTTTCATATATTACATGTATGTTTTTCCAAAAAATCAAAATTTCTCTCTTTTTTGCTAATTTGTACAAGGTCACTTAATGTTCCCTAAATTGGACACCTTCAAATTTATTGCATCTTAATCATTATCTACAACACTAAGGTAATTAAAGGTATGTGTTTTTTTAATTATATCCTTTCATTTATCTTACTTTATTCTTACTAAAATTTCCTTAGCCTCATCATTATGTGTTGTTATGTTCTTTTCCTAAAGAACAATCCCCTATTACACTTATGTGACATGTGATGAGATTTGATTGGGGAATATGTATACACATAATATTATTATAATTTTATCAATTACTAATGCTTTCTCTCTTACAAAAAGCCATCAAGTCTCAATCTCTCTAAGGGTATGCCTTAATGGGTGTACTAAGAAATGGGTGGGTAGACCATTGGTGTTTTGTAGGATTGTTGTCCTTATACTATCACTTTATATCTACATAACCATATCCTAAAATAATTATATATGCTTTATCTTATCTCTTACATCTTCTTAAAATATTGTAACACCTCACTTATCCCCTTCCTAAGCCTAAAACCCTTTTTGATGGTTTACATCACACTGTCAGTGCCATCAACCTTGTACTAAAATTGATAAAAACTCATTTAGGGTCTAGGTTTGCCCCTGGATAACCTAAACTAAGATCTAATTTATTTTTATCAATAATGATATAGATTCAATTGGGTCAACCCTATTGGATAAACTTTTAGAATGTTTTAGGGTTATATTCAATTATAACACACATTAATTTCATCATTTATTTAGGAAGTGAAGAAGAAGAAGAATATATTGCACATCTTCCTATCCACCATTCTACTTGAGGAGCATAGCTTAGTTTTTCAATACTTTATTTGGATATATGGATCATGTCTTATGGAGACCTTTTTTAGAGTCATAGACAATTTATGTATCCTAGAGGTGACTTATCCTTGTTATCCTTGCATACCAAATAACCTCTTGTGAAACACCTTGGCCAAGGGAGATATTGAGGCTTGATAGGTTCATCTTCAAAGGTAAGCATTCCTAGATTTGTTCTTCCTTTGTAAGAGTATATAGATTTACACTTTTAATTCCCTCCCATGCATTAGGGTTTTACCTATACATATCCTATTTAGGATTATGTTTAATTTTTATGTTTATTATCTCCACTTTGTGCCAAAATATTTGGTGAGCACTAGATTAGATTTTACTTTCCTTTTTTATTTACATAGTGAATATGAAAACATAGGACCTAGCTAGGGTTATTGCATGGTGTTTCTTAACTAGAGGCTTTGAAACCCTATCTAGTCATGTTATTGTGGTAAAAGATCCCTTGATTAGGTCTAGAGGATCCATCTTGGTCATGAACCGAAATATATAATGTATCAATAATCAAAAGTGTAAGTAGTATTTATCTTCTCTAAATTATGATTGATTAAGCATTCCTAACATTTTTCTTCCTTTGTAAGAGTAAATAGATTTGAATTTTTAATTCTCTCCCATGCATTAGGGTTTTACCTATACATATATTAATTAGGATTATCTTTTATTTTCATGTTTATTACCTCCACTTTGTGCCAAAATATTTGGTGATAACTAGATTAGATTTTAATTTCCTTTTTATTTACTTAGTGAATATGAAAACATAGGACCTAGCTAGGGTTATTGCATGGCTTTTTTAACTAGAGGATTTGGACCCCTATCTAGTGATGTTATTTTGGTAAGATATCCCTTGGTTAGGTCTAGAGGATCCATATTTTTCATTACCTTGAGTATCTAATGTATCAACAATCAAAAGTGTAAGTAAGATTTATCTTCTCTAAGCTATGATTGATTAATAGATTAGTTGCATTTCTCTTTGTATACACCTTTTCATTATTTTCATGTCTTTTTATATTATTATTATCATCTCATATCCTTAGGATGGTGCCACATGGTTAAATATTATGGGTTCACCCTTCCTAGTAGTATCATACTCTTCCTTTTTTGTATAGACTCCGAATGAGAAGGATGATGACACATGTCATCATCCTAGTGTTTCAATTGCTTAGAAGGATTATAAAACTTTTGAATGTGTTTTATTGTGGTGGTTATATGGGATTGAGACACATGGGAGGCAATTATTTCTCCAGTTATCTATAACTTTCATACTTTAAGATTAGATTCTATCAATCATCAGGTGAGCAAGATTACAACACTTGAAATATCTTGATGCTTTGCTTACCTAGAAGTATTTTAAAATTTTATACATGTTTGGAAATATATGGTTTAGTGGGTTATCACCACATGGAATTTATTTCTTTAAATATCAAAGTGTAAAACTTCACCATGTTAAAAAGGGGATATGAAAATCTAGATTTTCAAAGTTTGCATATAATATATGACAAACAAAAGTCCTGAGGAACTTATGTATTGAAGATAAATCTTGAAATGAAGAGTTGAACATGAGAATATTTTAACACCATCTTGGAGAAATTTAATAGTTATAAAACTTTCAAAAACCATTAATAGGTTATCTTGAGTACAATAAATGATGAAAATCTAGACTAGCTAGGGCAATGGAAAATCTTATTAGCATTCAGGTGATTGTTCTTTAACCAAAAACTTGGCCATAAGAGCACTTGATAAATACTATCATCTTTAAGTGCATACTAACATCAATAATTTATTTACCCACCATAATTAGTTCCCTTTAGGCTAAAATTGGTCCCTAATAAAAAAAATTAATGTGGGGGTATATTAGACACAATAAATGGTGACTTATAATGGGATATTATAGAGTATTCAAGATCCCAAAATCTTTAGTTAGAAATCACAAAATGACCATAGATCATACTCTAGAATGATAATCAAATCTAATTTATGAAAGAGACTCTCCAAACTTAATGAAACATATTAGACTCACCCATACCTTAGATCTTTGTGTGGAGTGATTTTATGTTATCCTTATTTTTAGATTTTTAGTAGTTTCAAAATGGTTTGATTGAAGTATAAACAAAAAAGCCTAGGGAACTCATGCATTGATATACTACCATCCAAGGATTTATTACACTAATAGAGATATATTTAGTTCCCCCCTTTTCTCCCTTTTTAAACCTAAATTATGTGTGATATGTTGGAATCACAATGATTGAGAGGGTGGAGGGGGTGAATTAGTCTTCAAAAACTTTCAATCAACTACATTCACTCATCTATGAACTATGAAAGCAATATAGTGATCTAACAATTCATTAACAACCAATCACATGATTATGAAATAAGATAACACACCAAATATTTTGGAAACCCTCATGGCTAATAAAACCCACTAAAACAAATCTTGGAAAAATTATCCTCTAAGACAATGTATCAAACTTAGTTGAGGATCAACCCAACATGGAGCACCAACCTTAGATTTATCAAGCACCCACTTGTTAGGAGGCTACAACCCCATATGAATAAGCACCAACTCAATAAAATTACACCTATATAAGTACCAAACTATAAGGCATATCCAATACCCTCTTGATCAAGTACCAATACAATCAAGACCAATTCTATAAGCTCCAACCTGTAAGGAAGCTTCAACTCACTCAAGAACCAACCTAATTAATCACACTTATTTCCACTCAAATATTTATCTATTATATCTAAAATATATCAAATATTATACATAAATAACACATATTTGATGAAACTCTGATAGAATCTTAATAGACAATGATCACTCCTTCAGATGTACTCCAATTGATCTCTCTCAAAACTACCTTTAGGCTCCTTCACTCAACTAACCCTCATAAAGACTGAATAGGTAATAAGGGATCTTGAATTATAGAAAACCTATATGATATTCATTAAATTATTCTTTACTCTCTCTTTATGGTTTAAAAAAATTTACCCAACCTCCTTAGGTCTATTCATTTATCAATCCATTCACTTACTCTTTGAATGCACACTTCTTTGCTCATCTAACCCTCATTAGCTCTGATTAGACCATGTAACACTAATGTAGACAACCTAAAAAATTAATTAATTATTTTATGCTTTCATATAAATGTTTTTAAAACATTAAAAATCATTCTTCTACTCAACCATGCATCACCATTTTCACTCATTGCTTACATAATCAAATAGGCCTAAACTGCCTTGTGTATATATCAATCATGATCACACACCACTTGGTCATCCATAAAATGTTAACCTCTTAGTTAGGCCATATAATAGGTCCTATAATACCTTTTTAACATGATTCAAATGATTTTTGGACCTATTTAGGTATACAATAACTCAATTAGGCCTCATTTCTCTTTTAGGTCTCATGGAGACCTAATTGCATTACGTTTGTCTAGTAATGTGTAAATTTGATCCCTTAGAACACCTTTCACCTCCATATATGACAAAATTATTTTAGAAAAAATTCAAATAGACCCCATATAACACTTTAAAATATTTATAAAACATTTTAGGTCCAACCGCTACATAAGAACACTCTTTGCAGTTCATGTTGGAAATATTGTCATTGATGTCAAAGGTTTAGTATTATTGGTGATAAAGGCCCCATTGCATTTAATGTTGTTTATCTTGGCTAATATGGGTTAATATTTATTTAATATTAATGAATATATTTTTGGTTGCATATGAGACAAAATAAGGGCCCATGGAGAAGTCGAAGAGCCACGGGATAAAGACAAAAGAAGGATGGGACACATTTTCCCATGAAGAGTCATCTTGGGGAATACCAAGAGTCACCAAGTGAATACAAAAGAGTAAAAGGTGAATTTCTCATGAAGGGAAACTTTGAGGAATATGAAAAGTCACCAAAGATAAGGAAAAAAGTGGGAAAGACATTTTTGGTCATGAAGGGTCACCATATGACTTTTCAAATGCTTGGATATGAAGGGTCATCCAAGATTGGTTCAATTTTCCATGAGGATTGAAGGGTCATAAATGGGGAAGGCCAAAGGTCATTTTAAATGCTATAAATAAAGGCTTGAGTAGCCATTTGTAATATGGAAGTGAGAGGTTGATTTGATATTGTAATATCTAGCTTAAAAGAGCAATTGTGAGAGATGAATATGATTTTTATTTGTTATAACTAGCTTAGAAGAGCAAAGGTGAAAGAGATAGGAATGAGATGTTGTATTGATCTATCATTTGTTGAAATAGCAAAATTGAGAGATAGGTGTGTGGTATACACAAAGGGGTTGGTGCTCTTGTGGGTTGGTACTCACAAATTATTACTGGGTTGGTGCTCGGAAAAGGGGTTGGTGATCTTATGGGTTGGTGCTCATGAATTATTGCTGGGTCAGTGCTCAACAAAGGGGTTGGTGCTCTTGTGGGTTGGTGCTCATAAATAGGTACTAGGTTGGTGCTCAAAAAATGGGTTTGAAGCTCTTGTGGGTTGGTGCTCACGAATTATAGCTGAGGTTTATACTTGGCAAAGGGGTATGGTGCTCCTGTGGGTTTGTTCTCACTAATATATTTGAGATTGATTCTCTATGGTTTTTCCCACATTGGTTTTCCATGTTATATCTGGTGTCTCTCTCTACCTTTTATGATGTTTATTGTTTGAGTTTTATTGTATATCTTGAATATTTGATTAAGTGGAATTTGATAAAGGGAAAGTTTTATAAGATATATAATATATTGATTCACCCCCCCCTCTCAGTATATTCTATGCTTAACAATTGGTATCAAAGCAGGTTCCTTTTTGAAAAGTTTTGCATCTTGAAGGTAGATCGGGAAAGCATGATGGCTGGGTCACATGAAGGATTTTATACAAATAAGGAACCTTTGTTTGATGGGATGAATTATACTTTTTGGAGCATGATAATGAAGGTTTATTTGATGGCCCTTGGATTTGACATATGGAAATCAGTGGTGGAGGAATATGAAGAGCCAAAAACATCTAAAATTACTCCAATAGAAAAGAAGGAAAGTGAATGTAATGCTAAAGCTTTAAATGCTATTTTATGTGGTTTATGTGAATCTGAATTTGTTAAAGTTATGCAATGTAAATCTGCTCATGAACTTGGGTAAAACTTGAGAATATTTACAAAGGTGATGGAAAGGTTCAACAAGCTAAGTTACAAACTTTTAGAAGGTAGTTTGAATGTTTGAAGATGGAAGAAGAAGAAGATATAGCAAGTTATCTTTTGCAATTTGATCAAGTCACAAATCAGATTCAAGGTCTTGGAGAAACATTGGATGAGTCAATGGTGGTACAAAAGGTTTTGAGATCTCTACCAATGAGATATGATGTAAAGGTTTTGGAAATTGAGGAGATGAAGAATTTGGCCAAGCTAAAGATGGATGAGCTTCATGGTATTCTCATGGCATATGAGACGTGAATAGAATAAGATAAACCCTCAAAGAGAGAAGCAACTTTAAAGACACCAAAGAAGGAGAAAGCTAAGATTCACGAATCAAGTGATAGTTCTAGTGATGATGAAGATGACAATGAAGCACTTTTCATTCACAAGCCAAAAAGAGGAACAGGTAAATATCAAGGAAAATTACCTTTTAAATTTTTTAATTGTGGGAAGATTGGACATTTTTCAGCTAAATTCCCAAATAAAGTTAAAGATGATGAAGAAGAAAAGCCTACATATAAGAAGAATTTCAAAGATAAATCCAAGAAGGAATTCGAGAAGAAGAGCCTATATTCTAAGGATCCTAGCTCAGTTGAAGATAGTGGAGTCAGTGATTTAGAAGAAGAAGAGATTCTATTCATGGCCATACATGATAATCAAGAAGAAGAAGAGGAGGAAGTTGAAGTAGATATGGAAGGAGAACTCAATTGTGCCCTAGAAGAGTTAGAAGCTATTCAGAAGAAGAATCAAAGATTAAAGCGTCAGATCAAAAAAAATGAACAAGAGTCAAAGGAAATGATTGAAGAACTACAAGCACACTTTAAAGAAGCCAAGAAGAATGAAGAAGATCTCACAGCACAGTTGGAAATAGAAAAAAAATTGTGAAAGGTATGTTATTGAAATTGTCTCTTTAAAAGAAGATATTAAGAAAGTTGTCAGTGATAAAGTAGTTAGTGATTCAAAATTTTAGGATAGCACTAACATGTTAAATAAGATATTGGAAAGTCAAAAAGCATATTCAAATAAGACTGAGATCAGTTTTGAAAAGAAAAAGAGCTATGTTGAAGGTCTTACACAAGAGGAAAAAAAAGGGGAGAAGTGAAGAATACAGAGAACATTCCAAATAGAGAAGGCTGGAAGGAACAAAGCTACAAAAGGCAATTAGGTCAAAGATGTATAGACAGGTCTTATTTCTATGGCTATTATTTTTATTTTAATGGATATGGTCACAAGAAATTAGAATGTAGAAAAAGAGCTAACAATTTCAGAAATAAGGAGAAGGAAAGTCAAGTAGATTCAAGTAGAAGCCACAACTCTTTTGCTCCTCTATCAAGCTTTGATGAAGAGACCATAGTATGCTACAAGTGCAACAACTTTGGACACATAACTTGGTATTACAAAAGCATGTTCGAGTTATTCAAGAAGGATCAGAGTTTCAAAGCTCCATTCATCAAGAAGAAGAATCAGAGTGTCAAAGATCCATTCATTAGGAAGAAGGTTTAGACATGTACATGGCAAAAGAAACAACATGAAGATTCTATGATGGTGCAAACAACTATGCATGTGGGAGGTAAAGATCAGCCATGGTTAATTGATAGTGGATGTTTAAGGCATATGATAAGAGATAAAAGTAAATTCATATCTGTAAAGAAGATCAATGGTGGTACAGTGAGGTATGGAGATAAAACCACTACCAAGATAGTCGAAAAAGGTACTTTGAGTTTGGATTAAGGTAGAAATAAGACTAAAAATGTTTTTTATGTAAAATTTCTTAAGCATAATATGTTGAGTGTTAGTCAAATATGTGATCAAGGATACACATTAAGGTTTCATGCTGAAGGTTGTGAGATTAGAAGAAAAGATTCAAATGAGTTGATTGCAGATGCTCAAAGGATAGGGAACAATGTATATGTTTTGTCAGATATATTCTCAAAGGCATGATTAAAGGATACATTCAAAGATCAGCAAGAGGAGTTGGGAGTAATTTCTATTACTTCTTGCCATTGATGTTCAGCATCAAGTGAGGGGGAGCTAAGTGTTAGCTCCAAGTAGGCCCTTTGCCATTGATGTCAAAGGGGGAGAATAATAGGTACAAGTACAGGTATAGAAAATAGGTATAGGGAATATGTACAGGTTGCTAAAATAAGGGGGAGTTACTGTATGTTTTTAGATGACAATATGTGCATGTGACAAGATGTGGCAGTTTTAGGATTGAGGTTGCCATCAATGACAAAGAGGGAGATTGTTGGAAATATTGTCATTGATGTCAAAGTTTTAGTATTATTGGTGATAAAGGCCCCATTGCATTTAATGTTGTTTATCTTGGCTAATATGAGTTAATATTTATTTAATATTAATGAATATATTTTTGGTTGCATATGAGACAAAATAAGGGCCCATGGAGAAGTTGAAGAGCCACGGGATAAAGACAAAAGAAGGATGGGATGAATTTTCCCATGAAGAGTCATCTTGGGGAATACCAAGAGTCACCAAGTGAAGACAAAAGAGTAAAGGGTGAATTTCTCATGAAGGGACACTTTGAGGAATATGAAAAGTCACCAAAGATAAGGACAAAAGTGGGAAAGACATTTTTGGTCATGAAGGGTCACCACATGAATTTTCAAATGCTTGGATATGAAGGGTCATCCAAGATTGGTGCCATTTTCCATGAGGATTGAAGGTTCACAAAGGGGGAAGGCCAAAGGTCATTTTAAATGCTATAAATAAAGGCTTGAGTAGCCATTTGTAATATGGAAGTGAGGTTGATTTGATATTGTAATATCTAGCTTAGAAGAGCAATTGTGAGAGATGAATATGATTTGTATTTGTTATATCTAGCTTAGAAGAGCAAAGGTGAGAGAGAGAGGAAGGAGATGTTGTATTGATCTATCATTTGTTGAGATAGCAAAATTGATAGATAGGTGTGTGGTATACACAAAGGGGTTGGTGCTCCTATGGGTTGGTGCTCATGAATTGTTGTTGGGTTGGTGCTTGGCACAGGGGTTGGTGTTCCTATGGGTTGGTGCTCAACAAAGGGGTTTGAAGCTCCTGTGGGTTGGTGCTCATGAATTATAGTTGAGGTTTGTACTTGGCAAAGGGGTATAGTGCTCCTGTGGGTTTGTTCTCATGAATATATTTGAGATTGATTCTCCATGGTTTTTCTCACATTGGGTTTCCATGTTATATCTGGTGTCTCTCTCTATCTTGTGTGATGTTTATTGTTTGAGTTTTATTGCATATCTTGAATGTTTGATTAAGTTTAATTTGATAAACGGAAATTTTTATAAGATATATAATATACTGAGTCATCCCCCCTCTCAGTATATTCCATGCTTAACAGTTCACTATCATATTAGGCATATGAGTACCAAAAGTCTATTTGATCTCTCTCATGCTTGATTACCTTAATGTCATGTAATCAGGACATACAAAGCATGTTCACATGAAATATATGACCCTAAATTCATATTAAATCATATAAAAAATTTTGGCTTAATGATCAATATTGGTCTTACTCATCCTTTAGGTCTCATGGAGACCTACTTCATTAGGTATGCACTCTTAACACTAAGACTTGATCTTCTTGGACCCAAATGACTTTATACACCAACTAAAAATTATTCAAACACTTAATTATTTAAATCTTATGAGCTATTCCATTATTTTTTGCATCTTCATCCTTCATTCATACAATGAAAACGTCTTTAGGACAAACTACCCTATTAGGCTTGTGTATAGTAAAAAATATGTGTTACAAGAATGAAACTAAAACACTCTTAATAAAATTAATCTATTACTTAAATATCATCCCTAAATTCTTTTAATAATTTCACTCAATACACAAAGGCTCAATATCAACTCATCAAAGCACTCACTCAGAACTGTGAGAGTACTCAAAACATAGTCATGGTGACTTAGACATCCAAAACCTATGTACACACTTTCAAAGACTCATGATGAATTCAAAATATTATTTTACATATTTATAAAATACTCAAATAAAAAACTCATATGGTTTAAGAGCAAAATATTGGTCTTTTAAACTAATCTCATGACCTTGTATCACATAGTCTTAGTTGAACCAAATAGGTCAACTTGTGAGAAACTTTTTCATCATATTCACTGACCTCAAAAATGTATATCAATATTTAACATGACTTAAAATTCATAAAAAACATATCCATACACTTTGTTTCATCATTATACCATGGAAACATACTCAAATTCATCTTCTCACTTTTGCCTAGGTTTTACGTAATTTACACCATTAAGTCTATCTATAGTTGGCTAACTTGGAAGACTATTTTAGCATATTTAAATGGTTTAAACTATCCAAAAACCATAATTATAATGAATAATGAGTCTCTATATTATTCTTCCATCCATTTTCTTTCCTTGACCAATGCAAATTTTGACTACTACATCAGATTATTTATAAACAAGCATGTATTTATGTATTTTCTCTCTCATTCGAATAACCACCATCACCTATAGGTACCTAGGAGAGTTTAATATATGATACACTAATTTTTATAGGCATTTGAGACCATTTAGAGATGATTTGAATAATTTTTTCACATCAGGTCCTTATTAGGGTTTTAGGGAGGTTTAACATAGGTTTTGCTGTTAACAATTATTCATATAGGACTACCCTTAAAATATAAAACCAATGCATAAAAATCATATATAGGACCATTCCCCATCTCTCCTTAACAACTTAGGTTCTAATGTAGAGGTTACATGTGCCAATGAATGACTGAAAGTCATTCTCAGGTTTGTATGCCTTCATTTTATGTATTCGAGAGACATCAAAAACACTTTCCATTCCTTTTCCTACAAACCATAACCTCATACTTCATGATTAATAATAAAAAACTTTACTTACCGATGTCCATGCTTTCCTTCACACATTCACCTTAAAATCTAATCTTCATGCCTCATTAGGCTAGGTAGGGATAAATAATGTTCTAGGTGTAGTCTAAGATTGAAGGACCTACCTTCAAAGATTCACTTTGAAACACTTTTGAGGGCATACACACCTTAATCTCATGCTCACATAACATTTAAAACCTATCACATGCCTGAGTTCACTCACGTCATCATGTCACTAGCTCATACCTTCACCATGCCATGACTAAGCTCAAGCTTCCAATGCACTTGACACCTTGACCTATTCCTTCCATGTCATGACCTCAACAAAACACAAAACAATTAGACATAAGGCATCATAACATACTCATCATTTCACCATTATCTTTTTGATGACAAAAATCTTCCATAACTTTATATAGACCCAAAACACATTAATAATCTTCATATGACATGACATCTCTCTTCCATGCACTTGAACACTAAACCTCACAAGATGCAACACTAATCACAACATAAACCTTGATCACTAATAAAATTTGACAACATCATGCTAAAAAATGATAACACACTCTCAATAGGCTAATCATATCCACAATACTCACTCATTGATCATCACTCTCTTTTTCATCTCTCTTCTATGAATGACCTTGAGATATCACATATTGCCATCTGTCCTTAGTTACCTTTGACATAAACCTTGACATTAATCTTCACAATATGCTTCTTGATATCACAAATAATAAATCTTGATATGATACACCTTTGACATCAATGACCATTATACCTTTACATAATGCACCCTTTTGACATCAATGACAATAATATGCCAACAAACTCCCCCTTTGTCATTGATGGCAAAAACATTGATAGAAAACACACTACAACCTAAAAAAAATTAAAAATGGTAATTTTTCATTTGGTCATTCTCCCCCTTTTGACATTAATGACAAAGGGTCTTCTATAAACTACCATCTAATCCTTAGACCTGAACTTTAATAAACAACACAATGAAATGTTGATTAAAACCCACCTTATTATCATACTAGTTGTTATAAAAAACTTCTAGAACACTTAAACTATTCCTTAAGAAAGCATGCTTCTTATGAATTTTACATCATCATCTTAATACTTCACAACATAGAGCTACAAAACTCCCCCTAACTTCATGCTCTCTTCTTAAGTCACAAGATGGAAACCACTCTCAAAAATATGTTCCCCTATCTCCATGCATACCTCAAACACTTTGTCTCTGATATAAAAATTTATTCATCTCATTTTGAAGCTAATGAATCATATGATAAGATCCCCCTTTGTCCTTTCATCTTTTCCTAATCATATGAGTCATCAATACTCATAGACAATTCTCAACACATATATAATAACCTTATCATTAGATCATACTAGTAGCACTTACCACATCAAAAGTATGTTTTTTCTCTTACTTTACCTATGACATGTTTGTAGGTGTACTTATAAACTTCTCACTTATTTTTCTTATGTTAAGAATTCATTGGACCTATTTGATCAATAATGACATTTTAGATAATGTATCCTCATGATTCACATTCCTCTTAATTTTCCTATATTCCATTCAATTACACAAGATTTCATCATGCTTCCATAGCTATCAACAACATACAGATTGTCTTTATGCCCATATTGGTCTTATAGACTAATCCATATTCCATATGTCTCTAGACATAATCCTATTCTTAGACTTGCATTCCATACCATGGATCCTCATGAACTGATCTCCATTATCAATGTTCATACTAACTATAAATCCTTTCACCTTGTAATATACATACAAGATACAAAGAAAACAACTCATACCTTACAACATAGAAAACCTAGAATCCTCTCAAGATGAATCCTTATTTAGCTAAAACCTCATGCTTTTACTGATATAATAGTGTCTTCATAAATCCTAATAGATTCAATCCTTTCTATAGGGCTCTCAAAACACCATGAACTAAGGAGACTCCTAAATCTCCAAACCTCTCTTCTTATCCATCTTACAATTATGAGACTTATAGTCCCTCCTATGATCCACTTAGGCTTGACTGAAGCATTTGACTCATCTATTTTGTCATCCTTATTCTTCTCTTTGACTTTCTTTAAAATATATGAAAATAACAAGTGTTATTAACATTCATTCACTTTTAATCATTGATCTACCTTAGTAAATAATCCATCTTAACTTTAAGCTCAATATGATCAGTACTGACTTTCTTTGGCTTCCATACCAATGTTTAAACCTTTTCAATCACTCTAGGAGTTCCATATTCCTTGTTAAGCCTTGAGGGCCTTCTAAATATATTAGGATAGAATATTACAATGTGTCCCATATTATGAAAACTATAGTAAACAACATTATTTCACTTACTTTTTGATTGATCACTCCTTCTACCATGGTCCCATGATAATGTTGGACGTCTAGATTACACCCTAACTAGAAACAGAGGTGTTCAGGCTCTAATTCCAAATATATATCAACATGGAACTGATCCTAAGATTTGTGTCTCCTATAATGGGGTCAGACCTCTAGGATTTTTAATGAGGCTATCTCTTATGATGAATCATTTTAGCTCATTTCCATTACTAAGACCTACTAATGACCAGGGAAAAGGGAAAGAGAGATAACATGAAAGGGAAACCTAAGATAATGATGGTGATACACCCAAAATTTAGTTGATCTAGTTTATTTGAACTATTAAAACACTAATGAAACAAGTAAAATACTAGATCTAATATTTCAAATATCTATGATATATTAGTATTTCATGTATAAGTTCACCAAATGATCAAAAACTAAGGGAAGTGATGGAGAGGTCTAATGCAAGACACTAACCAATCAAAGTATCCACATATGAGCTTTGATCAAGAGATATTTGAAAACTAAACATGACCTAAATAACAAGATCAATTATTAACTAGGTGAGATCAAGACTTGACAAGGGAGAGTCTTTTACCCCATATGCAAATTAAACTAACATGTTCACATTATACCATGACAATGAAATCTAAAAGTAGTCGTATATTCATCTCAAGAGGTTATTATTATAATATCCATCTTAGCATAGTATAGTCATGCCCAAGAGAGGGATCAGAGGGATACATATTTTTGGCTCAAAATCCTCTATATATAGTATAAAGATATAAAGAGAGATGGGAAGCATGCATAGGAGAGTGGAGAAAGGATCTTAGTCATGTGGTGGTAGCTCATTGATTGCTTTCTACATGCATGCCTTCTTGTAATGAACTATCCTTTTCTTCCTCCAATAACCTTTGAGTTACTCTCATTGGATGAGAGATATTATTAGAAGACAATGGTTTGTTATGCATGGTGATAAAGTATATTTGAATGGAATCAATGCCCTTAAATACTTATCCAACTACCAGTTCACCACCTTGGGACCTTAAACTCACTTGATGTGTTTATAAGAATTAAATCTTTAAATCCAAAAACTAAAAATGTCATGTTATGAATGATATTTATTACCTACTTTTTCAATGATGGATCCATGTCAAAAGATGAGACCATTTTAATTAAACACATATCTACTCCATCTCCATGTATAGATCATAGGTCCATTATATAAATAGAAAACCAATCTAATATTATTGGTTTTCCTATATTTATCATATGATGGAGACTTATAGACTACATAGCCTCTTTTATAGATCCAAATAGGTCCAAATATACCCACTTTATATCTATAAGGACCAAGAATATACCATATGCATGGATCCCTTTAAGAACGGCAAACATAGTCACATAAATATCCCTACATGATAAAAATTTATAAACTAGAGGTTTGTATTTATCCTTAATGGTAATCCCTTTATGTTTTTTATACATTAATACATGGATATGTATTCTTTATGGCATTATATCAAGCTCTAATGGTAGAAAGATGACCCTATAAGACCTTGTTTACCTCAGTTGAAAATGGTTCCTTGACTTTTATCAAAAGTCCTAGGCTCACCTTTGTTTAATTATCTATCAACCATGACTAAGACATCTACTCATTAACCTTTGCTCATACTATCTTATCTCCATGGTATGAGATAATGTGAGTACTTGGATCTATCCTTGACCTATCAACTCTATCTGAGTTAGTGTTGTTAGCCAAATTTCATACCTTGTTTTGTAGCTTCCTTTAGCTAAGTTCAACATTCACTTGTCTGTTTTAACTCACTTGTAAAATACCATTTATTTTTTCTTTTCTTTTCTTCAAATCTTTTTTTTGGCCTTTTCAAAGTGTCTTTTCAGTCTTTTGCCCAAAGTTTGAATTCTTTCAGGTTTTTTATCTCAGAATTTTGTCTTAGACAAAAAGTCAAAAATAATTTTCTCCTTGTCTTCCTTGAAGAAATTGTTTTGGCCTTTTTATCTTGGAATTTTGTCTTGAACAAAAAGTCTTAAAGAATTCTTCCTTTGTCTTTCCCTTCAAATTGTCCTTCGTAACTTTTTTGAAAGAATTATTTTAGATTATTTGTCTAAAACAATCTTTCTAAAGGGTGCCTTTGAATTTTTTGAAGAGTCTCTCTCTCTTCAAAGTGTCCTTTGGAACTTTGTTGAAGGGACACTTTCCCTTCAATGTGTCCTTTAGAATTTTTCCAAAGGGACACTTTCCCTTCAAAGTGTCCTTTGGAACATTTCTAAAGGGACACTTTCCCTTCAAAGTGTCCTTCAAATTTTTTTTGAAGGGACACTTTCACTTCAAAGTGTCCTTTAGAACCTTCCAAAGGGAAACTTTCCATTAAAAGTGTCCTTCAAAATTTTTTTAAGGGACACTTTCCAAGCTTTAAGGACTATTTATTATGCAAAAGGGATAGTTCATCTCTCCAAAGGGACATTCAAGAAAGCTTTGAAGGGTATAAATACCTATAGAGTCTGTAGAAGGATGGTTTTAAAAGTTTTCTTTGAAAGGTTTCCAAAGGGACACATGGAATAGGGCTCAAAAGGATATGAAAGAACCAAGAGAGAGTTGAAAGACCATTTACTTCAAAGAAAGTGTCCATAGGGAATTTTTTTGAGATGAGTGATGATAAAAGACCTAAATTAATAAGGGACCCAAAGGAATTATCCTAGTAAGTGATGTATGTATGGACATCAATTTCATTATGGAGGACTAGCCATTGGCATTTAAACACAAGGATTCCTGGGAAAGTAATAGTCCTTTTTCAAATCCCAAGCATCCAAGGGCTAACATTTTCCATCCAAAAAAGCATACCAAAGGGCCATTCAACCATTGATCAGGTAATGATCCAGGTCATTCTAGATGGCCAATGGAAAGATAAATCATTATACACATAGATTCCTAGCAAGGATTCTTAATGCTAAAAAAATGAGAGTGACTCATGCCTTATGCCTTTGCACACTTAAGCAAGTTGGTGGGAGGTTGTTAAGCATCAAGATAAAACTATATTGGTTGATTCATTTGTCATAACCAATTTATTCCTTCTTTAAAGTATCTTGACTCCACTAAGCAACTGTAAAAACATCTTTGAAAAGATAGGCCAAGAGTGTAACCACTTGATGACATGGATCAATCATGTGGTTGAAAAGAGCATCATTGTAAAAAATGGTTCTAGTTAAATAAAATGACTCCTAATAGATTTATTCCTCTCTTTGGTGCTCAAAGGTCTCTCCCTCTCTCACATCTCTTGTGGTATATATATATAACCCTTGGGATAAGTTAAAATAATCCACATAGAATATGGTGAAGCCCTACTAAATTATTTTCATTTCTCTACCTTTAAGTAATTAAGCATAGGTATATCCATTTCAAGTTCTAAATAATTGTTTAAGTGTGTAAGAGACACATAGTGACAATAAGTGATGGTTTCATCCTTTTGTCCTTTGTCCTTCAAATTTTGAGAAAGATTTTTATTCTAACAATAATATAGAGTGCATCTCAATGTATGGAATATATACATGTGTAGAAATATTATTGAAATATACATGGTGTCTTTCAGTTCATCTAACTTGCATCTTTTCATTCATCTCACCTCTATTTGAACATTATGTTAGATTATTTAAAGATTGAGAATGGTTTGTGTATTTTGTTTTACCATGCACTAGGTTATGGCATTCATGTGGAAGATAATATTTGGTACATCACCATTCTTATAATAGGTTTATTTCATGTAAATTCTAACTCTTTTCCTTTCAATCAACTAGTTTAAATAGAGATTATCTTGTAGAATACATATAAGGAGATAGCCCTTTAAATCTAGAGGTTCATTTCCCCTATATGGACACCCACATGCCTAGAAATGATCCAATGTTTCCCAAATATAGAAGAGGAATGAACATCCCCTTCTAGGGTACAAAATTTGGAGATAACAATTTTGGCATGCCAAGTGGGACCTTAGTTCTTGGTTATTTACATGTCAAGGTGAATGCTAGTCTTGGCAAACATATGTTTGTACTCTTAATTAACATTTGGTGACTCCAAAAGGTGAGAATATCTAGTTTTAGATCATGTTTCCCACATTATACTCCATGTCCTCACTAGGTCATCTAGGACTTCTGATCAAGCCCCTGTAGCTAAAGCTCTTCTTGAAGAACAATGACCTAAACTATTCCTAGTGCTTAGAAATCCTTTGTGAGGAGGTTTTGGAGAATAATAAGTTGAGAAATTTGGAGAACTAGGAGATTAAAAATAGAGAGTATAAATGGAGAGGTAACAATCTTTCCCAACCTTCAACACCCACAATCTAATTGACCTTCCTATATATGACCTTATTCTTTCAATTGCTACCAAGAGTCTCTCTAGTTTCAATAGAGAGGGTCCTATTACCCCATATGAGTATATTAGGAAAATTTCAAATTTATATAACTTATATAATGTCACTCAAGCCAACATATCCATTAGATTGCTTGATATGTCTCTAAAATTTAAAGCACTTGACTGGTATATGACTTTGGAAGGTGGTTACATTACAAGTTGGGATGGCTTTGGGGAATTACTGGTGACTAGATTTGAGAATAAGAGTGACCACACTTTATTTATCCATAAATTGAACATGAAAAATAGAGGTCCTAAAAAATCCATGGGAGATTTTAATGAAAGGTTTCAAAGGACTTGGCTTAGGTTTTCATCTGTCATGAGACCTCCTCCTAGCTTTGTGTTCCCCAGTTATCTCAAGGGTATTGGTATTAATGTGGTGGTGATGTTATAGTCAATTATAGGATTCACTCTAATAGATTCATATGAGATATCTATTTAAGATGAAAATAGCTTAATATAGGCTATAAAAAATACCTCCAAGAGTTTTTGTCTTTGTTGTCTTATAGCTCGGTTAAAGCTCCAAGCATATTACAAGTTCTTAACACCAGTGTCAAGCTAAGATCCTTTCCCAATAAGGTGGATAATGTTGATGTGGGAAAAGAGAAAGATAAATCCCATATTAAGGTCATTATGAATCCTTCTATTATAGATAATAAAGTATCATGGCAAGTGTTTGAAAGTGATGAACACATTACACACTTCTTATAAAATCAGGTAGGATTCTCCTCAAGGAACCAAAGGAGACTACATGATCAATATGAAAAAAATGTTATTCAATTGAAGACAAACATGATACCTAAAGGGATGGTTACCTTAGAGAGTGTTTTAAATGAGGATGATCATAAGAAGAAATAAAGAGTATGTCAACAAAGGAAGAGAACTATGAAAGAATCCTAATTTTCAAGGATAGACTTTTGAAAATTAGTAAGGTATGTTCGTAGCCTGAGAGGTAGGCTTGTATTTAATTTTTCAAAGAGTTTCATGACATATTTACTTGGGATTATAAATAATTGAAATGGTTTGATCTAATTCTAGCTCATCATACCATTGAGTTAGAACCTGAAGCTAAACCAGTCAGGAAAAAGCAAAGGCCTATTAATCCTAAGATAGAACTCATGAAGAAAGAGATAATAAATATGATTGAGTTTAGGATAATATTTCCTATCAAACATTTAACTTGGGTGGCCAATCCTATGGCTATCTAAAAGAAGAATGGAGAAATAAAGTTGTGTGGGGATTTTTGAGACCTTAATAGAGTGTCTCTCAAAGATCATTATCCACTACCCTTCATGGAGAAAATTATACAAGTTGTTTCAAGTTCCCAATGCTTCTATATTTTTGATAGTTATTTAGGATACAACTAAAGATTGGTAAATGAGGAGGATAAATTCAAGACTATCTTCACTACAAAGTGGGGAACCTTTGCCTATAATAAGATGCCTTTTGGTTTGTCCAATGCTGGAGAGACTTTTCAAAAAGTAATAGATATGGATTTTAAAGTTTTGATCAATAAGTTTCTACTTATGTACCTAGATGATGTAACCATTTATTCAAAAGATGTTATTGATCATATGAAACATCTAAGGTAGGTGTTTGAGAAATTCAAGTAGTATGACATATCCCTTAATCCAAAAAAATGCATCTTTGTTGTTCATGAAGGTCAAATTTTGGGGCACATTATTTCATAAGTAGGCTTGTCTATTGACATCGAAAAGATTGAGGCTATCCTAGGCTTGTCCTGCCTCAACATAAGAAGGGACTAAAAATATTCTTGAGAAAAATAAACTTTGTTAAAAGGTTTATTCTAGACTTTGTAGCTATGGTAAAGCCTATCATATCCATGCTAAAAAAGAACCAATTTTTTACTTGGACAAAGGAGGGAAAGAGCGATTTTGAGACAATCAAGAAAGTAATTAAAAAAACCCTTGCTATCTTAAACCCACATTTTTCTAAGGATTTCATACTTTATACCTTTACCAACCTTGATATAATCTTAGCCATGATTATGCAAAAGAATGATGAAGAGATAGAGTAACCAATTACATTCTTTAGCCAAGGATTTGAGGATTATGAGTTTAGATATACATTTGTTGAGAAGCAAGATTTAATAGTGATAAGGGGATTGAAAAAATTTAGGCACATGGTCTCAAGCAATAAGATACATGTCATGGTTTCTCATCCTAGTACCTTAGAATTTATCCTAAGAAAGGACCTCAATGAAAAGAGAGTTGGCTAGACCACAAAGGTGAATGAGTATGATGTGGACCTCAAGGTGACAAACTTGGTGAGAGGACAATGATTATGTGGGAATTTAGCTTTAGATCTTCAAGAGATAAAATAATAGGTCTTGATCAACCAAGTTCACCCCCAACTAGCTGATCACATACCAGTTTAGAGTTGGACAAAAGACATCATCAATTTTCTTCAAAATGGTGAGTGTCCCAATGGTTTGAGCAAGTCTCAAAGGAGATATTTTAGATTTTATACCATTCCATATTTCCTTGTTGATAGTTTTATTTTTAGAAAGGACACAAATGGTGTGTTATTGAGGTGTGTTGAAAGTGGTCAATTTGACATGTTGTTGAGTTTTCACAATAATACATATGAATGTCATTTGTCTCCTAAAACTATATTTGTAAATATAATGAGGGTTGGTTACTATTGGCCTAGTCTTTTTAAGGATTGTTATCATTAGGATAAAGTGTGTCCTCAATGTGCCTTTTTTTATAGGCAAATAAAAAATTTCATCCCTTCCATTGAATCCTATCTAAGTGGACTAGCCTTTCATGTAATGAGGCCTTGATTTCATTAGTATGATCAACCCTCCATCAAGTACTAGACACAAATGTTTATTTACTACTTCTAACTACTTCACAAGGTGGGTAGAAGCTGTTGCATTGAAGGAGTCAAAATAAAATGCTATCTTGGAGTTATATGAGATCATTATAACAAGGTTTAGAGTTCCTCAGGTCATCATTTATGATAATGCACTTGATTTCATAAGTGCCAAAACTTTTTATTAGGTAGGTAGGAATAGAGTTCACTTGAGTACCTCAGCCAATTATTACCCTTAAGGTAATGGATTGGCTAGGTATACCACTAAGAACCTCATCAAGATCATTAAGATAACATTGGAGAACAATCAAAGAGCCTAGCACAACAAGTTGAAAATAGCTTTATAGGTAGTTAGGATTACTTCTAATAAATCAATTGGTAAATCTCCCTTTGTACTTGTTTATGGGAGAGAAGCTAGGTTGTCCATATCCCAAGAACTCCCTACCTTAGAACTTGCACAATAACCAGAATTACTTGAAAACACTACAATGGAAGTTAGGTTGATAGAACCAATGTAGCTACAAGAATCAAGGTATGATGCACACAAGGTTATGGAGCACCATCAAATACTCATGAAGAAGTATTTTGACAAAAGAACAAGTGAAAGAGTGTTCAAAGAGGGTGACTTGGTATTGAAATGGGATGAAGATAGAGAAAATTTAGGTAGACATAAAAAGTTTGGCATGTTGTGGAGTGGCCCTTACATCATCAACAAGTGCAAGAAAAGTAACTCCTTTCAGCTATCCAAGATGAATGGAGAAGAGTTTCATATCCCTATGAATGGGATAAACTTGAAATTTTTATATTATTCCTTACTTATCTTTTTGTAAATACTAGTTTAGATGTGTATTTCATTTTGGTTGGTTATTGTGTTCCCTAAGTACATTATTTCACAAGTGTCTTTCCTTCCTCTTTTTTGGTGTGCATATTTGCCTTTGTGTGTTTGAACATCCAACTTATATGTTTTTAGCCAAGAAGCTTGTTCAAGTTATTTTGAGTGCCTTATGCATGAATCCATGCCCAATGGAAGGATTTAGGTGACTGGTCTTTAGAATAGTAGGCATGCCTCCCCTCAAAATCACCAAGAATGTTAGCCAAATTTCATACCTTGTTTTGCAGCTTCTTTTGGCTAAGTTCAATGTTCACTTGTCTATTTTAACTCACTTGTAAAAGACAAGTTATTTTTTGTTTTCTTTTCTTTGGATCTTTTGTTCGGCCTTTTCAAAGTGTCTTTTTGGTCTTTTTCCCAAAGTTTTAATTCTTTCAAGTTTTTTGTCTTAGACTTTGTCTCGAACAAAAAGTATGAAATAATTCTCTCATTATCTTCCCTGAAGGAATTATTTTGGCCTTTTTGTCTCAAAATTTTATCCTAGTTAAAAATTATAAAAGAATTATTCCTTTGTATTTCTATTTAAATTATCCTTCATAACATTTTTGAAAGAATTGTTTTGGGCTTTTTGTCCAAAACAATCTTTCTAAAGGGCGCCTTTGAGTTTTTCAAAGGTCTCTGTCTCTTCAAAGTGTCCTTCAAATTTTTTTTGAAGGGATACTTTCCATTCAAAGTGTCCTTCAAATATTTTTTGAAGGGACACTTTCCCTTCAAAGTGTCGTTCAAACTTTTTTTTAGGGACACTTTCCCTTCAAAGTGTCCTTCATAACTTTTTCAAAGGGACATTTTCTCGTCAAAGTGTCCTTCATAACTTTCCAAAGGCACACTTTCCATTCAAAGTGTCTTTAGGAACTTTCCAAAGGGACACTTTCCCTTCAAAGTGTCCTTTACAAATTTCTAGAGGGACAATTTCCCTTCAAATTGTCCTTTAGAACTTTTCTGAAGGGACACTTTCCAAGCCCGAAGGAACATTTGTTAAGCAAAAGGGATAGTTCATCTCTCCAAAGGGACACTTGGGAAAAGTCTGAAGGGTATAGAAACCTAAAAATTCTATAGAAGGATGGTTTCAAAAGTTTCCTTTATAAGTTTTCCAATAGGGCCTGAAAAGATATGGAAGAGCCAAGAGAGAGCCAAAAGACCATTTCCTTTGAAGAAAGTGTTTATAAGGAAATTGTTTAGGATGAGTGTCAAGGAAAGAGCCAAAGCAATAAGGGACCTGAAATAATTATCTTAGTGAGTGATGGATGTATGGATGTCAATTTAATGATGGAGGACTATTTTTTAGCATTTAAACACAAAGATTCATGATAGATAAATGGTCCTTTTTCAAATCCCAGGAATCCAAGGGCTCATATTCTCCATCCGATAAAGCATACTGAGGGCCATTCCACCATTGATCAGGTCAAGATATAGGTCATTATGTATTTCCAATATAAATATCAATAATTATGCACATGGATTTCTAGAAAGGCCTCTCTAAGGCTAATAAAATGAGAGTGACTCATTCCTTACACCTTGTCACACCTTAGTAAGATAGTGGGAGGATGTTAAGCATCATGATAAAACTACACAGGTGGATTCCTTTGTCACAAACAATTTATGCCTTCCCTAAAGTATCTTAACTCCACTAAGTATCCATAAAATCATATTTGAAAAGATAGGTGAAGAGTGTAACCACTTGAGATGGCATGTATCAATCATGTGGTTGAAGAGATCATCATTGGCAAAGATGGTTACATCTAAAGACAATGACTCCTAATAGATGGATTCCTCTGTTTGGTACTCAAAGGTCTCTCCCTCTCTTACATCTCTTGTGATATATACATAACCCTTGGGATAAGTTAAAATCATTCACATAATGTATGATGAAACCTTGCCAAATTGTTGCCATTTCCCTGCCTTAAAGCAATTAAGCATAGTTCTATTCAATTCAAGTTCTAAATAATTGTTTGAGTGTGTAAGAGACACATAGTGACAAAAACTAATGGTTTCATCTTTTTGTCCTTTTTAATTCACGTTTTGAGCAAGATTTTATTTCTAACAATCATATAGGTGCATCCAAGTGTATGTAATATCTACATGTATATAACTGTTCTTGAAATATACATGGTGTCTTTTAGTTCATCTACCTTGCATCCTTTCATTCATCTTGCCTCTTTCTAAACATTATGTTAGATTATATAAATCTTGAGAATGGTCTGTTTATTTTTTTGTATCATGCACTAGGTTATGGCATTCATGTGGAGGACAATCTTTGTTGTATCACCATTCTTAGAATAGGTTTCTTTCATGCAAATGTTAACTCTTTTCCTTTCAATAAACTAGTTTAAATAGAGATTGTCTTGTATAATACATATAGGGATCTAGCCCTTTAAATATAGAGGTTAATTTCCCCTATAGGGACACCCACATGCCTAGAAATGATCCAACATTGCCCAAATTTGGAAGAGGACTAAACACCCACTTCTAAGGTGCAATATTTGGAGACAAAAGGTGCCACTTGATATCCCCACATTTAAACTCAAGATCCACTATCAGTCTATTTGATTTTATGATTATGCCACATAGTGGACTCTAAGCTCTTTGGCCTTTTATCTTGCTCACATATTTCTAGATCATAATATATGAAGTAACATTGATCATTAGATCTACTATGGCCCACTATTTAAAATCTAATAGCTACTTCATGAGCTTAAATTTGATGTCTATGTTCCTATCATTTGACATCCATGTGATCATATTTGGTGTCTATATGACCATTAATTTTAAGCCATAATGTTTTTTTCTCGAAATTTATTTTGATGTTTGCATAAACATCAAATATGTCCATGCAATCATAAGTGATCTTCACATGACTGTCACTTTTTAGACTCAATGGTTTTTTGTTGTAGATTAAATTTGATGTCTACATGAATGTCTCCAATTATTAGACTAAATTTGAAATCTTGGATCTAGAATTGAAAAGGTCATAGAGGTACAAAATTTGTAGGAGATGTTATTTATACTAAAAGGATTATGCCCACTTGATCCACTAGTTCCAAGAGATTTTTAAGTGTGTTTACAAAATGTTCAAGTGAGATGACTTGTGTGTTTTTCATGACTTCCATGTGTAGGTCACTAATCATTTGAACCAAAATGGCTATTTATCGAGGCTTAAACTTGATGTTAGAATAAACATCTTATGGTATAGGTCCAAATTTAAATGCTCATAACTTAAGCTACAAATTTCATGTAGGCATGAAATTTTTAGAGCATATTCCTTTCATTAATAAATCCATGGAATTGTAATATTTTGGCTCATGTAACCTTGTAAGGTGCATTTATAAAATGCCCAACCAGATTGCTCCATTTGATTTTTCATGACATCTTGGTGATGGTCTGGTTCATTAGGTTTCTCCAATTGATATTTTGCTTAATATTTCAAGGTGGTGATGATTTTATAAGGCTTGTGAAACCTATTTAATTCTATGAATTCTTGAAACACATGAAAAACTACATGGTCTTTTCCACTTTGTAATCCTAGATCCCTATTCTAAGCCTTTGATCCACTGCATCATCAAACCATGAAAAATATTCATATATGGGCCAAAATTGACCAATATCTTTGAAAAATCATAGGGGTTACATGTTTTTCTATGAAAGAGAAACTAGACCATGTTGCCTTATCTAGTCCATCAGGCATGTAGTCTCTTTTTGGGTCTAACATATTGCCTAAGATCTAACACTGGCTACCAGTCCTTTGGATAACCTATTTTTGAAACAATATAAAGACCAAAAGGATAAAAATAAAACAAAGTACCTAAGGCACTTATTGAATGGAAACTAACCTAGAATAAAATAGAGACAACAAACAAATGTGCTAGAAACTACACTTAGAGGAATTTGTAAGAACAACCCTAATATACATAGCTTAAAACCATGTGTAATTTTCTTCCTAGATCAAAAGGAAAGTTTGAAAATCTTCTTGAATCATTATATGAGGGATTTAATGAGGCAAACATATCCTTAACCCTCGGTTTTGATGCCTATTTTTTATTTGTTGCATCTATCCACTTTTTTAGCATGATGTTTAATGAGAACCAAGTAGCTCTAAATAGGTTAGTTATGCATATCCAGACAATCTCAAATTTATTATATGGATCTTTAATTATGGCATCCAATGGTTGTTCAATAAGGCATACATTATTTATTTCCATAGTGTCTTCAATAAGTTTGAGTCTTTCTTCAATTTCAAGTTCTTCAAGCTCATCAAGGAGTTATGCATATTCTATCCAATCTTGGTCACTATCCTCTATGGGAAACTCTTTATCCACCTTATCAAGCACTTGATCCTCTACTTGATAAAGATATTCAAGATCTTGAAATATCTTCATTTATAGCTTCCAATCATCTTTGTCCTTCTTGTCATCTAGAACCATTACTTCTTCAGTCTTCTCTTCTTGATTTATGAGGTCATCAAGCTAGTTTTATTTATGTTTCAATACATTTGAGGGTGATTCAAAATTAGATGAAGGTATTTAGTAACATCCAAGAACTATGCATTCTACCTTGGTTTCATTAGGCTCTTTTAGGACTATAACTTGTTGGGGAGTGGCTTGAATTTCATCCTTGATACTATACTCCATTTCATACTTGATATGGTCACCCACTACTTCATGATCATATATGGAGTCTTCTTCAAATTCCTCTTTATTGAAGTCTTGTTCGTATTCCTCATGGATAAATACAAAAGAGACTTCAATATGTCCCTCTTCATTAAAAAGTGTTAAGTTTCCCTTGTTTCCACCAAGGGGAGACCCTATGGTGATCTCTTCCTCATAGTCACTTATGATATATTTTATGTGATCAAAGAGCTAATGGAAAACACCCTTAAGTTGGGAAATTAGAGTGTCTTATTCTTGGATATCAAAAAAATATTCATCACATATTTGTTCTTGCACTTCTATCTTAGCCCCTACCTTATCTTTCCCTTCTAATTATTATAGAAATTGATCCTCTTTGACATTATGAAAGACTAAAACATGTTTGCTCTTACCAAGTCATGTTACAATAATAATCTCCTCATCTGACTTTAATAATTCATCATTATTAATTATTATTTCAACATGGATTTCATTTCTTACCTCTTCAAAGAGTGGCATAGGATATTATTGGGATGACTTCAAGAGAGATGAGATATATGTGACACCTCTTTGGTCCAATTATTTGTCTATGACAATCATGTCCTCCTTATTTTGTATACTTCTCTATATGGATTTACAAGATGGAAATGACCTATATTTTTTAGGAGGGAATGATGGGGGTTGAGTAGCTTTGGGTTTGCTTGACTTCATGACTTGACTCTGAGATAGAAAAGCTAGAGGTTCTTATTTAGCCTTTTTATTTTGGTTTTCTTCTTCCTTCCTTATATTCAACTCTAACTCTTTGATTTGATTCACTATAATCTCTTGGAATAGATTATATTTAAGGTGTTCAATGGCTTCATGAAGATAAGTAACACAAGAATACTTATGAGGAGGGATGAGAGACATTTTCATAGGTTTAGATCCTCCTTTAACTTGGGATTTCAAATCTAGATTTGCCTTAATTTTCCCACCCCATAAATTCACCACTTGATTCCATATTGGAACCTTAAAGTACTTTTTAAGGGGTTCTTGAGGAAGGATGGAGTCTTGGATCTCAACAACAGGCTATTCCATACCAATATCCATCCTTATTTGAAAACTTTCTTGGATATATTCTAGGAAGGAAAGGTCTAAGGAACACATGAAGTACTTGGCATACTCAAAGGGTCACTTAAAATGGTTTCTTGGGGAGGAATGGGTGTCACATAAGAAGGTTTAAGTTGTGTATATAAAGGCACATAATATTGGTGAGGTTAGACCTGCTTCTCTTCAAGGCCTTTTAGATTATACTCAATGCTTGGAATGCAACCACCTACATCCATCATCTCATATGTGTGATTGTTCCAATTTACTCTCTTAATAGGTTCCCATTATCCTTTAACTTGTTATAATGACTCCCTCACATTAATAATTTGGTGAGTAGGGACATCTTGGCCATAATACTTTTGTGAGCACAATTCTAGTGCATGCTTGTCAAGGATCACTAAAGTCTTCTTAACTCCTTTTATGGATGGCTCATTATAGGACATATAAGGAACAATATTATGATGGGATTATTATCCATAGGAAGGATTAAGGAAATATTATTGCATATATGACTGATATTGGTCCTCATACTACTAGTGAAGATCATGAGGTAGGAGCCATTCCCTTGATAATAAGGATGATGAAAAACTTGAAAAGGATCCTCATAGCTTTGATAGAAATATTCATAGGGTTGACTAGGATCATATGGATTATGAGGATCATACTAGGACTACTGATAAGGATGTGAATGATAGTTATATTCACCACAGCTATTCATATTAACCTTATATGTCAAATGAGATGTAAAAGATGATTAAAGTATTCAATGAGACATACTTGATCTGCTCATAACTAGAATCTTTGATTTAGAGTTTCCATTAGTGCTAACTTGCTTGCTTCCAAAAGTTGATTAAAGGAAAGACACACCAAGATCTTTTTACTCTTTTGTACCTTGGTCCCACTAGGCATACCATAACTATTAGAGGTATAGATTTCACCCTAGCTAGAAGTAGAGGTGTTCAATATCTACTTCCAAATCTACCTAAACATAGGACTAAACCCAAGTTGTGGGTCTCCTATAATGGGGTTAGACCTCTAGGATTTTTAATCAGGCTATCTTCTTTGATGCATCATTTTAACTCATTTCCACTACTAATACCAAATAATGACCTAGGACAAGGGAGAGAGAGATAATATGAAAGGGAAACATAAGATAACAATAGTGATGCACCCAAAACATGGTTTATCCACTCTTTTTGAACTCTTAAACACGAGTTACAAAAGTAAAAGACTATATCTAAGATTCCAAATATATGTCATACATTAGTATTTCATGTAGAGGTCCACCAAATGATCAAAAGTTGAGGGAAGTGAATGAGAGGTCTAATGTAAGACACTAACCAGTTAAAGTATCCACATACAGGCTTTAATCAAAAGATATAGAACACTAAACATGACCTACATAATAAGTGTTAAGCATGAGATATACTGAGAGGGGGGTTGAATCAGTATATCATATATCTTATAAAAATTTCACTTAATCAAATTCCACTAAACCAAACATTCAATATATGTAATAAAAATGAAACAATAAACACCACACAAAATAGAGAGAGACACCAAATTTAATGTGGGAACCTAATGTGGGAAACACCATGAAGAATAATCTCAAGTATATGAATGAACACCAACTCAAACAACAATATTCACAAGCACCAACTTGCAAGAGCACCAACCCCTTTGCTGAGCACCAACACAACTATTCGGGAGCACCAAACCATAGGAGCACCAACCCCTTTGCTGAGCACCAACACAACAACAATTCATGAGAACTAACCCACAAGAGTACCAACCCCTTTGTTGATCACTAACATAGAAATAATTCATGAGCACCAACCCATAGGAGCACCAACCCATTTGTGTATACCACACAACTATCACTCAATGTTGTTATCTCAACAAATGATAGTTCATTACAATATCTCTTTCCTCTCTCACCTTTTCTCTTCTAAGCTAGATATAATAAATACATATCATATTCATCTCTCACAATGCTCTTCTAAACTAGATATTACTATCTCAAATCAAACTCTATCTCACACATTACAAATGGCTTCTCAAGACTTTATTTATAGCTTTCCAAATGACCTTTGGACTTCACCCTTTGTGACCTTCAATCCTCATGGAAAATGGCACCAAACTTGTATGACTCTTTGTATCCTTTCATTTGAAAAGTCATGTGGTGACCCTTCATAAGCAAAAACATCCTTTACTCTTTTGTCCTTATCTTGGTGACTTTTCATATTCCTCAAAGAGTCCCTTCATGAGAAATTGCACCCTTCCTATTTTGTCTTCACTTGGTGACTCTTAGAATTCCCCAAGATGACTCTTCATGGGAAAATGCATCCCATTCTTCTTTTGTCTTTAACCCATGACTCTTTGACTTCTCCATGGGCCCTTCTTTTGTCTTATATGCAACTAAAAATATATTCATTAATATTAAATAAATATTAACTCACATTAGCCAAGATATAACTATTAAAAACACCATTAAATGCAATGGGGCCTTTATCACCAATACTGCTAGACCTTTGACATCAATTACAATATTTCCAACAATCTCTCCCTTTGTCATTAATGGAAACCTCAATCTTGAAACTACCACATCCTGAATCTTGCATATACTATCATCTAAAAAAACCTATAGTAACTCCCCCTTACTATAGCAACTTGCACCTATTCCCTATACCTATTTCTACACCTATACTTGTACCTATTATTCTCCCCCTTTGACATCAATGGCAAAGGGCCTACCTATAACTAACACTTAGCTCCCCCTCAACTAATGCTGAACCTCAATGGTAGGAAGTAATAGAAATTACTCCCAACTCCTCTTGCAGATCCTTGAATGTGTCTTTTGATTGTGCCTTTGAGAAGATATCTGATAATACATATAAATTGTTGCCTATCCTTTGAGCATCTACAATCAACTCATTTTAATCTTTTCTTCTAATCTCATAAACTTTTGTATAAAAATTTAATATGTATCCTTGATCACATATTTGATTTGCACTCAATAGATTATGCTTAAGACCTTTTACATACAAAACATTCTTAGTCTTGGTTCTACCATTATCCAAACTCAAAGTACCTTTTTTGGCTATCTTGGTAGTGGTTTTATCTCTAAATTTCACTATGCCACCATTTATCTTCTTTCAAGTTATGAACTTACTCTTATCTCCTATCATATGCCTCAAACATCTGCTATCAACTAACCATGGCTGATCTTCATTTCTTACATGCAAAGATGTCTAAACCATCATAATATCTTTAGGTTATTTCTTCTACCATGAACATGTCTAAAACTTATTCTTAATGAATGGCACCTTGAAACTCTAATCCTTCTTGACTGACTCAAACATGCTTTGGTAGTACCGAGCTATGTGTCTAAATTTGTTACACTTGTAACATATTATGGCCTCTTCATCAAAGCTTGATAGAGGAGCAAAAGAGTTGTAGCTTCTACTTGACTCTACATGATTTTCCTTCTTAATTCTAAAACTGTTATCTCTTTTTAGACATTCTAATTTCTTATGACCATATCTATTACAATAAAAATAGTAATCATAAAAATAAGACCTATCTATATATCTTTGACCTGATTGCCTTTTTTAGCTTTGTTCCCTCTAGCCTTCTTTATTTAAAATGTCCTCTATATTCTTTACTTCTTCCCTTTTTGTTTCCTCTTTTTTAAGAGCTTACACATAGCTCTTTTTCTTTTCAAATTTGATACCTATCTTATTTGAATTTTCCTTTTGACTTTCTAATACCTTATTCAATATGTTAGTGCTATCCTTAGATTTTGAATCACTAACTACTTTATCATTGACTACTTTCTCAATATCTTCTTTTAAAGAGGTAATTTTAATAATATACCTTTCACATTATTTTATTACTTTTTTCAATTGTGTTGTTAGACCTTCTTCATTCTTCTTGGCTTCTTTCGAGTGTGTTGTTAGATCATCAATTATTTCCTTTGAATCCTTTTCATTTTTCTTGATCTGGTGCATCAATCTTCGATTCTTCTTCTCAACAACTTCTAACTATTCTAAGGCACAAATGAGTTCTCCTTATAGATTCACTTTGGCTTCATCCTCTTCTTTTTCTTGATCATCTATATTTTTTTCTTACAGAGGCATCTTCATGTATGGCCATGAATAGAATCTCTTCTTCTTCTAAATCACTGACTCCACTATCTTCGGCTGAGCTAGGATCTTTGGAATATAGGTTCTTCTTCTCGAATCCCTTCTTGAATTTACCTTTGAAATTCTTCTTTTATGTATACTTTTCTTCTTCATCATCATTACCCTTATTTGGACATTTAGTCAAAAATGTCAAATATTTCCATAATTAAAACATTTAAAAGGTAATTTTCCTTGATATTTACTTGTTCCCCTTTTTGTCTTACAAATGAAAAGAGCTCCATTGTCATCTTCATCATCACTAGAGCTATCACTTGATTCTTGAATATTAGCTTTATCTTTCTTTGATGTCTTGAAAGCCACTTCTCTCTTTGAGGGTTTATCTTGTTCAGTCTGCATCTCATATGCTATGAGTATACCATGTAGCTCATCCATCTTTAGCTTGGCTAAATTCTTTATCTCCTCAATTACAAAAACCTTTGCATCATATCTCATTGGTAGAGATCTCAAAACCTTTTATACCACTATTGACTCTTCCAACATTTATCCAAGACGTTGAGTCTGATTTACTATTTGATCAACTCGTAAAAGATAATTTGCTATATCTTCTTCTTCTTCCATCTTCAAACTTTTAAATTGTCTTCTAAAAGTCTAAAGCATAGCTTGTTGAACCTTTACATCACCTTTGTAAATATTCTCAAGTTTTACCCAAGTTTCATGAAAATTTTTACATTGCATAGCTTTAACAAATTTAGAATCAAATAAACCACATAAAATAGCATTTAAAGATTTATCATTACATTCACTTGCCTTCTTTTATGTTGGAGTAATTACAAGTGTCTATGGCTCTTCATATTCCTTTACCATTGCTTGCCATATGTCGAATCCAAGGGCCATCAAATAATTCCTCATTCTTATGCTACAAAAATCATAATTCATCCCATCAAACAAAGGTGCCTTATTTGTAGAAAATCCTTCATGTGATCCAGCTATCATGCTTTTCCGATCTACCTTCAAGCTGTAATTTTTTCTCAAAAGGAAACTTCTCTTATACCAAATTGTTAAGCAAGAGATATACTAAGAGGGAGGGTGAATCATTATATCATTTATCTTATAAAACTTTCCCTTGATCAAATTCCACTTAACCAAACATTCAAGATATGTAATAAAACTAAAACAATAAACACCACACAAGATAAAGAGAGACACCATATTTAATGTGGAAACCCAATATGGGAAAAACCATGGATAACAATCTCAAGTGTATGAATGAGCACAAACTCAAACAACACAACCTTGAAGGACAACCAACCCCTTTGATGAGTACCAACATAACAACTATTCATGAGCACCAACCCATAGGAGCACCAACCCCTTTACTGAGCACCAACACAACAACAATTCATGAACACCAACCCATAAGAGCACCAACCCCTTTGTTGAGCACCAACATAGCAACAATTCATGAGCACCAACCTATAGGAGCACTAACCCCTTTATTGAGCACCAACATAGCAATAATTTGTGAGCACCAACCCATAGAAGGACCAACCCTTTTGTGTATACCACACAACTATCTCTCAATGTTGTTATCTCAATAAATGATAGTTCATTACAATTTCTCTTTCCTTTCTCACCTTTTCTCTTCTAAGATAGATATAAAAAATAAAAATCATATTCATCTCTCACAATGCTCTTCTATTCTAGATATTACTATCTCAAATCAAACTCTATCTCACACATTACAAATGGCTTCTCAAGCCTTTATTTATATCTTTCCAAATGACCTTTTGACTTGACCCTTTGTGACCCTTCAATCCTCATGGAAAATGGTGCCAAACTTGCATGACCCTTCGTATCCTTGCATTTGAAAAGTCATGTGGTGACCCTTCATAAGAAAAAACATCCTTTCCTCTTTTGTCCATATCTTGGTGACTTTTTGTATTCCTCAAAGTGTCCCTTCATGATAAATTGCACCCTTCCTCTTTTTTCTTCACTTGGAGACTCTTGGAATCCCCCAAGATGACTCTTCATGGGAAAATGCATCCCATTCTTCTTTTATCTTTACCCCATGACTCTTTGACTTCTCCATGGGACCTTCTTTTATCTTATATGGAACCAAAAATATATTTTTTAATATTAAATAAATATTAACACACATTATCCAAGATATAACTATTACAAACACCATTAAATGCAATGGGGCCTTTATCACCAATAATGCTATACCTTTGACATGAATGACAATATTTCCAATAATAAGATTAACTAGTAACTAGGTGAGATTGGGACTTGACAAGGGAGAAGATTCTACCACATATGCAAATGAAACTGATATGTACACACCATAATAGCAAAATGAAATCTAAAATTAGTTTTGTATTGATCTTAAGAGATTACATTTACAAGCTCCATCTTGGTAGAGTTTAGTCATGCCCAAGAGAGGGATCAGAGGGATACATTTTTTGGCTCAAAATCCTCTATATATAGTAGAAAGAGAGAAAGAGAGATGAAAACCACGTGTAGGAAAGTGAAGAAAGGATCATAGTCATTTGGTGGAAGCTCATTGATCTCTTTCTACATGTGTTCCTTCTTCCAATGTACTAGCCTTTTCTTGCTCCAATAACCTCAAGCTCCTCTCATTGGTTTAGAGATCCCACTAGAAAACAAGGGTTTTTTATGCATGATGATAGAGTCTTTTTGAATGGAAGTAATGCCCTTAATTACTTCTCAAAATACTAGTTCACCACCTTGGGACCTTAAGCCCACTTGATGTGTTCATGAGGATCAAATCCTCAAATCCTAAAACTGATAGTGTCATGTTATTAATGGAGGTTAGTACTTGATTTTTCAATGATGGAGCCATGTTGATATATGAGATCCTTTACATTAATCACATATTTTCTCCATCTTCATGTCTAGATCATATGTCCATTCTATAGATGGAAAACCAATCTAAGAATATTTATTTTCCTATAGTTGTCATATGATGCAAAACTATAGATTGTATAGCCCCTTCTCTAGATACAAATAGGTCTAAATAGACCCACTTTGTCTCTCTACAAGGATCAATAATTCACCATATGCATGGATCCATTTAAGAATGGAAAACACAGTCATAGAAATAACCCTACATGATACAAAGTTATGAATTAGAGGTCTGTATTTAGCCTTAGTGGTGGTCCCTTTATGTTTTTTATACCTTACTACATGGTTATGTCTACTCTATGTTATTATATCAAGATCTAATGGCATAATGATGACCTTACAATACCTTATCTACCTTGATTGAAAATGGTTCTCAACTTTCATCTAAAGTCTTGGGATTACCTTTATTTAATTAGATATTGACCATGACTCAGATCATTAACTCATTGACCTTTGTTTGAACCATCTAATCTCCATGCTATGAGCTAACATGATCCCTTGGATATATCCTTGACCTATCGATTCTATCTGAGATGGTGCCACTTCTTAGCCCTGTATTTTCATTCAAGATCCACTATTAGTCTATCTACTCCTATGATTATGGCATGTGGTGACCTTTAATCTCTTTCAACTTTTGACTTACTCATGTGCCACTAGATCATAATGTACAAAGCAATGTTGATAATTAGATCTAATGTGACCCAATATTTAAAATCTAATGGATACTTCATGAGCTCAAATTTGATGTCTACACTCCCATTATTTGACATACATGTGACCATCAATTTTAAGATCAAAATAGTATTTTTATCTAGATTTATTTTGAATTTTGCATGAACATAAGATACATCCACATGAACATCAATTAGGTTTGTGTGATTGTTTATTTTTATACTCAAATAATTTTTTTCCATAGCTTAAAGTTGATTTTTGCATGAATGTTTCCTATTATTTGACCATCTTTGGAAACTTGGATTTGGAAGTGAAAAGGTTATGGAGGCACCAAATTTGTAGGAGATTTTATTGATAGTAAAATTATTATGCCCACTTGATTTCTTGGTTATATAAGCTTTAAAAATGTTCAAGTGAGCTAAGCTATGCATTTTTCATGAAATATATGCACTTGTCACTAATTAATTTAACCCAAATAACTCTTTGTCGAGGCTTGAACTTGACATTAGCACAAACATCTTAAGTTGCAGGTCCAACTTTGAACACTCATAACTTAAACTAAGAAGCTTTTGTGGGCATGAAATTTTTATAACATGTTCCTACCATGAATAAATCCATGGTTCTATAATATTTTAGCTCGTATGGATTTTTGAGGTGCAATTATAAAATTATCAACCAACTTGCTCCATTTGATTATGCATAACATCATGGTGATAGTCTAGTTCATTAGGTTTGCCCAACCTTTTACTCAATCTTTTAAGGTGTTGGGGATTTTTTAAGGCTTATGTAACCTAGTTCAAGATTTTAATGCTTGAAACACATGAGAACTTGAATTTTATTTTCTACTTTGAAATATTAGACCCCTTTTCTAGGCCTTTGATCCACTGTTTCATCAAATCATGCAAAAGCTTCATATGTGGGTCAGAATAGGCCAATATATAACTCATCCCTTGAGACTATTCTATAATCACTTACTTTATGACCAAATTTATGAAAAACAAAAAAATAACCATTGAAATAATTAAAATACCTCATTGTATTGGGATACTTTAATTGTCTCTTCATGTTAACTTTCATGTTAGTACTCTTGATTTTTTTTGACTTCTCACGCTCTTTCTCAAACTTGCTGATCTTGTCTACGAGTTGTTCATTCTCAACCTTCAAGGAATATAGCTCTATCTTCAACTGATCATACTTAACTTATTTTTATATAAACTTTGTATTGACACCTTCTAACTAATTATTGAGATCCTTGATGGTATTCTCATCCTTTTTTCCTTCTTTGACCATGTCACTCTTTAAGGTACATATATGTTCCTTAACATCCTTCATGATAGATCTCAACTCATGCTTCCTCTTATTTTGATGCTTCAAATCATATAAGGCACTTATGATCTTAGTTTCAAGGTCTACTTTAGCTTCTCCTTCTTCACTATCATAGTATACTTATTCATAATACATGTTGTCTTCTTCTTCTTGATCACTATATATCTTGTGCTTCTCATGATCACCTTCAAGTTTTTAGTCCTACTTCAAAGGACCAAGATTTGGAAATAGTTCTTGTAAGAATAATTATTGGGGGGGGGGGGGGGTGAATTAGTATTTAAAAAAATTTAATCAAATACATTCACTGGTCTATGAATTATGAAATCAACATAGTGATCTATAAATGCATTAAGAACCATTCACATACGTATGAAAAAATAATGCATAACATATGCGGGAAACCCTCATGGAGGATAAAACCCACTAAAATAAATATTGGAAAAAATATTCTATAAGAAAATTTATCAAATTTAGTTGATCACTAACTCAACATGGAGCACTAACCCAAGATTTATCAATCACCCATTTGAATTTAGCAATCACCCACTTACTAAGAGGCTACAACCCCCTATGACTAAGCACCAACTTAGTCAAAGGAAACTTATATAAGAAAAAACCTACAAGGTAGTTCCAACTCCCTCTTTATACACCACCAATGCTCCCTCTTGATCAACCACCAACTTAATCAAGACCAATTTTGCAAGCTCCAACTTGCAAGGAATATTCAACTCCCTCTAACACCAACCTAGTCAATCATACTTATTTCCACTTAAATATTTATCTATTATATCTAAACTCTATCCATTATAGTATAATAGGAACACCTATATTATGAAAATATGATATCTTCTCAATATACAATGACCACTCCTTTAGATCTACTCCATCTGATCTCTCTCAAAACTATGTCTAGGCTCCTTCATTCAACTAGCCCTCATCAAGACTGAATAGGTCATATGAAATTGATATTAAAATATATAAAACTTGTATAATGATCATTAAAGTATTATATTTTATATTTTAAGGGTTTAAAACATGTTACCCAACCTCCTTAGGCTCATCCATTTATCAATCCATTTAATTACTCTTTACATGCACACTTCTTTGCTTGTCTAACCATCATCAACTCTGAGTAGACCATGTACCACTAATTTAGATAACCTAAATAATTAATTAATGTTTATATGAAGTTTTTTGACTCATTTAAAATCATTCTTATTCTCAATCGTGCATTATCATTTTCACTCATTTCTGGCATACTCAAATAGGCTTAAATTGCCTTCTATATATACCATTCATGACGACACACCACTTGGTCAGTCATAAACCTTAATAATATTATATAAGAAACAAAATAGGTATTATAACACTTTTTTAACAATATTAAAATGACCTTTTGACCTATTTATGTCCGTCACAACTCAATTAGGCATCAATTCTCTTTTAGGCCTCATGGAGACCTAATTGCATTAGTTCTATCTAGTAACATGTAAACTTGATCCCTTGGAACACATTTCACCTTCATAAATGTCAATATTGTTTTAAAAAAAACTAAAATATACCCCATATAAAACTCTCTAATATTTACAAAATATTTTATGTCTAACCACTTCATAAGAAGACTCTTTGCAGTTCACTATCATATTAGGCCTATGAGTACCAAAAGTATGTTTGATATCTTTCATGCTTGATTACCTTCATGCCATGTAATAAAAACATACAAATCATGTTTTTAGGAAATATATAACCCTAAGTTAATCTTCAATCTTATCTAAAAATCTAGATTAAAGATCAATATTGGTATTACTCATCCTTTAGGTCTCATGGAGATGTACTTCATTAGGTCTACTCTTTTAACACTAAGACTTGATCTTCTTAGACCCAAATGACTTTATATAAAATCTAGAACCAATTAAAATAATTAATAAATTAAATATTATGATCTCATCCATCATGTTTTATATTTTCATATTTTGTTCATATCTTGAAACCTTCTTTAGGATAAAATGCCCTATTAGGCATGTGTACAGTCAAAAATTTATCTTACAAGAATAAATATAAAACAATATTAATTAAAATTACTCATTAAAAATTAAAAATGTACTAAATGACTTAAATATAATCCAAAAATTATTTTAATACATTCACTCAGGACATAAGGCCCAATATCAACTCATCAAAGCACTCACTTGGAACTACCAAAATACTCAAAACATAGTCATGGTGACTTAGACCTCCAACACATATGTAGACACTTTAAAAGAATATTTATGAATTAAAAATATTAGATTACATATTTATAACATCATAAACACAAAAATAATATGGTCTAATATCAAATTATTTATCTTTTAGACCAATCTCATGACCTTATATCACACAATATTATCTGAACCAGATAGGTCAACTTGTGAGAAACTTTTTAACCATATTCACTAACCCAAAAAAATTATGAAAAGCATTAAAATGAATTAAAATTAGTAAAAAACATCTCCATTATATTTTTTTAATAATTATACCATGGAAACACACTCAAATTCATCTTCTCACTTTTGTCTAGGTTTTACACTATTTACACCATTAGGTTTATCTATGACTGGCTAACTTGGAAGATTAGTTTAGCATATTTAAAGGGTGGAACCTATAAAAAAACATCATTATAATTAATTATGTGTCTTTATATTCTTATTACATCCATTTTTTCCTTGACCAATGCAACTTTTGATTGGTACAATTAATTATTCACAAACAAGCCTGCATCTATGCATTTTCTCTCCCATTTGACTAACTACCACCACTTGGAGGTACCTAGGAGAGTTTAATACATTATTAAATACTTTTTATATCCATTTGAGACCATTATTATCTGATTTTAACAAGACCTTTCACATGGGGTCTTTATTAGGGTTTTAGGGAGGTTTAACACAGGTTTTGGTGTTAATAATTGTTCATAAAGGACAACCCCTCAAATCCAAAACTAATGACTTTATATCTTATCTAGGACCCTTACCAACCTCTCCTTAATATATAAAGTTCCCATGTAAAGTTTTCACATTCCAACAAACACCTAAAATTCCTTCTTGGGTTTGAATGCCTTCATTTTATGTACTTGAGAGACCTCAAAAACACTTTCCATGCCTTTTCCTATAAAATATGACCTCATAATTCATGATTACTCCTATAAAAACTTGAATTACCTATGTAAAATATTTTATTCACACATTCACCTTGAAATTTTATCTTCATGCCTCATTAGTCTAGGTAGGGCTAAGGAATGGTCCAGGTGCAGACCAAAACTAAAGGACCTACCTTAAAAGACTCACTTTGAAAAAATTTTGAGTGTATACAAACCTTGTTATCATGCTTTCATAACCTTTCACATGATTTAGTTCACTCACATCATAATGTCACTAACTCATACCTTCACCATGCCATGACTAGGTTCAAGCGTCCAATGTACTTAACACCTTAACCTATTCCTTCCATGTCATGACCTCAATAAAACATCAAACAAGTAATCAAAAGACATAAAAATACACTCATATCATTGAACCATTCTATTTATGATGAAAACAATATTTCATAGCCTCATACATACCCAAAACTACATTACCAAGCTTCATATGACTTGACATCTCTCTTCTATGTACCTAAACACTAAACCACACAAGATGAAACATTAATGACAACATCAACCTTGATCAATAATCACCTTTTACAACATCATGTTACCAACTAAGAACACACTCTCAATAGCCTAATCATATCCAAAATACTCAATCATTTATAAACACTCTCTTTTTCATATCTCTTTCATGAATGACCTTGACATATCATATACTGCCATCTATCCTTAGTTACTTTTGACATCAACCTTGACATAAATCTTCACAAGATTTTTTTTGATAACATACATAGTCAATCTTGATATGATATTAATTTAACATTAATGATCGTTATGCCTTTACATGATGCACCCTTTTGACATCAATGAAAACAACATGCTAACATGATATATTGATTTTATTTCATCATGTGAGTCTTGATCACCTTTAGATTTTATGTTAGGTTTATTTTCTCATTCTTTGGGATGCATTTATCCTTTTCTCTTTTTTTTGGATTATAAAAGGAAGAGAGGGTAGGGAACAATAATGAGCTAGTGTAGATATAAAATAACAAAATTAATTTTATTAGAATATCCTTATAAGTGTCATCTATATTAGTGATTATTATCACAAAATAAGTTTTACAGTGGGAGGTGATTTTGACCCACGAGATATGAAATATTTCTAAATTCACATGTAGTGTTAAGAGAAAATTTTACATAATTATTGAAATTATATAACTATGATATGACCAAGGTTAATTTATTATTGCATACTTGAAATTTATATATCTCAATAATAATGGTGTAAACTTTGCAAATAAACTAGATTGTACACTCCATTTTGGGTCTCCCAGGTTCAGTCACCCTTCCTCTTAGGACACAACCTCCTAATTTTAGTGGTTAGGCTCAAGCAGGTCCAAGAATCATGGAAGATTGGATATTATTTTGATCATTCAAAAGAGATAAAATTAAGTTGCTCTAAAATTAATGAAAACTATTCTAACAAATAGGGAACTAAATTAAGGAAATAGAATGTAGAAAACATGAAAGGCTAAGATAGAAAACATTAAAATATATTCTAAAGAAATATAAAAACATAAAATAGGAAAGATATCTATGAAATTAGTAAAATATAATCTAAAACATACCTCTACCATGGACCTTTTATTTAAAAAAAACTTTAGTGGGGACATCCTTGAAATAAAGCTTCAAATACTATACATTGACTGGGAAGGCTAGATCTTTTCCTTCAACATATCTAAGATGGAAAGTGTTATCACCTAAGATTTTAGATACTTTATATGGTCCAATACACAAGGGAGTTAACTTTTTATGATATCCCTTCTCATGGGCCTTATCCCATAAAAGGACTAGATCAAAAATTCTAAAGGATTTGATCTTGGATCTTTTATCAAACCATCTTTTAATAATGTCTTGGTGTCTATTGAAGATTTTTAGTAATTCAATTATTATATCTTATATATGGACTATTTCCTAAACCTTGGATCCTCAACCATATACTCCTACATAAATTAATAGGTTAGGAGCTTGAGAGTAATGCAAAAAATAGTTAATGTCCATATACTAATAAGAAGGGTGAGGTCTTGAGGGTCTACTTCTATCTTGTCCTATCTTCCCATAAGGCATACTTTAAAAGTAGGTGTCATTATATTTTTTTGTATTATGTGGAATTATTTATAACATCTATCAAGTTATTGTTTGTGGATTTTATCCACTCTATTCCCTTAGGATTAATAGTTTGAGGAGGGACTGATTGTAATCTAGCTATTGAATGCCTATTTAGTGAATTCAATAGATTGGAATGTTGGTTTATTATCACTAACTAGATATATAAGGATGACAAATATAGTTATTATATTCTCTTCAAGGAATTTAATGACATCCTGAGCTATATAATCCTTGGAGGCCAAAACTTCAATCCACCTAGTGCAATAATCTATGGTAGTGAAGATAATTTCTTCTTTGCTGATGAGTTGGGATTGATTAACCCAATAAATCAAGGCCCTATTGTGTAAAAGGGAGACCTTCAATGACTAGGTGCAGGGGCATGGAAACATTTACCTCCCTTTTCCCTAAGACTCATAATCTATGAAAAGTCCTAACATAGGTGTGGACATCTATAAAATTAGTGGGCTAATAGTACCCCATTCTTAATATTTTTTTGGTTATGGTTGTTCATAAAGGGAGTCCATTTCCCATTTTTCATTGTAATTTATCAGGTATATTCATAAATTATTCTCTTTAGACACTTCTTAGGTAGATACCCTCATATATTTTTTTGGTAAAATAACCCTTCTTTTATCATGTAGTGGGTAGATTTGAGCCTTAAAACTCTCCTTTATTCTCTATCAAACTTAGGGGGAATACCCTTATGAGTAAATAGTGAATGATCTGATCATACCGCTCTCCTCTATCCATCTAGACTTCATTAACTTACTCAACTACAATTCATGGGTTTGACTTAGTCATTATTTGGATTATCCTTTGACATCTTACTATTTTGGCTAATCTAACCTATAGGTTAAATTATTATAATTTGGCCATCTATTTGCCTTGTATTTCACCCAACTCATTTTGGCTAAGAGTATGTTTTATTTTAGGTTCCCAGACCATGGCATAAGCCTTATTTTGTAGGATATAATACATGAACTTCTTTACAAACTTGATTAATGCATATATTTGCTTATATATCATTGAATATGTTAGGTCTACATCCTTTAAATTGGTACCCATGATGGTGATTGGTAATTTGTCGTCATCTACCTTTTGAGTGAGTAATACAATAATGGTATGTTTTGAAGTGAAAGAGTATAGGTAGAATTCCTTGGTGAAGTCAAGGCTAATCAATACTAAGGCCTAATCAATGGATATATTGATGTCCTAGAAGGAAATTTTTGCCTCTGTGGTCCACTCTAATTTAGCATCCTTCTTCAGCATAACACTCAGTGTTTTGAAAATCTCAAAAAAATTGGAGATGAACTTATGTACAAAGTTGATCTTAGTGAATAATGATTTCAATTATTTTGTATTATTAGGAGGCATCAAATTTTAAATGGCTTAGACCCATTCTAGGTTGATAGAAATTCCTTGATTGGTGGTGGTATGGCCTAAAAACTTACCCATAATCACTACAAAGATGATTTTCTTTAGGTAGAGGGAAATGCCATATATTATGCATCTATCAAACACCTTTTTCAATTGGTTTAAATGATCTGACCTATTCTTAGAAAACATAGTGAAGTCATATATATAAATAATGATGCACTTACTAATTATTCCCTAAAACACATGGTCCATGACTCATTAGAATGTTTCCCTAGCACTGCTGAGGTCAAGGGGAATCCTCTTGTAAGCATACATTCCCCACTTTGTGGTAAAAGTAGTATTCATCTAGTCCTATGATTCTACCAATACCTAGTTATATCTTGAGCAACCATCCATGAAGGACATCATTTCAAACCCGCTGACATCCTAGATTACCTCATCCAAAGAAGGTAGAGGTTAGTTATCCTTATCTAATAACTAGTTTAGGTTCTTAAATTCAACACATAGCCTTATTTTGCTATTATTCTTCCTTATAGATACCAAATTCACCACCTAGGTAGAGTGCCTAATAGTAAGTATGATCCTAGAATCTAATAGCTTCTATAATTTAGTCTGAGTGAGGAGATCTAAGATGAGATTTGTACACACAATATTTTCAAACTTTTATCTATTATTGACACTTCGTAGCATGAAGGAACCCATAAAGTCTTAATCTATCAGATTGTATGCCTTAAGGGGTGCACTGAGAAAGGGGTGGGTAGGCCATTAGTGCTTTACAAGATTTTTTTCCCTTTTTGCCACTCATTATCTACAAACTTGTCTCCTAAAACCATTATCCCTAAGCTTATTATTATTTGTTATACCCTTTCTAGTCATTTTCTACATTTTTATCTTCATATTCCTCACCTTAATCCCCTTTTTTTAGTTGGTTGTACTAGGTTGATTGGGTCGACCTTGTACAATTTCAAGTTATTTTCACTTAGGAATTAGTTTGGCATTTGGTTGACCTAGTGAATTATTATCTAAAATTGTGCTAGGTTGACTGGGTTGACCTCATCAGTCAAGATTTTTGGAAGGTTTTAGGGTAAAATCTACCTATATATACAAGTTCATTTCATAATTTATTATGAGAAGAAGTAAAATTGAACAAACATCTTCTTATTGACCATTCTACTTGAGAAAAAAATCTTAGGGTTTCATACTTTCTTTAGAGATACAAATGTTGTCTTATGGAGAAGTATTTTAGATGCATTGATAGGTTGTGTAGCCTGGATCTAATTTATATTTATCATCCTTATAAACCACAACAACCTCTTATGAAGCACCATGGCCAAGGGAGATATTGAGGCTCGGTGGGTTCATCTTCTAAGGTGTGTATTCTTAACTTTGTTTCTCCTTTATAAGAGTAGATAGATATAAATTTGTACTTCTCTTCCATGCATAGGATTCCATATACATTGACATGAGTATATGTATCTTATGCATGTTTATTTTTATTATTTCTAACCTCCACTTTGTGGCATAAGATTTGGTGATCACTAGATTATATTTACTTTAATTGTTATTAGTTTAGGTGAAATATTAAAAATCAAGACCATTGTGCTTGACTGGAGGATTTTTAACCCTCCCTAACATAATGTATTATAGTAAGAGATCCCATAATTAGCTCTAGAATATCCCCATATTGGTCATTTTCTTGCTTAATAAATGTGTCCCTAATCAGAAGTGTATGGTATGATCTATTTTTTCTGAGATAAGATTGATTTATAGACATGATGCATTTTAGATTATATACATTTTGGTAAACCTAACATGAATATAACCCTTGTAGGTTTTTATTCAATTATTTTATCATTTTATTTTTGATGTTGGTTGACTGTATAGACATAGTACTAACTTCTATGCATAGGTTTAACACGTAGTCACATCAAAATGACTCTATTATGTTTGTGTAGGATTTCCATAATTCAAATTTAGACTACTAAGTCAACCCTATACAATTTTAGGAATCAAGTTTAGCATACTAGGTCAACCCAATCGACCTTATACATTTTTAGGCTATTTGCAATAAGTCTCTGCAAAGCTAGGTTAACCCAGTTGACATAGTTAGCATAATTTTCAAGTATAAATCAAGGTTAAATAACAACAATATTATTTTTATCTACATCCTCCAACCCATCAAGGTTCATTTCTATCATTCTCTATCATTTCTAGCATTTTTTACATTTTTTTTCATAGTTTAAAGTCCTTAAAACTACCCCTGTATAGTCAACTAGGTTGACCCTATCACTGTAGTTTTGTATCCTATGTGTTTCTAGAAACCTAGGTTGACTATGTCGATGTAGTTCACTTTCAAAATTTTCACTTCCATAGTACATAGATGACACTGTCGACCTTATTCTATATTCTATACATACACTATTTACTGAATCAGCACTATACTCTGTTTTAAACATGGAATTAACCCTTATAGCTAGTAATTAGCTCACACTTTCATTTATTATTTCTTTCATGCTTAAAATAGATCACATAGTCTAAATAAGTGGTTTTCAATATACCATTTAGTTTCACTATTTTATATTTTATGCACACACTACCAAATCACAAAATATTAAAATGCATTTTAACAATTATCTATGCAAGGTCTACCTACTCAGATTTCATCACCAAGGGGGAAGTTGACTTGGTTTTATAGCCAAGTATAAACATGTGGTTAATTATATATTTTTTCTAAGCACCTGACACCCTTATTGTTGTGCTATGTGAAGTGAGGGGGTAGGCCCCAATACCAAGCCAACCCCATTGCCAACACATATCCCTTTTAGTTCAAACATCCTGAAACCATCCTTATTTTACTTTCTAGTTCCTTTCTTATAGCCAACTTCCTATTGCATCTAAAATTATACTCTAATAATCTTACAACATTCATGTTGACCACTTATTTATATTTTAATTTCCAATTTAATTTCTTTCTCTTTGCTCAATTGTATGTTGTATTTCAAAAACTTGCATTAGCCAACATTGGTACAAGGTTTTATTATGTGTACCTCAATTAGATAAACCTCTTTTATCTAAATGATTGTGTGTTTCCTTTCATTTCTTATTTTCCTAAGTATTTGAATTTTGTTCTCAGTACATAGTCATTTCTATCAACACAGTCTCTTTGAGACTATTTATTTTTCCATCTACTTTGCTAGGTCAACCTAGTCAACCCTGTACACTTTTTAAGCCTCTATCTACTGTGCTAAGTTAACCCAGTTGACTCTATACAATTTTTAAGCCCTGTTTTCCATGATAGGTCACCTATTTGACTCTATATAGTTTGTTGAAACTTCTTATTTCCTTATTTTTGAATCTATCTTACCTTGTTTAGTTATTTTCATTCATCATGAACTTTTTATTTGAAGACATTATTAATTTGAATTCAATAGACATGATGAGTTTTACCAACCCTCATAGGGTCTCCCATAAGTAGAGTAGGGATTCTCTCTTGGATGACAATAATGTTCATATACACACTCACATAATGAACTATGGTACCCCTCTTAATTCCTCTTTACTACATAATCCTCTCTTCTCACCTGAAGATCAACTCAAATTAGAGTATACCCCTGAAATTCTCTTCTTTATCTCTAAATTTCCACAACATTGATGAAAGGATCCTTCTACCATTTACCATCTCATGATTAGTGATCAATTTGAAGAGCCTCATTCATCTTCTCCCATATTCTCACATAGATTTGGAGGTATTATCTTCTTTGATTCTGAGTCTCTTACCTCTATTATAACCCCTTCTCATACCATGACCTCTTCTTATTTAACTTCTTCTACCTCCATGCCTAGTATATCCACTAACATGGTAGGTTCTACATCTATTAGACCTCTTATAATATCCACTCTTCTTAATCATTCCACTAGTGCATCATTTATACCCAAGGTAATCATGCTTTTAGTGCTTCTTTTTCTCATCCCTTCACTAGTCCATCATTTACCACACAAGAAAAATTTACCACTAGTGTTTCACATTATAATAGTTCCTCTCAAGTTCCTACCAAAACTAATAGTGGTACCTAAGCCACTAATACCAACTCTAATTCTTCAAATAATGCTAAAAATTCCAATCAAACCCACCAACTCTTTTTAAAAATACTTAATCAAATGAATACTTTTCAAGCTCATAATACAAATCAAATAATGAGAATGCAAAATCACCTTATCCATCTTTAAACTCATCCTCAACCAATGTCATAGGGAATGCATAATAAAAATGTTATCCTACCTCCTCTTCAATATTCCCAAGTAATTCTCATCTCTTAACCTCCTTTGTTCAACAAAACCATTAAGCATCTGCAAAATGAGTCTCTTACCACTCAAATTGATAATATTGATATAGGAGGTATCACCTGTACCATTTATTATAATGGATCAACTGATCCTACCATTCATCTCAAAACATTTGGAAATATTTGTAAATATTGGGTCTAATTGAATACATTTTCCACTACCAAGTTATTCTCCAAAACCCTCACAGGTGAGGCTTTAGATTGGTAAAACCAACTTAAAACTCATTGTATTACTAGTTTAGAATATTTAGTAAATGCTCTGGTTCAAGAGTTTCAAACTAGTGATCTTCCCAAAAATATTTTGGCCCACTTTATAAATTTTAAACAAATTGAAAATGAAACTACCCAAGCTTTCTTTAAAAGTTGGAAAAAATTATCTAATAAATGTGAACATAACATGGCTGATGATAACCTATTCCATCTCTTTACTAATGCTCTTTTTCCCATGTTACAATATCAGGTCCACACTCTCTCTCCACATACTTTGGAGGAGTATATTGACCAAAATAAACATAAATATTTATTTATGTGCCAATTTTATCCACCCAAACCTTCTATAAGTCTTCACACCTTACTAAAGAACAAAAATCATAATGCTACCAATGATGGTGTCACAGACTCTTATGACACCATTCACACTATTAAAGTTATTGTTCTTAATCAATATTTGGAACCAACTCCCCTTTCTCAAAAATATACCAATCCTCATTTATCTTCACCTAATAACATTAAGGTTCACAAACCTTTATCCTTATTCAAATTAATTAAGCATTTACCTAGGCCTCTTCCATGAAAACTTGATCCCACTCATCCTATGAAATTCTAGTATGATCTAAACAAGTTTTGTATGTTTCATGCTAGTTGGGTTTATTATCATGAGACATATAGGTAGCTTCATAATTTAGCTATGGATTTTATTTTTGGTCCTAATTTTTATCATGATTCTATCATTCAAAAATGTCAATAAGCCTATGACATTGATTTTGAGGATCATGAAACACATACTAAATCTCAAGCCTTGAATCAAGCTAATAATCATTTGGCAATCTATAAATACCCTCTTCCTAATCATCAACCTAATCAAGATACCTAAGATAATCCCACCCCTTCCACTAATAATAAATAAAATCTTTTTGACCCCAATTCTAAAGAGAATGTGGTTAATATGACTAATATGTGAAGGGTGGCTAATTTTATTGATCTTCAACCTATCTACACTCCTTTTATTGTCTTGCACATTTCATGTTATCCAAGATTATTATCCAACTCACTTAAATGAGTTGGGGAAATATGAACTTATATACTTTGATGAAACACTTCCAAATCTTCCCTTAAATAACACTTCCTATTATATATCTACCATCCCTCCATCTTCTTTACCTCACACAAATGACAATCAAGCTTCTATCAACACTTTCTTTAACAACTCTCAAGCTAAACCTAAACCAACTTATTCACCTACTCAATATAATTTACAACCATTTTCTAAACCTTCTCATTCTTATCAACACAAATTCTAATGCACTCTAGCTCCTCTTTTGAGGACTTTAGTAATCACTATGCACCTATTTATAATAATCTCCTCACGTGTTATGATGAGTGGGATCCTATCACAGAACTCACTAAACTCCCATCCCAAATTACATTCCTTGATTTTATGAGGGCCTATTTGCATCATCAAAAACATATTATGTAACTCTTTTTTGAAATGAACATCCCTCATCCTTCCTTAGTAGGATGTGAAGCAACATTATTTGGATTTGACGATAACATGTTACAATAATGTGAAGAGATGTACATCTATGTTGAAAAAATAATGGACACTTCTCATTCCTTAAAATTTCCCATTGCTTCTATGATTCTTGATTAGATTTTACTTCATGCAGATGATCTTCCTCTATTCATTAGATTCAAAATTTGGGATATCCAAGTCAAGCATGCCTTGATTGATGAGGGTTCTGGCACTTTTATTACCTCTCTCAATTTTATCAAAACCCTCAGATATTATAAATGTAATATAAAAATAAAAATTAACACATGCCAAGGATATGCTCAAAGGTAAATGCCTCCTTTAGGTTTTGCATGGCTTCTCATTACCATCCCACCTATCACTATTTGTGTGAAGGTGATGATATTTAACTTTCTTCTATCTTATAACATCATTTGTGGTAGGTTGTCAACTCATCATATGAGAGAAGTTGATTCTTTTATCGACAAATGTGTTAAATTCCATCATAATTTATCCATCTATAGGTTTTAAGACAAGACTAACCCTTGTAATTTCAAAAAATTCCAAGATTGTGGTGTTTTCAAGATTCCTACTCTTGAACCATCACCTAGTGTTCCATTTAATGAGTCTCAACTACTCAAATTTATCATCAATTTAACTTGAGGTTATGTTGGGGCCACCATACCCCCATTTTTTGAAAATTGGGACCCTTAAGAAACCCTGAGAATTGAACATAGGAAATATGGCATAATAGGATCATTTGTAGAATTTGAAGATCATCCACTTTGTTAAGAACAACCTTATTATATTTTGCTTTAATTTGGGCTAACAGTGATAATAAATGGACTTCATTACTCTTATTTATAGGTTTCATGGTGTTTTTTCTTGAGATATTCATGTTGAAAAACCTTGGTAAAGCCCTTAGTTCAAATTTGAGTATTGGTAGGAACTTTTTAAAAATCTATTTTTGGACTTAAGTATATAGTTCATGTTCTAAGCTTAGTCATGTTTTTAACATGACTAAAACTTAGCCTAAAAATCTTGGTCCCAAATTTTTTCCCCTTTAAATTTCCTTATATTCCTAACTAACATTATTTTTGTAGGGTCCTTTTAATATTTCTTAGATTATCCTAAGATTTTTACCCTAAGGCCGCATTATAATTATTAATACAAATGGGGCCTTAGTCTTAACACCTTAGCTTAAGTTCTAGTTCCTTGGGTCTAATTTTATATTAGCTTAGTCCTTTAATTTATACCTTAGCCTAAGATTTTAATTATAAGGCCTTGATGTATTTATTAATAAAATCGAGACCTTAGTCTTAACACCTTAGCCTAAGTCTTTTTATATCATCATGGTCCTAATTTAACTTCCTTGCATCTTGTAAGATATAATGACCCTCACTTTATCATGGCATTTGATCCAATGGAATGAGGAAAGATCAAGTTTTGGCTTAAACAACATGCATCTTGGATGATCTAATGGTTTTTACTTCCTCATGGCCTTCTGATCAAATGGCACAAGGAAATCCTAGTAGAATCCTGCACATAACCCCTCAGACCAATCACATTTAACCCCTTGAATCCTGACAAATAGTTCTCACTTCATTATGAAGACATGATCAGATAGAGTGAGGCATAATTTAAAAGTCAAAGGATTATGAAATTCTCATTGGATCAACATGTGGTACCCTTACATTCAATAATTGAAGGTAAATGGGTCCCACTTGACAAAGCAACCAATCATGAACAAGCTCTCAGATCATTATCCTAAAGCTATCACTTTGTCATTGATTTTGATTTGACAAAGTAAATTAAGTCCAAGATCTTAGGAAGCCCCATGGGGGTGCCAAGTGGAATTCTTGCATTGAGTCATAGGAATTTGATGGCTTAAAATTGACATTCACACAACTATCATTCAACATCCATGAGGATGTATTTGATGTATGTGCAATCACCAACTTTAAGCCCACCAAATTAAAAGCTTCACTATCTTAAAATTTGCATTCATGTGGCCATCGTTTGATGCCCATGAGGACATATTAGGCATACATGAGACTATAAAATTTAAGCTAATGAATTATTCTACTTGGGATCAAAATATATTCTAAAATCTTATTGGAAGGCTCAAAAATTACTTTACAAGTTAAGGAAAGTGCTCAAAATATGCTCAAACATAAAAAATATTCAATCTATGAAGATTGAAATGGTCTTATAGTCTAAGTATATGTAAAATTAATTTAGCCTAAGTCTACATCCTAAGGTCCCCATTGCATGTTGTTTAAACACCATAACCTTAGGCTAAAGACTTATGCTAAATCTCCTTTTCAAAGGTCTTTGAAAATGTAGAACTTAGGTTAAATACATATAAACAAAGGTTTTTAATGTGTTTGTTAATATATTAAAACCTTATCTAATGTTAGACCATTATATCATGTTGATCCCTTTGAGCATATTTTATAAGGCCTTGGTATAAATATTTTGGACCAATGCATACATTATGCTTATTAAACATAATGTAAGCATTAGATTAGAACATTTATCCATGATCCCCTATATATAATTTGGAAAACTTAGACATAAATCCCTTAGAATAAGGACATTAAGCTTAAGTCCCACTTTAATGATGTGTTAACTTAAAGTTTGGGCATCTCTATAGATCAACATTTCATGCTTTATCACTGGAAGATGATCCAATAATGCGAAAGCCCTTAAGACTTTTCAGTGAAGCCCTAAGAGCTTATGGGCTCACCACATGGCAAAATCCCATTTTTCACAAAGGATATCTAAAGGTTTGTGTTTTATTAGTGGAGGATGATCTAATAGTATGAAGGCACCCATGACTTTTCAAAGGATTACAAGATCACCGCATGGCTAGTGCTTGTTCAAAAAATGACTAACGTAGGATACAAACCATGGGGGGGATGAAAAGATGCCAAGTCTCATAACCATAGGGCATTGGAATCAAATAAAAAATTAAAGGGAAAGATCTAAGATAATAATCAATAGCTCATGTTAATCTAGGATATTAATCCAATAGAGTGAAATAAAAGGGGGCATTTTTAAATGCTAACGGTTAGTGCTCAAAAGGAATTTATGAAAAATGTTGTGAAAAGTCTAGACCAATGCCATAGAGGCACCACCCAAATAGAAAAGGGAAAAATTAAGGATATTATGGGATTGAAAACACAAAGGTATAAAGGCAAAGGTCTAAATCAAATTCAAATCATGTATGAACCAAAGTATAGATATATCTTGTCATTAAAGCTCCAAAACCCTAAACCCTTCATAAAAGTGACCTAATTGAATTCATTTGGTCAAAATTTTATCCAAAGAGAGATTGATTTTATTTTTGAGTGCAAAATATCTTTCACAGAGACCATTTTCTATCTAAGGTAAATAATTTATCAAAGTAAAAACCATGGCAGCTCATAGGCAATAGCTAAAAGAGGAGACTGAGCTCTACTTGTCTATAGACAATGAGGGATGGATCTTTAAAGACACTAAATTGGTTATTGTAGTCCTAAATTCCCCAAGCATTAGGAATTGGTCTAAAATCTTCTTCAACATAGAAGAGTTACCACTTATTTCTAAAGAGGAATAAATAATTGCTATGGTGAGAAAGAAGAACTATGACCTATTCATAGTCTAGATGACCAACCTTCATCATGCTATTGCAAAACCTGGGGTACTACATTGTATAGATGTACTTACCCCTATCTTTGTTTATTTTAGAGTTGATAATGAATGGATCATCTATGAGGGAAATTCCAAAAAGATAGCCTATGTTTCCCTTGTGGTCTTTGAAAAATATTATAAATTCCCTTTCCCCCATGTATACTTGTCCAAAATCAAAGAATGGACCAAAACACATGACCTAGACTCTCTCCTTAGACCCTGGTTACACTAAGGACCCCATATCTATAGGAACATTAAAGGCAAGATCCCAATAGTCCAATTCAGGGAGGGAATTAGAGTTATAATGACCTTATTAAATCAAGCCTTTAGAGTTCCTTCAACCTCATACATAAACAAAATCTAGGTTCCCTATGTGAATTTCATGGTGGAAGAAAAGATCACCCCTCTAATTAGAGATTTTATTAGTGTCTTATTAGCCAAGAAATTCATTGCCATCAAAAGGAAGACCTCCAAGCATTTTTACATGATTTCATACCTACTAAATTCCCTAATTACCTTTATCAACTTCCCTGGGATTAGAAATTGGTCTCCTAAAGGAAAAACTACCATTTCCCACCATTACTCCAAATTGCATATCTTTAAGTATAGGAACCATATGTAATTTATTTGTGACTATGTCTACCCAACCATAGTAGAGGCTATCATAGGTGTTATCATGCTTAGGGTCCATCCAAAAATCAATAATTTTGTAGAAATAATGGGTGACATCTATTTCTACCCTAATTATATAGTTATCAGGATTGAGGGGATCATGTCCTAGCCTTACATATTTCTAGTGTATGTTTCCAACAAGATGTTTGAGCAAGAAATTTCCATCTAACTCATACATGACATTGATGGATTTTTCAAAGAGAAGAGGAAGGGTATTCTACACCTATTCCCTCTGACTATTGGAAGAACTATACTTCAATATTGGAATAAGCTAATACCATGTCCAAACACATGGATTCATTTGGTTTTCAACTTGATAAACTCAAGATGTGGAATCTTAAGAGCATAGTTACTAATCATTTAAAGAGAAGAAACTCCCCAAGATTGAGTATGTGTATCATCTTTGTGTTCATGACACCATTTACATTAAGTATGAGAATTGTGAAGAGGTGTTGGTTAGGATCCAAGGGTACAACATTAAAATTGAACACAAATTGACAAAATATGATAAGCCATCTAGAGAGGCATGGTAAATGCATCATTTATGATATCACTTGCTACTTGGACCATCTAGGATAGCCCAAGAATAACCTCAAGTAGAAAAACAATAGCCATAACCTCAAGGGAAAATTATGTAGGGGTAGGATGAACAAGGCTGAGATAAGGAGAAATTGGAATAGGTAAAACTGGAAGAAAGACCTTGGGAGGGGCCCTCATCTTCAACACTCCCACAAAAGCCAACTTTCCTAATTGAGTATTTAGATATGATTGCCTTAGAGCCTAATGAGACACTTGAAGGTTCTCTCAAATTACTTTTAGAGGCATATAAAACTGGTAGGGAAGAAGAATATTTTGAAGAAGCTCAAGTCCAAAGACAAGAGCCTAAGGAAGATGAAGGAAAAGAAATGACTCTTGACATAGTCTCTATGGCATCCCAAGAGAATGGAAGGTAGAGCTAACATTGGTTCCTATTGGACCAAATAAGAAACCAAAATTGACCTTCACTCTCCCCAACTAGTGAATTCAATCTATTCAATGATGAATTCCCCATTCATAGACCAATCATCCCTGACTAGTTTATCTATGGGAAATTACAAAATATTCTCTCTCTCTCACTCATGGGCACTCATAGAGGTTTCCAATGTTTAATTACATGATGACATGAAGCCATGGATTAGGGATGTGGTAAAGGATCAAGAAGAAAGGACAATTGCGGTCATTCCAAGACCAAAAATCAAGAAAATGGATGCTCTTATAGCATCAAGTAGGACATGTGTAGAGGTCTTAGAACCTCTAAAATTCATAGGCTCATCTACCACTATTAAATTTAATCTAGAGGTAGCTAGATTATAAAGGGTCACCACCAAGATAGGCATGGTGAAAGATAAGGAATTCACCTTCTAAAAGGTGGATCCCTTTGTAGGTCTAACCCTAATGGGAGGTCAATAGCCTGGTGAGGCCACTATACATGAAGAAGATGTTGAGAGCCTGATTGAGGCTCAATCAACTCAAGCAAAGGTTGGAGTCCAAGGGATGAAATAGAGAATCCAAAATGTAGAAAGAGAAAAGGAAAATCTAAAAATATAGGCCATTTTGTCAGTCCTTAACACCATGATAGACATGTTTGAGGCCTCATTATTTGATATGTTCAATACTTTGAGTTTAATAAAGCTAAATTAGGATGCCCTAAGCCATCATATGAGTTAATAACAATGTGGCAAAAGGCAAAGTCCCAAGTTAGGGATATCACCAACATTATGATTAGGAACAAGATTCCTAAGTTTAAAACTATTATCTTGGCTCATTTGAATATCATACTAGTAGTAATAGTGGACAAAGTCCAAGGTCTAGGTACTTGGACAAAGAATTTGAATAGGCTATTGGTAGGTGATAAAAGAGTGATCACTAAAATTGAGTAGTTTATAGGAATAATGTTGTTAAGCCCTACCAAAACCACTATAATTGGAATCATTGATGATCTTGAACTAAAACATAGGGTCATTTTGGTCATACAGTCAGTTAGAAGAAATATCTAGGGTCAATTTGGTGGGGATAATAGGATGATTTTGGACATGATTTTCATAATATAAGAGAAAATTGTAGAGGCAATGAGCATAAAATAAGCCATGGCTTGAGATGATCGAGACTTGGATGACTTGGATGATCAAAAAAAGGCTTCCCTAATGAAGCCAATTGTGAACATGGAGCTCATCAAGGACTAACACTAGAGGGTAATAAAACTTCTATAAAATCAACAAGGGGATCCTTTAATGATGGGCCCACCCAGTAGCTAATATTCCTTTTGTTAAAAACATTATAATATCTAGGATGGGAATATTATTTTGTAAGGCATGTTCTAGTCTATTAACATATTTCCCCTAGGTTAGTCTAATTGTGAAGAACAAGTGTATTTTAAGAATTTTAAGGATAGTTGTCCTTATCTTTTGTACACTTGTATATTGTAATTGATCGATGCACTACCTTGTCTTTTCTATAAAAGGGATGTATCACTGTCTTGTAAAGAAGAGAAAAATTTTGAGGTAATTTTATACACTTGAAGCAATTAATATAATCAATGAGTTCTGCAAAGGTTACCCACATTTGATAAGTCAATTGCTAATACAACTTTTTCTCTCAATTACTAGTCTTATGTCTTGAATTTGAATAGTTTATTTAAATTCTAGGTTGCATTTTCTAATCATAGGGTTTCTAATTTGTGCATATGCTAGATTAGTTAGAGGATATTAGGTTTTTCTTCATTTAATTTTGATCTATATTTATATGTGCATATATTATTTGATTATAGTAGTAAATCCTTAAAGTAGACATGGTTCTTACTTGTGACTCTTTACATTATCCTTTAAAGTTTCCTCAATGTATAATGAAATTAGATCTTAGTTTATGCTACATTATATATTGGTTTAATGCATACTTAGTTAAAATTGATGATTTGTCATGATATTTGAATCTAAAATTGGCAATCACTTGTCTTTTTTTACCTTACCCTTCTCTTTTCTCTTTTTTTTACACCAGAATAGTTTAATTTAAGTTTCACTATAAATATCCACTTATATTAGTTTTTAGCTTAAACCTGGACCATAATTCACTATGTATTAATATGTATTCTCTAAAATTCACAAAGAATGGACCATGATGGCTCCTAACCATCACTCATTATAAATTTGTGGAACATCAATACATATCTCTACCTCTATTTCACCATAGGTGACATCAATTTGACATAACCTAATACTTTTGCTTTGAATTCCTTGAATTATAAAATGAGAAGTGTTTTTTTAACACTAAAAAAACCCTACGGTGCACTTAGAGGTATAAATAGGTCACAATGGGTATCTTGAGCTTATTGGGAATATTCCTCCTATCCTCTTATATTATAATGATAATGATCTTGATGAGATCAAGCTAAATATTAAAACTTTTGATCTCTCACCTCATCTCATCTCTTAGCTTCCTACTTCATTCCAACCTCATTCTTACAAACCTCCTTGTGATGATATCCCTTTTGTCTTGACTAAGAATCAACATTCCATTAATCACACCTCATCATATGAGAATGTCATCCCTATGTGTGTCATTGATCTTCACACACCTAACTATAATGATGGTTACACCTTATATGACCATTCCTAGGTGATCTTGTTTATGCATGTCATGTTAAGATTATTCAATATTGTTATTCTTTTCTTTAGTATTTTCATGCTTCTTCCTATGTTCCATCATTTATAGTTCCTAATTTTAGTATTTTTCCTCTTTATTTTAGGGTAGAGATGGTGTGGACACCTCTAGTTTTTTAAGAACATCATAGGAGTATGCTCATGGATTGTGTTATGACTAGGCCTTACCACCTTTCTAGGTACCCTAATCCCTATAACCTTCTTATCCCTACGATGCATGAGAACCTTATTCTACCTTTTATAGACCTTTCTCCTCCCTTATTAGAGATTTTATCATAGCCTATTCTTACTCCCACTATCATTGAGTATGTCCCTACTTATGATCTCATTGCTTCTTCCATTGAGCCTAGTCTAATTCCTTTGCCACCATAACCTTCTCTTGGTGATGATTTACTTTTTTTACCTTAAATGGCTTAATTTCCCACCAAATGGGATAATTATCCATCCCAAGATCCTTTAGTTCCTATTACAACTCATCATGTGAGTACTTATACTAAGCCTACTCACAAGTGTATTTATTGCTTCCATAATATAAATAATCATTCATCCATAAATTATTATAAGATACAACAATAGATTGATAATTTTCATCCTTTTTCCCCTCAACATTCATACAAGGCCATACCTCCTCCAAAGGTACAACCTAAATATATTCCTATGTATGAAGAGGTGTATTGTCTTTGGCACCAATGTGGCACCCATCACACTGATCATTATTACATCCTTCAAAAACACCTTATATATCACCTTATATCTATTCCGAAAGCTTCTACCATTCCTCCCATAGGTTGTTCCTATAATAAGGCTCCCCCTTCTTCTCCCATGGTTTCACCTCCAGTGATTCCATCCCCTCTTATGGTCCCTTTGTCACCTTCCATTTCCCCACCTATGAATCCTTAACCCATGGATATTCCCTCACCTATGGATTGAGGGATCCTACTCCACCTGTGAGTCCCTCACCTATGGATCCTTCCCCACCAATGATTCCTACATCTCCCATATAGTCCACTCCCATGAATCCTTCTGAGCGTCCCTTACTTAATATCCCTCCTCAACATGAACCATCAATAATTCCTACCTTTTATATTGAGGAGATTAGATGAGAAGTATTTTCATAGTTTTTTTTTAAGATAGATGAGACATTAGTAGCAGTTCCTATCTAACTTCATAAAGACTTATCAAATTTTCTAGATAATGTGTGTGGGAAAATATATCAAAATTTATGAACACATGTATGGTTTTCTTACATTTTCATTTTAGATTGTACATCTACTCCAATATTATCTCTATCTATGTGTTATATCATTTGACATTGTGTCAAATTTTAATTTATCTTACATGGTGACTTTACTTTTTGCAATCTATATTTCTTATACTATCATTTAAGTTTTCTTATGGATGTCTTATTTATCATTTATTTATTTTCCTTCTTAAGTTTCTTTCTTAAAACTTACTTATTTTTTATTTTCCTTATTATTTATTTTCTTACCTTTATTTTTCATGGATAATTGTCATTATGGCTTGGTTATGCAAACTTGTTTCCCTTTATTCATTCCATTTTTGCCATGTGATCAATTAGTAAACAATTAATCTCATTATAATCTCCTTTCACTAGTTCACTTTGGATATCCTTTTTACCTTTATTTTGTTTTTGAAAACTTAACATACACATGGTTGAGACTTGAGATAACATGTTGGTTCATTGTCAAGCCTAAGTGTCCTAATCAGTCTTATCTTTGGTTACATAACTTCCTTTAGCCTAAGACTAAAATTCATGTGTGTGTATCAAACTATCTCTCATGTTTAGTCATTATAAGTATATATGGTGGAGGAATCTTAAAAATACTTAAAACATTCAAAATCCAAATATTTTAACAAAAAAAAATGATATAACAGGCAAAAACATTTCAAAATTCTTAAAAGTCAAATCACACTAAAAGACATGATTCAAATCACATCTCCTTATTCTATTTAAAGCTCAAAATTCATGTTTGGCCTCATGATAGAGCCAAGTTCCATTGGGGTGTGGTAGGATAGTATATTAGAAAAGGATAACTTAAAAAAAAATCTTTTATTGGTACCTACTTTCTCACACAAATACCCAATATTTGTAGTAGACGGATGGCTCTATAAAGGGTCCTGAGGAATGGGGAACATGTCATGGGAATGTAGGTCCATTTTAATTTTATTTTACCAATATACCTTCATGATTTGATCTTAGTATCATGCTTATTTTCATATATATCTTTGTGTCTATAGTGAATAGGTTTCTTTTGTACATTGATGGTCATTAGTCACATAGTGTCTTTTTATGTCCTTAGTATGCTTCTTATCTCCTAGGGTATTCTCATAAGATGAATTTGTTATCATTTTTACATTACCTTAACATATAAAACATAAATTTATTTATTTTTAACAATTTTTTAATTTGGTGTCACATTTTTTATCTTGGTTTGAAAACATTTTTTTTCCTTTTTACCATATTATTTACCATTATCTTTGGTCCTTTATACTTAGTAATTTTTTTGTTATTACACATTTCCAAACATGAAATAGTGTGTATTAATTATTTTTTTATTATATTTTAGCAAGTCTTTTTTCCTATTTATTTTTAACCATGCATGTGTTCTACATAATGCTAGAAAAGAAACCAAAACTCATATATTTCCTATAGCATATACAACATCTAAATACATGTTCTATAAATAAATATATCCAAACATCAACAACCAAAACTATAATGAAAATACATACAATCAAAATCCAAATACCAAAATGAGATATCTCTATATATATATCATAAGTTTTAAAATATAATAATCCAACCATATACAAAGCGCCAACTCTATGGCTAGGCCCCATCATGTTTATATTGTGGTTTAGCAACATTGACCATATATGCCTCAATCTAATTCATCTAAATATAAAATATAAAGAGGCTATTAAAGATATCAATCCTAATACCTAACCCTATAGATGAGCCACCTGATCCTACACCTATGCCAACTAGGCCAAGGTTATTAGACGTGTCACCCTCTCCTACTCCTATACATGTGTCATATGGGTTAGGGTCACTACATGTGTTACTCTCTCCTAGGACTATTCTTGTCTCATCTATGTCATGGTTTATATATATATATATATATATGCATCTCTCCTTATATAAGGCTTGTTATGCATGTACTTTTTCTACACTCACCTTTACTAGTGGTTGTATCCCCTCTCTGTGTACATGTAATTTCATTATGGCCTGTCTAGTTAGTCTGAACTAGCTCACCTAAGATGGGGTAGATGGTACCCTAGGATCATTTAGTTTAGTGGGGTTATATGATTTTAGTGCCTCATCTAGGATATCATAGAGTGATCCCTTCACTAGGGACCCCCATCTAATCTCCTTCACCTCTAAAATACCTATAAAAATCACACCAAATAGATATTAGATCACTGATATATCTCAAAATTATCTATCTATACTCTATATCAAATAACTTAAATAAAAAATTATCCATCTCTTATACCTATCTATTTGTTGACTACCATGGTCTCACCATCTATGTGACCACTGAGCATGGTCTCCCTATCCATGCATCTTTAGAGAACCTCTTTTATCAATCATCATCTAAAAATAAATATTGAAGTCACAACTCATTCCCATCTCAACCTATGCCTGGATGGTTTCTCTATCATCCAACTATGATCTAACCCACCTACTAGGTCATTTAAGATGCCTATAGTCTTTGATTTATCCTTCTCTTACTACCTCTATCAATGTTATGTTTGTAGTGGTCACTTATCCTCCCATTAGAAATCTGGTGGTGGTATCTCTGGTACTACTTCTACATCCATCTCCTCCTACTTTACTACTTATCATGCTTGACCAATCCATGGTCTCTCATGACATGGCCTAAGTATCAGCCTAGTAATTGGTGGCCCTAGTCTTCCACTCTCCCATGGCTCTCACACATGCCAAGCCCAAAATGTGGGCATCACTATTAACACTATTGGGTGAGGCAATCCCATCTACCCTAGTACTAGTACCATTAGATGTGGTTGTGTCGACCAAGTATAGTTCCCTATCACATTTTTCCTTACCAAAGCTACTATAACTATCTCCTAACTAGGCCATATTATAGTGATGTGCCCATATAGCTACCATATACACTATCTATAACACTGGCATGTGGGTCATGACCTATGTTACGTAGTCCTATCTCTATCTCTAAACTCGAAGTAACCTATCATTGAGCACATGGGGAAACCCAACTAATTAATACATAGGTAACCTCTCATATATCCATGCTATTAATAATATGATTATTCCCAATAACATTTTCCCTATGAATAACATCCCATACATGTCATGCATAAGATATACCCAAATAGTAGATACCAAGTCATATAACACCCTCTACTCTAATATCATTTGGCTCAAGGCTATCAAAAATATTGATACCTTACCAGATTAATTGTGACACAACACCCATGCTATCATAAAGTCCTATCACAACCTTCTATATATCTATAATCTATGACATATATACATCAAATATATTCACCATCAATCTAGGGTGTATCATCTCTGATCCCATCACCCATATGGCTAAGGCTCTCCTCTCCTCATTACTATTAGGTACTCCTATGACTACAAGTTTCCATGTAATGGGTAGTTTGAGGATGGCATGCACATCCTTCAATGTCATACCCACCTCTATGGTATCCCCCTCCACTCCCATCTAAAGGTATTAGTCAATCATTCCCAAGTTCTTAGGAACATGACTAAAAAATCTAAACTAAGTGGAATCCTACACATCTCCATGATACCTCCTAAACCTACATTAATAAATATAGATCTATCCTCTATATACAAATTCTATAATAAGTATAGAAGACATGATGCATCCATCAAATGCTAGAATCTCAAATTCCCTTACAAATAGGAAATAACAAAATATGTATTAGATCTTCTATGTCATTTTTAATCAAAATATATTCTTTTCAAATATAAAAACAAGCCTAATTACTTTAATCTATTCATTTTTAATCAATTCTACATATTTTTTGCCTAATTGGCTCTTTTAGTCCTCACTTAATCATTTTGGGCCATTTTAGCACTCTTGACCTTTTACATGCATTTCCATACTATTCTAGTTCCTTGATCAAACACTAGTTTGACCAAAATTTCCCTATTTTGACTTAGTTGACTTAAAAATCTGATTCAAGCCCTCTATTTTCCCCTCTTAGTGATGATTTATCATAGTGAATTTTTATACTAGGTAAATATCAATGCACTAGGTTGATAGTTTGTAAAACATATTACATCAACACATACCTACTAGGTCGATAGTGTGGATTTTGACACTTTTTAGTCTAGTAGGTTGACTAGGTTGAACTAGTTGTTTTTCCTGGCTAACCCCTTATATTTTGTAAAATAAATGTCTTTCAATAGTTATTTCCCCAAACCCTTCCAACCTATTTCCCTAAATGATTTTTTCTATCCTTAGCATCTGATTTGGGTTCATTACATTGCTTAGAAATTATTTAAATTACAAATTTCTAAAATACACTTAAAATCACTAAAATATTCAAAAACTAGTTTGAGATAATTAGTTGCCTCCCTATAGTGCACCTGTTGTCACCCTTGTATATCCCTCTCATATAGCTGGTCATCTCTTTACCATCCTAGCTAGTTTGGCCTCTTAGAGCTCTTTTTCTCTCCTTCACAAGTCAAAAATAACAAATTAATTTCATTTCAACCTATTTAAAATCACTTTTCAAAAATTGTAATCTTTTAAATATTTTCTGTCAAATTCATTATTTTACCTCTATCATTATTTTTACTCATCCATTTTTTGAAAAATAAAATGATATGGAATCATGATGACATAGAAAATATTTTCCACTACTACATGCCTATCTCCCAAAATTTTAATTTTTATCTCTTTTTTACACTAACATATATAGGCTCATCTAATATTCTTCACATTTGTATGCCTTCACTTCTCTTGTAGTCTAATTATTTATTTACAACACTAAGGTAAGTAAAGGTACATGTTTTTCAATTTAGTTTAATTTACCTTATTTTCTTATTATTGCATTTTACGTAACATCAAAATTATGTGTTATCATGTTTTATTTCTGAAAGAACCATCCCATGTTGCACTCACATGACACGTGATGAACTTCGAGTGTGGCATATGTATACACATTATATTTTCAAATTTTTATTAATTAATGATGCTTTATATCTTGTAAGAACCCATCAAGTATTAATATATCTGAGTACATGCCTTAAGGGGTGCATCAAGAAAGGGGTGGATAAACTATTTGTGCTTTATAGGATTATTGTCCCTTTTTGCCACTTGTTATCTACACAGTTATCTCCTAAAACCATTATCCCTAAGTTTGTTCTTCTTTATTATACCCTTTTCAGTCATTTGTTACATTTTATCCTCTTATTCATCACATTAATCTCCTTTTATTAGTTAGCTATACTAGGTCAATTGGGTTAACCTTTTATAATTCTAGGTGATTTTTACTTAGGAATAAGTTTGGCCTTTGGTTGACCTAGCTCATGACCTAGTGAATTATTGTTCAAAATTATGCTAGGTTAACTTGGTCAACCCTATCATTAAATATTTTTTAGAAGGGATTAGGTTCAAACCCACCTATTTATACAATCTAATTTCCATCATTTATTATGAGAATAATAAGTAAGAATGAACCAACATCTACTTATTGACCATTCTACTTAAGAAGCAAAGCTTAGGGTTTCATACTTCAGTTGGAGATACAGATCTTGTCTTGTAGAGAATTATTTTAGATGAATTGATAGGTTGTGTATCATATATTTGATTTTTCTTTGTCATCCTTACATACCAAAACAACCTCTTGTGAAGCACCTTGTCCAAGGGAGAGATTGAGGCTCAACGGGTTCCTCTTCAAAGGTAAGTATTCAAAACTTTATTTCTCCTTTGTAAGAGTAGATAGATACACATTTTTACTTATATTCCATGGATTATGATTCCATATACATTTATTTGAGTATATGTCTCTTATGCATGTTTAGTTTTATTATTTCTAACCCCAACTTTGTACCACAAGCTTTGGTGAGCACTAGATTGGATTTGCTTTAGTTATTATTAGTTTAGGTGAAATATCAAAACCCAAGACCCCTTTAGGGTTATTATGTAGTTTTTATTGACTATAGGCTTTATAACCCTCCATATAATAATTTATTATGATAAGAGATCCCCTAACTAGGTCTATCAAATTCCCATATTGGTCATGTTCTCTCTTAACAAATATGTCCCCAATCATAAGTGTATGGTATAATCTATCTTCTTTAAGCTAGGATTGATTTATAGACATGATGCATTTCTCATTACATATAGTATTCATATGCCTTTGACATTGTATGAAGGGTATATTACCTAGACTTTAAGGGGATAGTATGGGTGATCACTCATGGATCAAAAGTTCTTAAGTCTTCATAGGTACAAACAATCACATCCTTTTACTTCATCAGTATTTCCTTTATCTTTTATTTTTCATCATGGGTATAGTCCAAGTTGATGTTAACATATTGAGGACACTCTTAAGTTCCCAAATTATCTTTGTTAAATTCAAACTGATCTATCTTTGGTTATCTTTGTCTATCATCTTGTGGATCTATATCAAAAATCCTTTCTAGAGATACCATCCCCATGGAGATTTTATTTTCCTTTAGCCATATGATAGTATCCTTCATAAGGTCTTACATTCCTAAACATAAAAAATCCTTTTCACTATAACTTGGTCTTCAAACGCTCCAAAATTATTTATGAACTAGATTATTTATTGATCATCCTTGAAGAGTTTGAAATTTTCTACACTAGCTCCAAAGAATTTGTTTGCATCATGGACTTTGAGAGTGATGTTAGGTTGGTATCTGAGTCTGATAATGAATCTTTCATTTGGTTCTCTTCCCTTGGAAGAACTTGGATGTTAAAAAACTCACAAGTCTCAATCAGGTCCAAGGTTAGGTTTCTATTTCTTCAAGTATGACAGCTTGCATTCATATTTCCTCCTAACCTGGTTAACCACCAACTTTGAATCACCAAATACTTATAGCTATTTGACATCATGTCCTAAGGCAAATTGTATCCCTAAGATCAAGGATTCATACTCATCCTATTTTTTAGTACAAATGAATTACAATTTATGTTCTACTAGGTACTACTTTCCATCATGGTCTGTTAATGAACCAACACATAATCCTTGTTTTGATCAGGCACCCTCAAAGTAAATGGTCCATAGTTATGAAGGTCCTTTGAAATATTCATGTTGGGGAATCTATTTAGTGGTAAGGGTGTAGATACTAACATGAAAGGATATGAAGTTTACCTTATCATTTTTGTAATTGTATTCCATGATCAAATACTTCATCTTCTATTTTTGTTTGATCCTAATTTAATTTGCGACACCCTTCCAAGTTAGCCATATATGTGAGAAATTAGTGGTTATATTTCCATTTAATATTTTTAACCAATATCAGATAATGAATAGAAAGTAGGATTTTTAAATATCAGCTATATGTTATTAACTTATTATTCACATGGTTCAAAATCCAACTATATGTGCATATGCAGTAATTCCCCAGCATAAGGTACCACAAATTTGTCTAGTTACAGGACTACACATTTTGAATTATCTAGGCTTAGCCCCAAAAATTTTCATATAGCTATAGGCATCGCATTGGCTAAACCTCTTGAATTGAATAGATAATTGTGAACATTCTTACTGAGTATTCTAACTATTAGTATGAAGGATAATGAATAGAAAGTAGTGGTTATATTTCCATTTAATATTTTTAACCAATATCAGATAATGAATAGAAAGTAGGATTTTTAAATATCAGCTATATGTTATTAACTTATTATTCACATGGTTCAAAATCCAACTATATGATCCCTCTCCTTTGGGGGAGGTGGATTATTATTTATATTTGTATTTGGAGGAGTGTTAGTAGTATTATTTAGAGGTTTAAATATAGGAAAAGGTTGTTTATTCCTTAAATTATAGTTATTTTTCTAGAACTATTAGAAATCATGAACTTAATCTATGGCTTCCTTTAGGTAATTATGTCTTTCTAATGGAAATGGAAATTAATATGTATCAAAGACCATAGCAATGATGGATTGGCTCAAAGCCTTAGGGGGAACTGGCTTAAGTAGTTTTACCAATATTTCTTGTCTATCCATTTCCATTTGAAAGATCTTAAAGGCTACATATAATTATTAAAAATCCAATTCTTTATGTTTAGATATGTTTTGAACCTTTCACTAGTTAGGGAACACAACTTCTATGATGTTTATCTCTGGCATATTTTTGGTAAGCTATTCAACATTATTCCTAGGTTTGTTAAAAGGTTAGTTGTATCTTTGGTATCTAAAGATCTAGTTGAATTTCTATTTTACAACATTCCCCATACATTTTTGAATATTTAAAAACTTATTACTTAAATTATATACCATTATTTATATTTAATCTATCTCATCTTTGTTAGACTATGTAATACTGCCTTGAGTAGTAGAAGCATTGATGAGGACTAGAGCTTGGATTATATGAGGATTAGCTACTTCGATAGGATTATTCAATAAACCTAGACTCTAGTTATGTGTAGCAAGAGATAAGGTAAACTACATATGGTCCTAAGTTTGATTGTGATCCATAATATTCCAATTAAAACTTGGGATTGGGTTTAAACATTAAATAGTTCTGATAAGCATTTGGCCCTACTAAGCATTATGACTAAGGGTTCATTTATTTGTAAACCTTTATAGTTTTTACATATGTATGAGTCAAGTCTAAGATACTAGCTAACCTATGTATAAACACTAAACTTATATTATCTAAGGAATTTTTGTACATCTCCAGTGCTAATGTGATATTTGGATTATATGTAGTGTCTATCTAGCTATACATCTTCTAGAATCTTACATTAAATTATCTATGGGTTCATTAGGTTCTATTTTCATGCCATCAAAGAGTTGTTAGACAATATTAGGGCTAGTTACTTGGATAAATTATCCTAAAAATGTGGTCTATCAATTAGTCTAGGATATATTGAACCCTTAGTGATATTAAGGAACTAGTCATAGGTGGCATCTTGAAGTGTAAATGGGAAGAGTTGGTAGGATACATCCTCATGAACTACATTTAGTTTTCCTATAGAAGTTCTATAGGAATTCACAATTTTTATAGCTATTTTACCCCCTAAGGGAGAGTAGGTGAGAAAGTATTTCTTAGGGTTTCTATGTAGGTCATGAATTCCTCCTGGGATATTAAAGGTAGAACCCATTAACCAAGGGTGGGCCATTAGACATATAAGTGGTCATCTATTTGGATAATATGACTAAGCCAAGATCTCCTTAGAACACCTCTATCTAACTTAAATTTTCTATGGTATTATATGGTTAGATGTAGTAGGTTATTTCTAGAGGAATACATGGCTAGTCTTTAGGATGTATCTAGTGTATCTTTAGTTCTATTCATGTCTAAATAGTGAAAGAGAACCTCATTATAGTGCTAGATTATTATTATTATTATTTTGAGTCTTACACACACATATAAAACATATAGAAGGTAGCCTCTAACATTTTGGGATATTTATGAAGGATATATTCATTCTAGGGAATGAGTTGTAGGTTTTGGGTCTTTTATTTACCTATGGTGGAATCATGACGAGCAATGCAGGTGTTAACCTAGTTAGTTCAAATATGGTTATAGATATTATCTCTAATTGAATGAAATGGAGTGATGATGGATTTACTATAAAGTATATAGGACTCAAATACACTGAAAATAGAGGGTAAGGTAAGGTAGGGAAGGGGATATGTAAATAGAGATCATGAATTATTTCTAACCAACTTCAGGACAAGGACAAATGCCAAGGAACTAATGACTATAGATTGGTCCATTAGCACATAGAATAGAAAAACATAGTGAAAGGTTATGAGGGATACAATGTAGTTAAATCCAAGTTATTAACTAAAGTTTGATCATTTTCAATACTATTATAGCATATATTAATTACAAGGTTATAGCTAATATTAGAGAGCACCTTTGACTAGTTGTGGCCCAGTCTAGGAATTTACACCAAATGACATCTCTTTAAAAATTCCAAAGAGTAACGTAACTAGTTTATTATAAAAATAATCAACTTAAATTATGATTTCACATTCCAATTGATAAATCCTTATAAATTGATTAAAATCTACTTGAAACTACTATTTCATATATCAAGAAATATTAAGCTATTGGTTAGATCAAAATCATAAACACTATGACACAAACATAAAAGAGAGAGAATGAAATATGCAATATATACTTTTATAAAAAATTGAAGGATTTATTATTTGTATTGATATGTCAAAATATCTCTTCCATTTATAATACAAGAGACACATGTATAAATAGGATTGGGATGGGGATGCCTCGTCATTCAAGTTTTTATCAAAGTTTACATATGTTTCATAAAATATATAATAAAGGAGTACATAAAGGACACTTATAAAATATGCCACCAATAGAAAAAACTTGTTAAAAAAAACTCTAATACCAATAACTAACATCTTTCATCCTATGATGAAGTAGTCTTAGTGGTAGACACCTATACTCTAGAAATTATTGTCATGAAATTTGTTGTGATGATGGGCCTGACTTTTGAAGATGATGGTGTAGTCAAGATGGCTAGTGGAATTGATGTGGCCTAAGAATCCTTATTACTTGCATGGATTTATGAGTATAGATCATGGACCACATAAAAATCATTATCTATCATCTTGATGTCCAACAAGGATCTCTTAAAGATTTGGTGAACATTGTCCATTAATTTTTTGTGTGCCTTCAATGTAGTCCCAATCTCCCCATAAAGAGTCTCTATATTAAGGACCCTACTTCTAACAAAATTTATCAATTTTTATAGGTCGTCTTGAGTCTTATATATTTTTCCTTTAACCTCTTTTCTAAAAGTATTTTTAGATTTCTAGAGGAGGTCTTAAAATATAGTCTTAGAAAATAATTCTTTACTCTAGTTAATCACATCATCGAATCTCATTTCCCTTAGAATGGTGATTCATTACACCTCATAAATAGTGAGTTTTTTCACTAAATTTTTTATCTATGAATGCAACTTAATCAATCTATGCCTATTAGAAACCACATTGTTTTGGGAGCATGCCACCTTTAGGGTAGTTATCAAATTTAGGTGACTATAAGCCTTATCCCTAGTCACTTATCCGAAAAAATAAATATTAGACTCTATATTATTCATTTCCTATATAAGGGAGAATTCATCTCACCATTTCGGATTGGATTGCTTCTTTTCATCTCTTGATAACTAGAGGACATCATATATCTTTTGGGCTACTCCTTATATATAGATAATGAGCTCCCTTGGAGGTTGAATGGTGTTATTTTCCTGTAATACCTCTAAATATTGATCATAGTCTTAAAACATATCCTTTATTACTCCTCCTATAGATTCTAAAAAATTATAGTGGTCTTCCCTATGTTTGCCCAATTTAGAGGGGAGAGTTATTCATTTTTTAGTTAGTTGAAACACATCTTCTCTTTGTTCCAACTCCACTTGTCCTTATGACATTATAGTTTTCCTATTTATATTTATCATAGTCTTGGTTTTATTGTTTAATTGAAACTTGACTATGGGTTGCCCCATAATAACCAAGTCCTACCTGCCTACCTCTACTTATTGCATCTTTTGGATCCACTAATGTATATTTAGGACAACCAATTATTGTGAAGTTCTATCTAGCCTATGGGAGTGGAAGAAAGAGAATATGCAAGGGGAAGCATGGGATTAATATAAGATTCCCCTAGATAAGGGAAATGTGGATGGCCCTTCTCTATCTACTAACCTTTTTGGGAGGTATTGACTTAACTATCAATTTTTCCCTATATGACTCCTTTATTGATGTAATGGTAGTGGCCTCTAATTGGGATACCTATCTAATTAGAATGTCTAATTAGGTGGATGGCTGGGAAGGAATGACTAAGGGAGAAAATATGGTGGAGGATACTAGATTCTCAAATTTCCCCTATTTATTGAATCAAAAGGATTGATGGTTAGAGGCAATAAATAATGAATACGTAAGATGGGTATTGAGAAAGTTTTGAAAATAATTAGCTATGGATGTATGGTCAACCCTGATAGGTCATTTTGAGGTTTAGTTGAGGGGTGTCCTAACCTAAATTATGGGGGTTGGGGTTAGTATTTGAAAAATTTGTCTTGTATTTGGTTGGGACTTATTTATTTGGGCCAAAGAATATAATGTAGACACCATTATTGTGTTAAGAGGGACTTAGGTTGGAGATATACTTATTGAATATCCTTATTCTAAATCTAGAGGTTTTAACTATGTTTCATCTCCATTATCTCTACCTTAGTCCCAAAATAATTTAATGGAGCTTGAATTGGTCTTTAGAATCATAGTGTCCCCAGACTGAGCTTCCTCTAGAAACCAGTCATCCTCCATGTCACATTTATAGTTTCACTGATGGTTTCAAACATGGAGGTTTCCATATTGTCTTTTGAGTCTTCTTTAGTGAACCAGTCTCCAATTAGGATCACTTCTTTATCATAATTGCCATCATCTGAGATTTCTAGGGGTTTTGCTTCCCTATAACCTTTCTTTCTATCCTTTCCCTCTCCTGGTATTTATTCAAATACCCCTATGTTTGATTACCTTAAGGGTAAATATAATATGCCTTCACCTTTATTTTGTATATAAAAGGTGGCCCAATGGGAGTCATAATTATTATTGATGAAAGGGAAGTAATAATAATTAACACTAAAGGGGTAGTTGATGGTGATGAGGGAATGAAAGAAATGGTTGAGGGAAGTAAGTAAGATAAAAATTTGAGAGAGTAAATATAGGATTATTACCTATTGGGCCACTATTATTGGAGATAAATGCAACATAGAAAATAACCCACCAAGTTGAGTTATGCTTATAGGGCTTGATGTAGTGTGAGATGGGTGAGTGGGAGAGAGTGGATATTACAATGGATGTTGTGATGGTAACCACCAAGATGGGATGTTTAGGAGGACCTTGAGTGATTCTTTGTTTAATCCTCATAGAATCATTCCTTGATGGTTTATATTACTCTTATCCTTGGATTCTAACTTGTCAAATAGGTCTAGGAGGGGGTTTTGAGTTCTAATTCTCCTTCTCTATCCTTTAAGCATCCTCCTTTATGGTGTTCAAATTATATTAGATATGCCTAGCCACCACCATGGACATCCTTGCATTATTCATCATGTCTTAAACCTCTATATCATTTATGTCATATAATAACACCTCATCATCTGGATATGACATATGGCCATAATCAATTTTCACTTTGGATTTTAGTCTATCCATGTGGTTCTTGACTCTTTTTATTGGATCCCATTACCTATAGGGCATCCATTTAAAATCATATGATGTTCTAGTCCTATTATTTTTTGGAAATGTTACCATTTAGTGTACTAAATTTGGCCAATGCTAATAGGTATTGGGTGGGCGGCTCCCTATTTATCACTCCTTAGATTGACATATATTAAATCTTTTAATTAACCTATAATTTCTTATTCAACCACATTATTTATTACCAGTTGAATAAGATACATGGTAAGGTCCCTAGTTCCCTCTACTATGATGATTGTGTAATTTGGGTAGAACCAAAAGCTACCAATATTTCCAAGAGTCTTTATGATGTAATTAATAAATTGGGCATATCCTTGACAAGAATGACTTGGTACACCATTGGGTAAAAGGTTTATATTAACTTGGTCATGTTATTATTGAATCCGTGGATGTGGATGAGATTTAACTCATCATAAATTTTATTCTTAGGTTATACAAGGGAGGGTTCCCAAAGTTATTCAAAATATAAGTGGACTATCCTAGTTATACCATCTAATAGATAAGACATAATACAGAAATTGTCAGCCAACTAGGTGTTTTTGCTACTAACTTAGTGAATTAAATTAGCAATGATGATTTCCCTAATGGTGATAAACTTGGTGTAGGTGATGATGGTTTCTATTAGGGTCCAAAATTCATTAATTTAGGTTATGGTTGGTAAACCATAGATTTTATCTAATAGGGCCATAATATTCCTGATTCCTAGCCTAAAGGTGGAAATTAGGATGGATGAGATGAGTCCTTTGACCGTGAAGGTGGTTTGGGTCATTTTCCCATTCCTATAACTTATTGGTAAAACTATTATCCAACATACACTAGTTAGCTAGGGATTGATTAGAAGTTAATTTTGGGTTAGGGATTCAATAATACTTCCCAAAAAGGCACCCACTAACATAGGCTACAAGAGTATTATTATGGTGTACATGTAAGATCTTTCCAAAAAATTAACCATTTGTAAAAAATCATAAACTAGGTCTATGTAGGGAATTACCCCTAGTTTTTCCATTGCATCATATAGACCTATTGATTTTATTTCTACTAAGTCTTATCTATATCTCTAAGTAAAGGCTAGGATTTTCTCTTTATAGAAACAAAGATTTACTGCCTTGACTTCCTCCTAGATGGTTTATTAGTTCTTGAAGTCACAATTTAGATCCACTTCATCAAACTTTGTATCTATGTATTGTTCAAACCCTTCAATAGAATACACATAGGTGGAGGTGGTAACTTTTATTAGGAAGCCATTTCTATAAACTTAAGATCTAGTTATTAAAAAATGTGTGAATATTGCTTAGTTAGGGTAGATCTCAATTTCATGCTTGAAATTATCAACTCAATGTCAATGTTATTGTAATTGACTTGGTTAATTGAACATATTGACCTTTAGATTCACTTGTTTTGATGAATTGAGAGCATTTGGATAATTCATGTGGATTAATGAATCCAATGGATTTGTCTCCTTTTTTAGTTTACTTTTTCATATTTGAATTTGCTTTGTTATGCACTATATCTAATCTCTGATACCAGGTGGCCCTTTCCTTATTGGCCCCAAATGCTTGGTCACCTTTCATTTGAAACTTGTCAATTTTCCACTCGTTTCAAAAGCATTACCTTGAGGTTAACATACCTTTATATATTTATAGGGACATGTGGTGAGACTTCACTTCCTCACTACCTTTTGGTTCTTTCCATGCCTTTTTGTATTCTTATTACTATCTCAGAACTTCATGATGGTGACACTTGGTTAAATCCTATGGGTTCATCTTTCTCAAAAATATCATATTATTCCTTTTACTATGTATACTCTAGATGAGTGGGATGATGACATAGTCATCATTTCAGTGTTTTGCATACCCAAAGGGCTTAAAAACCTTTTGAATGTTTTTTATCATGATGGTTTCATGATATTGAGACATGTGGGAGTCTATCATTTCTCCACTTTATTGAAACTTCCATAATTTGAGATTTATATTCTATCAGTCATTAGATGAGTGGGATTGCAACACTTGGAAATGTCTTGATTATTCACTTACCTAGAAGTATTTTAAAAATTTATAAGTGTTTGGAAAGTTTTGGGTCAAAGGGTTATTTCCACATGGAACAAATTTATTTTAACATCTAAGTGTAAAAATTTTCTAAGGTAAAAAGGGGCTAAGAAGATCTAGGATGTATAAGTCTGCATAGAATATTCAATGGACAAAAGTCCCAAGTAACTTGTGTATTGAAGAGAAATATTGAAATAAAGATATGAATATAGGAATATCTCAATGCCATTCTAGATAACCTACATACTTATGAAACTTTCATAAAGCATTAATATATTATATTGAGTAGAATAAATAATGAAAACCCTCCCTAGCCAGGGAAATGGAAAATCTTGTTAGCATTAATGTGATTGTTCTTTAACCAAAAACCTAGGCATAAGAGTACTTATGAAATATTATCATCATTAAGCACATTATAACATTAGTAATTGATTTACCCACCATATCTAGTTAATTTTAGGCTAAAATGGGTTTCTACTCAATTTTTTTGAAAGTAGGGGTATGTTGGACACAATAAATACTATCCTAATAAAATAAATAGGTTAAAATGGACTGCAATGAATCTTAGATATCATTTAAGATCCTTGGCATGGGCCTCATTAATTTATTGATACACAAATAGGTATAAATATTCATATATTTCATGAATATTTCTCTAAGATTGGTGTATGTGGAGTTTGTATAATGCCACATGTACCATGGATCCCATTGGTACCCATAAAAGGAACATTGAGAACTTAAAGTACAAGATGGCATCTACCATGTATGACATCATATAAAACTTTATTCTTGCATGACGCTCGTTCACCTACTTGGTGAGGTTGAACATGATGAGACTATCTAATTATGGTACCTCATATCCATTTAGGATGACAATAAGAAGGTGAACCTAGGGATACCCCATTCTGGCCACAACTGGATTCTAACCAAACTTTAGATTAATTTATACTAAAAATTGAAAGTTAAGTCTAGAAATAACTGAATGTCCCAATTTCATCCACACATTAAACATTAGTGCTTATAATATTTTTGACTCATCCCTATTTGGGGTATTATCTTGTATGAAATAGTAACCTCTCATGGATTCATCTCTAATCAACTTGTGACCTAGCAATGTGATAATTTGGCTTTTGGACCCTTTAAGTAGGGCACTCAAAAAATTCCTAAAGTGCTCAAATGACAAGGAGAATGAATTAATAAATAAATTAAATTAAATTAAATGTTTAAGTGGAATTTACATGTATAATTAGTGAAAATGAATTTAAAAAAAAATAAATTTTAATAAAAATGAGGTCATGATGATGTCATCATCCTCAAAGTCAAGGAATTATAAATATCTCCCTTAATTCATTAAATTTAGAAATGGAGAGCCATGCCTAATAAATAGTATCTCTATCCCACATATAAAATATATGCCCCATCCTTAACTCAACTAGTGTTATCCTTAATTCAACTAGGGTTAGTTTTAATTGAACCATGGTTAAATCTAACCTAAATACACTTGGGTTAGAGTTAGTTTTGGAGGCTATAAATACAAGGCTTCACCCATTGATAAATAAGATTTTTATGTGCAATGCTATTATGCCAAAATACCTTCAAAAAACTTGAGTAGTGTAATATTATTATGCAAGATTTACATCAAATCTATCTTGAAGTAAAGTTACCATGCCCATTTTCTATTCCAAGCCAAGCCAAGCCAAAGAAAATATTACCAAGGTGACAAGGAGAGGTGGAGCAAGGAACTTCATTGACAAATATTTCTTGATAAAAAAATTGAGCACATTAACTCATTGCCAACTCAAAACACTTGTTCTCATGGAAGGTAAACTTTATTTTTTTACTCTCATTTTTTACTTACTTTTGTAGTTCACTATCTCCTTGAGTGTCTAAGCTAGAGGTGTAAGAATCTTAGTTGTTTATTTGGATTGTATTTCATAATAATATCCCCTATATGTATTCCTATTGATCACATAACTTAGAAAGTGTTGATGTGAATTATGTAACTCACCCCATATATGTGTTGGATGAAGAGCATGCTCATGTGCACACCTTATTAAAAGGTTTTGATTATATAAGAATAAGGATATTCTTTGTTGACCCAATGATGTGGGTCCTTTGCCTAGTATTTGAGGAAGTCATAGATGTTTTAGGTATATGTCTAATCATCCATGAACTCATTGTCATAGGTCATGGTGTAATATTAGATATTATATTACTAATTATATGTAAGCCTAGAGATGTCTAAAATTCCAAATGTGGCATTGGGTAACCTCATGACATCTTGATTACACTTGGAAGAATGAAATAGGTTGTGAATAGGTGATCACATTAGAAGACCTATGGTTTAAATATAACCACATAGAGCCAATATGAACTAATGGTGATGATATCATCTATGTATTCAATCTCATCATCATCAAACTCATCATCCATGCTTATCTTTTGAATATCCATCATCATTTTGAATACCTCATTATAGTGTTTAAATTAGGTTATGCCTTATAGGAAGGTAGTGTCCTTGTACTCTAAATTTGGTCTAGTGTTTCAAGTTAAGGATAAAATTATAAAACTTCAAGAGATTTGATTCACATAACTCTTTTTAAAAAGGTGTTATTTCGTCTCAAGGGTAAATTTGATGTAAATAGATCTAAATGATATGAGTGTATAGATAGTAGATAATGATAAATCCAATTCATCGAGACCTTATAAAGATTTGAATTAAATTTTGTGGTAAAGGATTTAGTGAGATCACATCATGTGAATTGAGCTCAAAGTTAATGGTGTTATTTTAGGTTATTCATTTCCTAATTCAACATTAATTTAAGATTTTGAAAACAAGCACCATTTAGATTTAGTTGATGTCAATGAAAATCTTCAAGCCATTAGATAATGATATTCCCCTTGGTATAATAAATAAATTTAATGAGTGTGGATAACATGTGCCTATATATCCCTCATGGAATTTTGAATGATTTTGGGGATATCCACATGTAAAGTTATGGTTGGTGGTTTCAATTGATGTTATATTACTTAGATGCAGTGAGAAACCTTATGTATTAACAACTTTATATACTTGATCAACCAACTAAATGTTTCATTTATATGTGGTATCTCATTATTATATTAATATTCCAAACCTATAGTCTATTTATATATCCCTTAGAAATTCCATGACCTTTTTCCACTTGAGTATATGGAAGAACATGTGGTACTTGTCTACTCACTTGGGATCCCATTCTGACAAGTTTGGGACCTCCTGAGGATTTGAAAAGTATGACAATGTAGAAGTGGAAAGGGTATCATGAAACCTCATCATTGGTTATATAATTTAATATCTCTAATGCCTCAAATTTTATAGGACCTCACCAATCTTTGAAAGTTATGACACCACATGAGTGGTAGGGGACACATGGTGTTTTCTCATTAGATATGGGATCTAACATCTCTAAAAAATTTGATATGTCCCATATATTTGATGGGTATAACATCATGGGAGTGGTATGGGATGTGTGGTACCTCCTCATTAGATTCAAGACGTGATAAATTTGATGCCTCTAGAAAGTCCTATGCCTTTGATGGGTCTACCACTACATGAGTGATAGGGGACACTTGACACCTCCTCATTCGCTCCATGATCTAAAAAATAAACAAAAGTGCCTTGTAATAAAATAGACACTTACCTTTCAACCCAAAAATAATTATAGCAGAGTTTTATCTCAAACCCTAAGATTATGGCTCCATAAAAATCCCACACAGGTAAATTTATATAGAAACATATTTAGCTCAAAAAATGACTATGAAAATATTTTGAGAGCATGAATGGGATAATATATTATTTAAATATTCATATATATGATAATCTCAAAAATATGACAAGTAGCCAATGGTGAAACTATGATATATCCTTTTGATATTGATTAATAAGATGTTGGGATTTGGTGTAAGCAATGATCAATCAAGGTTTGATTAAAGCACTATTTTTTTTGAATTTTATTAATACAGAGGTCCCCTTTTATTCTATGAAAAGGTATATGTTAGTCATAAAAATTGGATAATATGTATGGGAAACATTATTATTTATTATAACCTAGACCATATCCCTCCATTATTAAACCATTAGACAAGTAGTCAAAAATTATTTCAATATAACATGAAGAGGAAGAAACACTAAAGTCTAATTTATCACATAACATACTAGGATTTGATTCCTTCAAGAGATAAATTATTTGAAGAGTTATTTATTTCTATTATTTTGATTCTATTTTGAATCCATGATTGAGTTTAGGGGTGCCTAGATTATCTAAAAATCTTAAAAGGTACTTACTCTTTTGCATAAATTGGTTGGGTAAGGGAAGGATTAGGTATTGCTCTACTTATATCTAGGTGTCTATAGCCTTGATAAATATACCTATGGTTCCACTCTAGGCCTTGCTTCATTTTTATCAAGGTTGAAAATCTTGTGATGGAGAATGCCCAAATCACCCTTTCTTAGGAAGAGACTTTGATATTTTCTTTATTTTATGACTTTTTTAATTATGATTTCTTCTTTATTTTTAACCCAAGAGGGTTGGGAACCAATGTAGCCAAGGTGATTGGTTGACTCAATTATTTATTCAACACTAAAAGGATATTTTTTCTCATTAATAAGATCCATAATGACTTCTTTATGTCTTTGTAAATGCTATGATGATAGCTTTACTATAAATTACACTTTTCTTCATTCATATTCCCCATTTTAAATCAATGGATTCATCCCCACTAGTTTTTATGAAATTAATTACCCCATATGTTAGATTTGTTCGATAATGGATACCCCTTTACTATTTTCTCTTGTATGAACTATGTCTTTAAGGCATGAATTACCTTTGAAATGGCCAAACCTTAAGATATAGGGACCAATGCTTGGATTTCAGTCATACCAATCTGTAATGAAATGTCTAATTTATCATGCATGGGGAAATGAGATTTGATTTTTAGACCAAGAGGTTGTTTTAGGGCCAGAAAGAAAAAGAGAAAACATAAAGAGGACAAAGGAAAAAACCAAAGCAACGACAAGAACAAGTATAAAATATAAAAAAACTAAATGAAATTAATTTAATATTTACATTATTATCCTTTTTATTGAGGGTTTATTCTTAGATTATATTGTATTGGGAAGCCAATAAGTAATGCTTCAAGAGATCCTTTAATCTAAAAGCATTTTTCCCAAGTAACTTATAAATATAGTAAGGACCAACCTAGAGTGGGTCTAGTTTTTAATGTTTCCCCCTTTTCTCATGAGATTTATCCCATAAGAAGACTAGATCTAATATGTAGAAGGACTTTACTTGTGCCTTCTTGTCAAACAATCTCTTGATGGTATCTTTATGTCTACTAGAGTTATATAAAGCTTTTTCCCATACATCTTCCATTTGAATAATATCCAACAGTCTCGAGTCCACCTTCCCTTTGTTCTCCATGTATTATTGCATTAAATTGTATAGGTAAAGTCTAAGGTTTATCATGAAGATAGGCTCCAAACCATAATATATTAAGAAGGGTGAACTCTAAAGATATTTATTATACCTAGTTTTGTTAGTCTAGAGAGTATATTTTAATAGTGGACATCAATCTTTGGGACTCTTTTCTATATATTTTTTTATTGCATAGATTAGGTTATTATTGGTCAACTCAGAGATACATTTTACTTTTAGGTATTATTTCAAGGAAAACCTAAAATTAATACCATTCTCATAAGCCCATTTAGTGAGCTCAATTGACTGGAATATAATACTGTTATCATAGACTGTTGAAGTTGGGGTGCCAAACCATGTAGTTATGTTACCCTTAATGAATTTTATGACCTCCTTAACTATGATATTCTTGGTTTCAAATACCTCTATCCATCTTCTAAAATAATCAATGGCCATGAGTATGAAATTATTTCCCATTGATGAATTTATGTTTGTAACTCCTAAAAAGTCAAGTACCCATTAAGAAAATGGGTGTTCTTATACCAAAGGATAGAGGGTAATCACTACATGAAATTCCCTCTTAATTAAGGTCTAATATGCATGGTAGGTGTGGACATGAGCATGGACATACTTAAATATGGTTGGCTAATAGTATCATGCTCATATAATTTTATGATCCATTATAGTTATTGAAGGATGACCACTGCCAAATTTCTCATGGTATTTGGTCATGAATTATTTTTCTTCCTCTTATAAAAAGCACCTAATATATATGTTGTCATAGTTATTTTTATAAAACACTCCCTTATTTAGTATATATTTGGATGCCTTAAACCTAAGATCTTTTTTCTATGTGTAGTTTAATCTTGGAGGAGGATTCCCATAAAGGAGATAGTGTACAATTAGGTCATAGACTATTTTTGATTGTTATAATTACACCACACTGATCCTTGGGTCAATATTATTAATCATTTGAGTGATATATTGGCATTGTAATAGATTATAGGTTTAATAGCTAGGTCATATTCTTGCAATTTGGCCATCCATTGACTTATGCATTCGTCCAACTCATTCTATCCCAACATGAGTTTTATGGATAAATTTGGGAACGTGTCATGTACCTTATTTATGAGAACATAATTGTAAAAACCCCATTGGGTTTTACTATAATACAATATTTAAAAATAATAATTAATTATGTATATTCATATAACATATTTCACCATGAGAAATATAAGTGATCTTTAACTAAATGTATTATTACAGTTGACCCCATAAGGTTTATAACCAATCCCTTTAGCTAATGATCACAAATATGATGATATAAAAAATCATGAATAATGATGAATAAACAAAAAACACCCATTTATTTCATTAAATTAATAACACAATTTCAGCCACGTTTGATACAACATTATAGCCACTATTATAGAAGTACAAATGAATAAATATTACAGTTTTAGTAAAAATTAACATCTCAATAATAATAATAATAATAATAATAATAATAATATCCATGACTCAATATTCTCCATGAATCAAGTATCAATCTATAATCTCAAGTGTAGTCTCTAGTATAGTACTCCTATAGGGAGGGAGAGCATCATCTGAGTGCCTTTCCACACCAACCATAAACCATTTATCCCACTCACTATCTCCCATCAATAGAATGGCCTCCCTTCATGGATGTGTAGATAATGATGGCGTAGGAATCTAGAGTGATAAACCAACTTTTGTGTACTATAAGATATATAATACATGATGTGTACCATAAATAAATCTATTCTAACATGATATCATAAAAACATGAAAATTATATCAACACATGAAATGATAATTTTTAACTATAAACATTACTTTGGATTTTTTTTTCAAATAGTTAATGATCTCTAAGATAAATCAATTTCATACACACCACTCAATAATATTTCACCTCATCTTGCATTGATGGTGCTAATTAAGCCATTATAATCTATCCACTACTTATTTAGTGTCATAAAAGTGATATTGAGTTAAAATATATAATAATATAAAAACTAATAAATTCAATTGGAATGTTCAGAAATATCAAATACATAAATTTATTCCAAGAAATTTAATGCAATGGATCTAATATCATCTAGTTTATTTAAGAATAATAAACAGAGTCATAAATAGTCTTTAATATAAACATACCATCTATTTAAGAATTACATCTGGACTATAAGCTACCCAATATGACAAAGTAACATAAAATGTTATTTCATCTAGGAAACAAACATTAACCTAAACTTATTTATTTATTCATATTACACATATATAAAAAAAGCCATCCATAAAATAACTTAACCATATCTATATTTAAACAATTAAATACCTTATTTTAATGCTTTATCCAAACATTAAATATATAATAAAGTACCCATAATACCCTGATAAATAATAGTGATTACCAGCATATAAGTTTCATACATCTATATATATGGTATAATCATTCTTAGATTTATAACACTATTAATAACTCATATGTTTATACCATGTATATATGTACTATTTTTAAACTCTCAGTTATACATATAACTTTTTATAAATTCATAATATGACAATGTATATGTTACACACTAAGTAGACAATCCATTATCCAAAATCTTATAGTGTCTCATATACTCTCGGTATACATTTAGACTACAATAAATTGTCTCAAAACCTTAATATACCAGATAATTCCATATTTAATTATTTTGACTAAAAATAATAGAATATATGTGATTTACAATATGAAAAAAAACCAAATAATGATTTACCAATTCCATTTTTTGAAAATACACTAATCACTTAATTCACAGTACTATTTGAATTACCTGTATATAAAATGATCAAAGATTAAATGCTCAATTGATTACATCTAAACATTGAGAATTATGTGAGAATACAACTCTATCCGTGGCCCCCAATACATGCCTCATATAATATACTATTTAATCTCATATGCAAACCTATATAAACTATTTGAGAGTCTTACTCATGAACGTAAAAACCAATTTGAATATATATAATACATAGTCAGAATAAAATACTAAATCAAAGTGTTTATAATACACATGCAGAACTAGATAATAATTTTATTAATAAAATTAGCCTTTTTGTAATATACTATCCAAATTGATTTGTATAGAGATTGAGAAATTCATCAATGTCTATGAATATTGTGAATTAAATACTCTATCTTAGACTTATAAATTCCTCATACAAGTAATTATAAAATAAAATGCTCAGACATATAATCATAAACTCATCTAAATCAATATTTTATTTATATATAAATATATACATCAATATATATAGCCTGATAGGCTATCTCATCAGTTGGGTGATTATTGTTACAAGTGAGAGGTCTCAGGGTTGATCCCTTAAGCTAGCCACCTGTATAGCCATAATTCACTAGTTAATGATGTCCCTATCCATTCAGACATCGAAATGGTTGTTAGAGGTGTTGTGGTAACACAAATGTGTAAGCCCCACCCTAGACTTGATCCTAGGATTTATCACTCTACATGAATCCTTTATATATATATATATATATATATATATATATATAACATTAATCTAGAGTATTTACATACACACACATACATACATATGTGTGTATATACTAAGGATTAATGCTCAATGTGTGTGTGTGTGTGTGTGTGTGTGTGTGTGTGTGTGTCTATGCATATTTTCATACATATTCAAATTTTTTATAAAAACATATAACATCTTTACCCAAATTCCTAGCTAGGTATATACACAGTCAAATCCCACATAACCCATACAAAATTTCATCTACGTTTAGGAATTAATGATTATAACCTCTGATTAGTTTGAAATATAAAATAGATTCTAAAATTCTACCTAATCTATTCATAAGTACAACTTTAATGAATAACCATACAATACATTTTTAGGGTTTACAAACTGAAACAAGAATTAAGATAGCTTTCATAGGGCTAGTATAAACATAACAAGAATCCTACATCTCAAGCCATTCCACTAGGGTTACTTTGGGTTGGATGTAGTGTTATGTGAATGGTTGATCCATCCAAGGGCCTTATATTTATCCCTTATTTTTTTGCAAAAATAATTAAAACCCAATAAACCCTTTATCATTCCTTTTCCAAAAATCCATCAAACTATACACATAGAAATTTAAAATACATCACCAACCTATAATTGATGATTATAATGCCAAGGAAATCAAAATTGCCTTCAATTTTTAGCTTTAATTCCCTTTGTTTTAATTATTCCTATATTCCCACGTATGTCATGTCCTCACAGGCCTCCTTCCCTTTTCTTTTATTCTTCTCCATGACCTTACTTGACACTAATTTCTCTTCTTTACCTTCCAAACTCAAATAATGGTTTTTATAAAAATGATTTTTAACTCAATTAAAATGCAAATTATAAACCTTCATCATCTCAAACTTTCCCCATAAAAAATAAAATATTCATTAAATAATCCTTCATAATATACATGCCTTTTGACTTTATTAATATCTATGCATGTAGACTTTATAAAAGTATTCAAAATTATAATACCATGAAAGATTGACTAAAAAACAAGTCTATATAACATAATGACCAATATCAATGCATTCAACCTTCAAACTAGAAGTTAAATTATAGGTTAAACAAATAACCATAGATTTTAACAAAGATTCATCAAACACAATGATTATTATATAATTATCTAAATAATGGAATTATCTATAACACTTTGGATAACGTTATGTTTATTGCCTAATCAATAAGGGTTTATATGTTTATGAAACTATTATAATGATAATAGTAACCTTATAATAGAAGTAATCACTTAATAAACCAATTAAGTTAAGTAATAAAATATGTCTATTACTACAACACATAATCCAAACAAAACTATATTTAAATAAACACTTAGCTATGTACAATAAATTGGTATATCAAAACAAGATAGGTACATATTCATCCAATCCACTAAGTAATAACATCAATATTTTTTTAATTTGTTATATAACAAAATTAGTGAAATTACACAATCAAACAATATGATCATAAAAAAATAATAAGATTATAGTAGACACACATAACAACACATTCAAACATACCACAACTATATAACTCAAACAATAATCACAAAACATGTCATTCTACTATGGTGTGTGTATGGGTTTCCAATTTTTATCTCTCTATCATCCCCCAACACCTCCATCTACACCATCCTCTCTGATGATGTCATCCCTCCATAACACTCTAAGGAATTGATCTATCCAGCATCCACCTCACAAAAATGAAGGTAGTTAGCCTAAAACATTATGAAATCCATAAAATACTATTGTAAAAAATATAAAAGTATAGTTATCTCATATCAAATCAATTATATAAATTAAACAACATATAACTATCCCATAATCAAAATATGAGATAAAGATTTATTAAATATTAGTTAATCAACTAATAACCATAAAAATACATGGATCTAAGGATTATTCAACTTAGAGGGAAATTAGGATGTGACATCTTTCCCCTTAAAGTTGGTCATCATCCCATTGACTCTTATTCAAACATAAATTTTGAATTTAAAACATTATTAAACATAAAATAATATAATATGTAGCAAAAAATCAAGCAAACAAATGTGGAAACAAACTGTAAAGCTCATCATAGTCCTCCCAAGTGGCACTATCTTTAGAATATTGGTCCCATTGGACCTTGTACTATGACACTTATCGATTAACAAACTAAGTTTGTGAGTGTCTATTACTTTGATGAGTTGTACCATGAACACCCTAGGATCCATAACCTCCAAAGCATTCTAATCCAACACATGTGAAGGATTAACAACATACTTTTTAATATAAAACACATGGAAGGCATTACATAAAACAATTAGATATAGTGGCAATGTAAGCCTATATGTTACAAGATTAACCACTTATAAAACCTTTAAGGGTCCCACATATATTAACGAAAGTTTTGTTGACTTCCTAAAGTTTGTTGAAATTTTTTGAGGCTTAACCCATAAAAACACTTTATCACCTATAAAAAACTAACTTATTATTCTCTTCAAATAAGAATAACATTTATGTCTATCTGTATGAATTAAAAAGTGCAAAGACAAAGAACAAATCTATTTTAATCTAAATTATACCAAAGTTAGAGAATAAATGCAATAAACAACAATAAAAAACATTCATAGTTTAGACACAAGAATCCTCCATTGCAATTCAAATCTGATTTGCTCTATCAAAATGTGGTGCTCGCTCCTCCAATGTAAAGGTGAAACATGCAACATTTAGATGCAAAAAGATTGACTTTGATTGACTTTGATTCTATTTATGATTTCTCAGGATTGTGATTGATTACAACATTTGTGATCCTTGAAAATGAGTATTCTCAAGCTTATTTATAGAAGCCTAGATTATAATCTAATGGTGGAGGATCAATTGGGATTTTTCAAGGTTCCAAATGATCAATGGTTGAGGATGAGTCCTTCATCCATGAGGATATAGACTATTTCAACTTGGTGGAGCAAAAAGAGGGTTTAGTTAGAAAACTTAGTCAAAATAGATTTACAACTCAATGGAGGAGTCATAGGAAGTGGAGGTTTTTATGGATTTGGTTAGGATGATGGAGAGAAAAGTGAGAAGTTTGAATTGGTAAATTACTAAAATAATTAAAATAAAGAATAAAAGGTGCATAATTGACATTTTAAAAATTATTTGAATTAATCAATTGATTGATTTTAGGAATAAAAGTTAATTATTAAATTAATAATAATGATTAATAAACTTACGAATAATGACTAAAGTGCATTTTGACACTAAATTAAATTTAGGTGTCTACATTTTCCCCTCTTTGAAATAGTGTTACGAAGCAATACTATTTCAAAGAATAAAAGTAGAGTGTTCATGATAGAAAAGTAAAAAATTTCTCTGAATGAAATAAAATGAGTATGATGATGCCCCCTTGAGGGTTTGTGTGATAAATAGGAAAATTCTCAAAAAAATATGAAAAGAGAAAATATTTAATCAACCAAATGAAAAATCAATATATTTTAGTTTTGATGTCAAATTTGCAATGAATTTGAAACATAAAAGAGTTGTCCCTAGTAAGGTAATACTAGGTCTTTGATTTTAAAATCAACAATTTAAACCACTCAAAGATTGCATGCTTATTTTTGTTTACTATTGGTTGAGGGGCCAAACTAGTAGGTGTGGGAACAATATATCCTAGCAATAATAAACTATGGATCCATAAATAGAAAAAAGTTATTGATGTTACAAATGATTATGGATTTCACATCGATAAATGATTCTAAGATTTTGAAAGCAATCTTGAAATAATGTTATTTAATGTTGTCTTAAATTTGAAAATGGATGAAGAATTAGTATTATGGAGGAATGGGAATGAGAAAACTATTGTCAATAATACATATACTTGTCTCAATACTAATGTTTGCAAAATTGTAGAGGGTACATGTAAACCTATTTACCCATAGCTATTAAATGTCATATAAGATATTGAAAAAATTACATGTCCCACATTAAATTTTGTATGCTTAGATTGTGCTCGGACTTAAGGGTCATGAGCAGATGTGGGAATGATATATCCTAATGATGGTAACCCACAGGCCGAAAAATGAAAAATATAAATTGTCTAATTTATGATAAAGATTTACAAAATTGATATTTGCAAGCATGGATAAAGAGATATATCATTTTTCTTAAATGACAATAAAAAATTTGGATGAAATGGATGATGGTAAAGGTGATGATGGAGTTGACCCTATAGACCGTGTGTCTTTAAGCATTGCCTACATAACCCACTTAGACAATATCTATACATAAATATCAAACCATATGTAGTTCTCCCAATATAAGAAGAGAAGTAATGATGTAATGTAAGATTGACCCATGGATGCTATACTTAATCTAATGATTACACATTATGAGTGGATGATGGAGAAAGGATGAAAAATGTGATTTTTACAGTCATAATCGACATGTATAGGAGATTAAATGGAAAGATTAGAAAATGATGGCGGATGATTAATATGAAAACATTAAAAAATAAATGAAGTGATAACATGGGTTAATAATGATGGATCAACTGATTCAACAACATGTATGAGATAAGGATGAATGAAAGAGAGAGATGACACACAAATGCATTGACTTGAGAATTTGAGATGGTTTGATAGTTTCCTTATTCTTATTTTATTCTTTACATTGGATTTTTTATGATAATTCCAATCAAGTAAGAGTTGAGTAACCTAATTTTTGATATTGCATATGATAATATGCACAAATGGTATATAAAAACCATAATGACTATCATGTAATACACATAAGGACTAATAAATTCACAAGGACAAAACTTAGTGCATCATGATATGGAAGATCATAATAACACCATTAGTAATGTGTATAACAATCTACACACAAGAAATAATAATAAAGATAAGATAAAAGAGATGTTTACAATAATGAAAATGATGTAAGTAAACACAAAAGTAAACAAACATTGTATAAACAAGTAAACACACATGATGTAAAATAAAGTAAATGACTATACATATAAGTAAGCAAATGACTAAAACAAGTAAGCAAATGAATTTTTGGATGTCTTTGGCTAGAGTATAACCCTTTGGCATATGCAATTTTTGAAAATGTTGAAATGTTTGATGAGTAATTCACATAAGGTATGGCTAGTGTATGCAACTAAATACAAGGGATTTTTTGATTGTTGCTTGGATTTTATTTTTGGAATTTTTATTTTGTCTTTTGTTTATTTTTACAATTTTTTTTGGATTTTTCTTTCTGGAGCTTGGAATTGTTTTTTTTTTTTGGTGTATGTTGGAATTCGTAACATTTTTTAGATTTTGTTTGAATGTTTAATGGTTTTTTTTTGTTTTTTTTTGGAGTTTACAGGTATATATACAAGGAATACCAACAAAAGAAAACCCATATTATAGCATCAAAGAGTAAGTGGTAGGGGATGGAAGGAATACATTGTATATGGAGTATGGATGAATAGGAATGGATTGGAATTAAGATGATAACTCTAGGGAACACATGAGGTAAGAACCAAGTGTCTAGTCATCAAAATAGCATTGTAATGATACACCTAGATCTTTTTAAGAACATGTCTCAAGATGTTTCTACTTCCTTATCAAGGTCAAAATTAGAGTAAAGATGGTTTTATGATGGCAAGGATTGGATGAGTTTTGATATATTATGGGATTAAATGGATAAGGATGATTTTGGATAGGTAAGGGTATTTAAGAATGGTAAATTATGGTTAAGGAGTTTAGGATGGATTAGATAGGCATAATATGGGTAAATATGCTTTTTGATAACTTAGGAAAAGTAACCATGGATGGGTTTAGGGTGAAAATATGGGTTTAAAAAAGTTGTAGGATGGGTAAGGATGGTGGGATGATTTAGAATGCATAGGATTAGAATGGATGATCTTGCCCCCAAGTGTAGGGTATTTATAAACAAATTATTATTTTATGCATGATGCCAAAAATTTATTTTCATCATGGTACTTTCCCAAGGTGCCATATACATGGTTTTCACCTTTGGATAGATTTATTTATTTTTCTATTTCTATTTTTTTTTTCTTTTTTCCATCTCATATACAAAAGGGTTTGAGATGCATGATGCTTATCATATTTATTATTTTAGGTATGTGCTCCTGATATATCTTCAGTAACTTCATTGATTTCTAAGTTGGCTTCTTCCAGATTTACTAGGATATAGTCAAAGCCCCTATAATAGAGGATGATGTTAGACATGATGAAGTGGAAAGTATGTTGGATGAAGGATTTGTGTTGAGTGAATGAAAGATTTGAAGGGATGGAATTATAGTGGGGATGAGTATATGGGTCATGATGTAAAGGGTGAATGGGACCAACAATCTCACATTCAACAAGACTAGGAGTAACTTCAAGTTGGATGATTTAAGAGTTTAATGCTTCTTCAATGATATCTTCAACTTGTGATGGGGATCAATCCTAAAAATGTGCTAATGTAGAGGATATATTAATTTTCTCAGCCATTGATGCCTTAAAAAGGTTTTCACCAAAGTATTTTTCTTGATTTTTTTGACTAGGATTCAGATTTGGATTATCCAATAGTGCCTCAAAGAAGTTTTCACTAAGGGACTCATATTTTTGATTTTCTATATTTTGATTGGGATTTCGACTAAAATTTGTATTTTGATCATCTGATAGTGCCTCAAAGATTTTTTCACTATGGGGTGTGGATTTTATATTTGGATGGCAAGATTTATTTTAATTGAGGCACACTTTTTGTTTCTCAAAATATGTAGTTATTTCTTGATACTCTTTTGGTAGTAGATTAGCTAGGAAGTTTGCAATTATGTTATTATCATGAAAAGAAGTTAATTGTAAGTAAAATCATTGGTCCTAATAAAAAGGTCTAGGATACTAGCTTGAAATATGGAAGGAAGGAATGGTGATGTTTATGAAAGGAGTGATGGCAGTAAATTCCTCATAGAGACAATGAATAGAACTTATTTCAATTATGGATTAGAAAGCACAAAATTACCACTAATATATTGAATTTAAAATGGTTTGTATATGATGATATATGATCTAAAATTCACTTCAAAATGGATGGGTTTGATAATTCCTTGCTCATGGATTATTTTTTCTATAAGTATCTTTAACACTTAGGGTACATGTTGTGGGGTGGTGGGAGATTCGATAGGTGAAATGGATTTGGTTGTTTGGATAATAGATAAAATACTATGTGGGTTGAAGGAGATTTTGTTCAAGATAGGATCTTTTTCTAAATGGGATCTTTGTCAAAAAGGGATCTTGATCAAAGATAGGTTTTTGGTTGAAAATAAGATATTTAATAAAGATGTACTCTTCATCAAAAATGGATGGTAAACCATGGTTTTTAAAGGCAAGTTGATTGGTTATGAATTTTATGAAAATGGATGTGTCAAAAATGGGATCTTGAGAAATTAATAAAAGATTATGGCCTTGAATTGGAAGTGGTGTGGTGTGATTAGCCTTAAGAAAGACATCTTGGCATGTCCTCAAGCTATGATTTTTAGATGTGGATATACTTGGCTTTACCTTGATGTATCTTTTGTCAATTGGATCTTGGATATTACTTTTTAGTCTTATACAATGGTTTAGAGAATGACCTTAAATTTTGTGATAATCAAAATATTCATTAGGCTTATACCACTTAGGTTTTGGGACATTTGGCTCAAAGTATTTAGTGTTTGGAAATGTGACTAGGTTTGTAGTGACCAATTTTTGATAGAATACATCATAAGGTTCCCCTAATGGAGTGATTTTATTCTTAATAGGCATGATGATGGTTTTTATAGGATTGTATTTTTGTAACTATTGTAACTCTAGGGATGGAGTGACACTAGATGCTAAAGGTGATAGAATTGGATTCCTTTTGCTAGTTTGATATGGGATGTTAGAATCAAGGCTATAATTGGTGGAGGGGAAACTTGGATGGTTTTTAAAAATAGGCTCACTAGTGGTAAGGTGATGTTGATATGGAATGTTTTGGGATTCACTAACTAGAGAGGTAACTTCATCTTGGGAGGATGGATTTATGAAGTTTAATGGAATTGAATCTATTGGGTTTGTGAACAACTATGAATTTGATGTAGTTTGATTCAATCTTGGGAATAGGTTGGATTAAAAATCAAGTGATTGATTTTGATGAATTTAGAATGGTTGGTTTTAAAGGGCGTAAGAGTTGAAAATTTGATTTGGATGGAATATTTTTGGATTGGACTGAATGAGAATTTGGTTTATGATTGGATTTTGGTTCAAATATACATTTGAAAGTGATGGTGAAGGTGAATCAGAAGTTTTATTTACATTGGTATTAAGATTGGAACTAGATATATTGGTGAAGAAATGTAGGTTTTAGTTTTGGGGTGAACTAGATACAAAATCAAAGGACTAATTTTAATTACTATAGAAAGGTTGATTTGGAAAACATGAAGTTTGGAATTGATTGATGGATGGATGAGGATGAATACATATTAAAACTCAGATTTGGATTGACTTGACATTGATTCAACTATGCATGTGAATCAAAGTTGGTTGGATAGAACATTGGGTTATAATATGGACTATTGAGATTGTGATTCAAGATGAAATTGGTCAAGGGATTATTCCAAGATGTCATACTTCTTGTAATTGGTTACATACTAAGGAAAGACTGGACTCAATAATGAAATATACTTTAAGTTAAACTCTAGTAAAGAAAAGTACTAAAGTGACTAAAATTTTGATTACTAACTAAATGTTTTTGAGTTTTTAGAGAGAAAATTGTGATTTTTAGGATAACATTTAAACTCAAAATAATTTATTTTCAAATAAGTATTTTACACCACATGATAATCACAAGGAAAAAATAAACAATCCTACTCTAAAAAAATAAGAAAATGCACAAAAAGGATAATTGAATAACTTTTGGGATTTTTGTTGTAACTTACTCATTTGTGCTCTCAGTTGTGGCCTAATGTTTCAAGGTGATAAATATGGAGGATCATACCATGCCCATGGCCCAATAATTCTAGTTTTGAGGGTATGTGGAAAGTAACTTCTTGATGCTAATTGCTAACCAATGCACCAAATTTGAATGAAAAAGAGACATCCTAGCATTAAGATATACACAAGCTCATCTAGGGGGAATGAAACCATGGAATAGTTTGATATGCAAATGCACACTATTGGGTCTTGTCCCAAAGCATCCAACATAGTCATAGGGGTCTCAGTGTGTTGACAATTAGCAATATCAGATCTTGAGTTAGTTTTTGAAACATTGGGTATTCGAGCATGAAATCCCCTCACATCATAGTGTGATTAAAACACATAACCACTTAGGAAATTAAAACAACTAGGTCTCAATTTATATACCCTACCATAAAATGGGGTTTGGCTTATTGCATGGTGCTAAAATCCATAGTCAATATAACCCATAATAAAATAAAAATAAAGATTTAATATTTGTTTTTTATTTCCAAGTAGCATCACCAGTGTGACACCAAGGAAAGAGCATACACAAGATCAACTAGGATAATAAATAAGTTACAAGATTGATTTTGATTTCTAAGTATCATCACCAATGTGATACCAAATAAAAATCATACACAACATTTGAAAACAAATAATAAGACAAAAAAACAAATGGATTTACTCCATAGAAAATAAAGTTTTATTTACTAGGAATGCCAAAGACTAAAAATGAAAGATGTTAGTGAAAATAAATAAAATAAAGTTGGTTTGCTTTTTTGCAATTATTTTTGGCCAAAGTTATACAAACAAGGTGTTAGTTTATTTTTCTTGGGTTGAGGAATAATATATCCTATAAAAGGAATAAAAACCACAAAACACACACACACAAAACAAGCCTCTGTGATGAAATCATTATTACACAGTTAAGTCAAAAAATAAAATTACAAAATGATCATGCAAGAAAAAGATAGAAAATATAAAAGGCTTATAGAAACTATATCATTATTATGGTCAATAAAATCATTGTTTTATGAAAATGCTATAGAAAAAGATGAAATTGTTACACCAAATGACAAAATCACTATAGAAAAACATGAAATCACTACACCAAATGACAATTTTGTTGTGAATTATGATGAAATAACTATAGAGTAGAATGATGTCATTATTCTATGATGGAATAATTGTTATGATACAAAATCTCTATTAACCTAGAAAACACAAAAAAGCACAAAAACATGAGAAAAGTGACAAAAATGTTGTTTAGTCTAAAAAAATCAGAAAAAAGTTCTACAAAATCATTGTTGCATAATAAAAACATACAATAGAACATGAAATCCTAGACAACAACCTATAGTCTGTACTAGCTCAAAAAACATCCAAATTAAATGCAAGAGATAGACAAAAAATAATAAAAACCAAGAAAGCAATATAGTCTAAGTGCATAAAGAAAACAAAAAGATTTAAAAGACGTGGGTAGATCTCACCGAGCATGCCAAAAATGTATGAATTAAAAAGTGCAAATACAAATAACACATATATTCTAAGCTAAATTCTATCAAAGTTAGAGCAACAAATGCAAGAAAATAATAATAAAAAACCCTCACAGTTTAGACACAAGAATCCTCCATTGCAATTCAAATCTGATTTGCTCTATCAAAATGTGGTGCTCATTCCTTCAATGCAAAGGTGAAATACGTAGTGTTTGGATGCAAAAAGATTTACTTTGATTCACTTTAATTATATTTATGATCTCTCAATATTGTGATTAATTGCAACATTTGTGATCCTTGAAAATGAAGATTCTCAATCTTAATTATAGAAGCTTGGATTACGATCTAATGGTGGAGGATCAAATGGAATTTTTTAAGGTTCAAAATAATCAATGGTTGAGGATGAGTCCTCATCCATGAGGATATGGACTATTTCAACCAGGTGGAGAAAAAAGAGGGGTTGGTTAGTAGACTTAATCAAAATGGATTGACAACTCAGTGGAGGAGTCATAGGAAGTGAAGGTTTTCATGGATTTGGTTGGGATGAGGGAGAGAAAAGTGGGAGAAGTTTGAATTGATAAATTAAGTAATTAAATAATTAAAATAAATAATAAAAGGTGAAAATTTGACTATTTCAAAAGTATTTTAATTAATCAATTAATTAATTTTAGGAAGAAATGTTAATTATTAAATTAAAAATAATGATTAAGGTAAATTTTGACAACCTTTCCCTAATTTTCATGAATTTATCTTCCATTTTTAAAAGCGTATCAAGTCCAAAGACTATCCTATTTTCTAACCTATCCCAACTAATTGATGTTCTACACCTCCTTCTATATAATGCCTTATATAGACCCATATTCAACACTGATTAGTATGATTTGTTGTAAGAAAAATTCATTAATTAAAGGTACTCATATCACTTATATTGTTTATACATGTAATACATACAAATGAGAACTTATAAAATATGGTTAATTCACCTTGTCTATCCATCAATTTTTGGGTGATAAGTAGTGTTGAAATTCAACTGCATACCCAAAGATGAATATAGAGTCAACCAAAATATAGAATTCATCCTTATACCTTGATCTAAAATGATCTTCTCTATAAATCCATGAAATCAATACACATCTTTCATGAATCTCTTCACAAACATAATTGTATCATTTGTCAAGTTGTCTGGTATGAAGTGGGTTACATTTGTTAGTTTTTCAACTATAACCAAGATCATATAATATCAATTTCATGATAATAAAAACCTTTATAATAAGTCCATGTTAATAACCTACCACTTCTACTCTAGTATATCATGTGGATATAACAATCCTATTGGATGCACATGTTCAACTTTCACAAGTTGTCATTCTAAATAATGAGACACAAAATCCATTACATCTTTCTTTATTTCTTTCTATAAATACAATGGTCTTATCTTATTATGATCTTGATTACTCTTGGATGTCTTAAATATGGGGATTTTTTTATTTCTTTTAGAAACATGCTCCATAGATTCTCTCTATCAGGTAAATACATCCTACTATTATACCTCAAAATACCATCACTATCTAAATTGAATCCTTTATACCTAAGATTTTGAGAATTATTAGAAATTTTTTTATTTCCCTAATCATATAATTCATCTCTTAGTAATAATTTTATTACCTAATCTCAAAATTTACTTTTAATAGTAGCCACAACTGCTATGTACATTTTACATCTTAGAGCATCAGATACTCAATTATACTTTCCTTTGATATAATTAATATCAAAATTATAATTAAATAATAACTCTAAAATCATCTATGATGAGAATTTATATTCAATTATGTGAATATATACTTGAGTCCCAAGTTATCTATCTTGAGATCAAATGGTTTTCCCAATAGATAATGCCTCCAAACTTGTAAGACATGCACACTTGCCATAAGTTTTAGGTCATGAGGGGTATAATTCACCTCATATGGCTTTAGATTCATAGAATCATAGACTATAACTAAGCCAACCTACATAATAACTCATCCAAGTCCTTCCCCAGATGCATCGATGATTACTAAGAACTGACCATTAGGATTGAGAACTCTTAGCACTAGGGCTAAAGTAAGCCTCATTTTCATATCCTAAAAGGATATTTAACACTTGTATGACTAGATAAAAAATTTATTCTTCCATTAAGGAGAGGTAATTGGATTAGATATCTTAAATAAATTCAAAATGAATTTCCTATAATGACTCACTAATCCTAAGAAAATCCTTACCTCATGCACATTTTTTAGGATTGGCCACTCCATTATGGCTCATATCTTATTTAGATATACTAAAATATCATCCATGAAAATAATATGTCAAAAATACTACACTTTATTATATAAAATCCACACTTGGACAACTTGTCTACAATTTGTACTTTTACAAATGCTAGAAAACCAATTTTAGATGTTGCAGATGTTCTTCCTCATCCTTGGAATATATGAGGTGTCATCTAAAAAAACCAAAATGAAATGATCCAAATAATATCTAAACACACTGTTCATAAGATTCATAAATTTTAAAAGAGCATTTGTCAACCCAAATGGTAACACTATGAAATCATGTTGCCCACAATGAGTTCTAAACATTGTTTTCATAATATCTTCATCATGGATTATTAACTAATGATACCCTAATCTAAGATCAATATTTAAAAATAATTTTAACGCTCAAATTTTATCAAGGAGATCATCAATTCATAGAAATAGATATCTATTCTTGATCATCATTTTGTTCAACATCATATAATCTATACATAGGCAAAGATTACCATCCCTCTTCTTGATGAAAATAATTGGTGCACCCCATGATGATACACTTGGTTGAATCAACCCTTTAGACAATAACTCCTAAACTTTTGCCTTTAACTCAACCAATTTAGTGGTCATCATTTTTTATGGTTCTTTAGACTATGGTTTCAATCTAGGTATGATATCAATTAAGAAATCAAACTCCTGCTTGGGTAGAAATCTTGGTAATTCTTATAGAAATAATGTCTTGAAGGTTTCTTAAAAAAGGATAATCATTGATGGATGGTTATTTATACTCCTCCATCTCATTTATATTAATGATAAATTATTGGCATCCCTTCTTCTAAGCTTTTTTAAGTTGAATTATAGAAAATTTCCTTAGCTTTAACTCCCTTTTCTCACCTTAAAGTTATTTCTAATTTTAAAATCATCCTAACACTCAACCTTATTTAGGTAGTAGTCAACCTTAGATTTATGATTCATAAGCTAATTGAATCCTAGGATCACATCATATGACCCTAAATGTGCAAAATAGATATCCACTACTATAGTGAATTAATGCAACCTAATCACTACTTTGACCACTTTATCAAAAACTTGACCCATGGCAGATGACCCATGCACATCTATTTCACAACCAATTTGGGGTTTTAATCCCATGATGAATTTCCTAATCTTGAACCTCTCATCCACAATATATTAAGGTACATACTTAAGGAACTTGGTGAATTAGTCTTAATATTCATTCACTGATAGGTTTCCTTACTTAATATTCTAAAAATATGTAAGCATCTGATTGAAGTATAACTTTAGAAGCCATTGTGACCTAAATAGTGTCACAAACTATTACCAAGTGGTGGTGGTAGAGTTGAGGTTCATATTGAACTTCTTATTTTCCTACCAAGTTGTTGATTCACTAGAAAGATGATAAGCTCCCTAAATTTATTTTTTGATTTTAGAGTAATTTTGAATCTCAAAATATTTCTCCATCTCTATCAACCATGTTTTAGCTCAATCTCCCAATATAGGTCCATCAAACTTGGGTGTATTTACCTTTTTCATGTCTCATGCCAACTCTATAGACACTCAATCTCTCACATCCTATGGCACTTCCTCATTCCTCTACTCTTGAGGATGTTCTTACTCTATGGTATGATCTTCAAGTTCATCTTGAGCATTGTCCTCTTCATGGACATGCACTTCCTATTCTAGGGCTATGATTTGGTCCCTAGTCTCTTACATGGTTATGATGATCTAATCCAACTTCATAGCTTGCTCAGTGGTGAACTAATTTGAATCAACAAAGGGATTGGTATTATAATTACCCTCACCTTCTATTTTAACAAACGCCATTATTATTCTTGGTTAATGGGAGAGTAAATTTGTGTTAGCAGACACATTAAGTCCTAGAGTTTGAACCTTAGTTATGATACCACAATGTAATAACCCTAGTGAGTTTTATCAGAATAGAGATTTAAAAAAAAATACACATATTCATCTAATATATTTCACCATAAAAAATATAATTAAGTGATATTTAACTAAATTTATTATTTTATTTAACCCCATAGGGTTTATAACCAATCTATTTATCTAATGATCACTAAGATATTGATATAAAAAATCATGAAAAATGTTGAATAAATAATAAAAATTGCATTTATTTTATTAACATAATAATAAAATTTTATCCACAGATAATATAAAATTGTAACCACTATTGTAGTTGTAAAAATGAATAAATACTATAGTTTTAGGAATAAAAAATGTCTTAATAATAATATAATGATACAAAGCTCCATAGAGCATGAGTCCCTATGACTTAAGTATCAATTTATAATCTCAAGTGTAGTAATCCTATGGAGAGGGAGAGTATCATTTGAGTGATTTTACACACTAACCATAGACCATTGATCCCCCAAGCTATCTCCCATCAAGGGAATGTCCCTCCCTTAATAGATGGGTAGATAATGACAATGCAGGAATCCATAGTGACAAACTAGAACTTGTATACTATAAAATATCTAATACATGATGTGTACCATAAATAAATCCATTCCAAAATGACATCACATAAACATGAAAACTATATCAACACTTGAAATGATAATGTTTTAACTATAAACATTAATTTGGACAAAGTATTCAAATAGTTAATGATCTCTAGGATCAATCAATTTCATACACACCACTCAATCATATTACACCTCATCTTGCATTGATGGTGTTAATTAAGCCAATGGAATACATCCACTACTTATTTAGTGTCATAAATTCAAGATTTAGTTAAAATATATAATAATATAAAAACCAATAGATTTAATTAGAATATTCCCTATTCAGAAATATCAAATACATACATTTAGTCCATCAAATGAAATACAATGAATCTAATATCATCTAGTTTATTTTAGAATAATAAACAGAATCATAAATAGTATTTAATATAAACATGCCATCTAGGTAAGAATTATATCTATACTACAAGTTACCCAATATCACAAAGTAACTTGAAATGTTATTTCATCCACAAAACAAACATTAATCATAGTTTATTTATTGTTCATATTCCACATATATAACAAAAGCCAATCATAAAATAACTTAATAAGATCTATCTTTAAACAATTAAATACCTTATTTTAATGATTCATACAAACATTAAATACATAATAAAGTACCCATAATACCCTAATAAATAATTATTATTACTAGCATTTAAGTTGCATACATCTATATATGGTATAGTCATTCTTATATTTATAACACTGTCAATAAATCATATGTTTATACCATTGTGTTGACGAATATTCCTAGTTTAAATAAATAACCATAGACTTTAGTAAACATTCATCAACACTATGATTCCTATATAATTATTTAATAAATGAAATTATATATAAAAATTTTCATAACATTATGTTTATTACCTAAGCACTAAGTATTTATATGCTTATACAATAATTATAATGATAATATTAGCCTTATAACATAAGTATTTAGATAATAAATCGATCAAGATAAGTAATAGAATACATCTATTACTACATAATAAAGAATCCAAATAAAACTTTGTTTTGAAAAATACTCAACTATGTATAATATAATAGTATATAATACAAGATAGGTATAGATTCATGTAATCAACTAAAAAATAACATCAATAATTATTAAATGCAGTGCATAAATAAATTAGTGAAATTATGCAATCAAATAACAGGATCATATAACAATAATAATATCACATTAAACACACATGACAACAAATCAAAACATACAACAACTATCTAACTCAAACAATAATCACAAAACATGTTATTCTATTATGGTGTGTGCATGGGTTTCCAATTTTTCTCTTTATGTCATCCCCTAATGCCTCCATCTATACCATCCTCTTTGATGATACCCTCACTCCATTAGACTCTAAGGGATGGATTTTTACTACATCCACCCCACAAAAATGAAGGTAGTTATCTTAAAACATTATGAAATACATAAAATATTGTTGTATAACTAATCAAACATGATCATAATATATAGAATATAAAAGTATAGTATCTCATATCAAGTAAATCATATAAATTAATCAACATATAACTATCCCATAATTATCATATGACATAAATTATAATTCAATAGTAGTTATTCAACTAATAACAATAAAAATCCATTGATCTAAAGGTTATTCAGCTTAGAGAGAAATTGGGATGTGACAATAGTTCCTAAATTTATTCATATATTTTATTAGGGAATATGCATGCTTATCCAAGGTGTATTAATTAAACTCAACATCCTTCAATTTCATACTAATAAATGCTATAAGAAACTCACCTACATATAGCTTCTAAGTGAGTAATGTAGTTATAATGTGCTCTAAAACGAAAGAGTAGAGGTAGAAGTCTTTCATATAATATGGGTTGATCAAGACCAAGGTCTAAATGATGGAATATTTAATGTCTTATAAATATTTATGAGTTTTGAGCTTCCATTCCAACTTTTATTAATATTTCAACATCATGTTTAGTGGCTTAATAATCTCAAAAAAATTAAATATAAACTTGTGCACAAAGTTAATCTTTCCAAACAAGGATTTTTTTTCATTTTTATTATTAGGAAGGGGTATATTATAAATTACATTAATCCCACTGAGGATTAACATAAATGCCTTCCTTGGTGATAACATGACCAAGGAGCTTACCTTCTATGATTCCAAAGATTATCTTGTTTGGATTGAGAGAGATAACATACCTTCAACACCTTTAAAATATTTTATGCAAGTGATGGATATGATTGGACCTACACTTTGAGAAAATATAAAACTAATACATATAAATAGCTATGAATTTACCAATAATACCCTCAAAATCAAATCCTATAAAACTCTAAAAAGTGGTCCACACATTGATAAGGTTGAATGACATTATAATATTAGTGAAGGTGCCCCACTTTCTTGTGGATGGAATTTTTTTTTCTATCCTCTAAATTCACCATAACATAGTTATGTCTCAAGAATATGTATAAAAATAACATCATCAAGGATCCACTCACCAATTGGATTACCTCATCTAGGTAGGGTAAGGGTTAGTTGTCCTTATCAAAGGCCATGTTTAAATTCCAAAAATTGATAGACCATATAATATTCATGATATTTTATGAATATGCACCATGTTGGCTACCCATGTAGAGTGAATTGGGAAGATGATCCTAGCTAAGAGGAGATTATAAACCTCCCTATGAATAAGGGGTTATATAATGAGATTAATAGGTTATTGTCTTTGTATTAATGGTTTTTGGTTTAGTTTGAATGGGATAGTATGCATGATATACTTAGGTAAAAGACCTTAATGTCTTCTTGGGCCTAGGAAATAACATATTTGTACCATATAAGTAACCTCTTGAGTTGTTCAATATCAATGGGAGTGAAATCTAGGCTGACATTAATAATTGTGATGCTAGTATAATGACCCTAGATTAATCATTTTATACCTTTGATCTTGGTGTATTAGTTTCTTAGGTTTGTGTATAGACATGTCAAGGTTGAATATCCTCAAGAGGGAGATTATTCCATTTTGGATTCAATTTTCCTTTAGATCCATAATACCATATTAGTCATAGTCTTTACCTTTGAAATAAGTTCTTCACATCTCATCTTTAATCTAGGTCTCAAATACTCCTAAGTTATTAAGGAATTATAAAATATGGTGGTTATCATCAAATCCTTGGAAGTTTTTCACATTATCAGGGACTAAGGGACACATGACAAGCTCTAATAAAACATTATGTAAAACCAAGACATATATGGGTGTTAGATTTGTATCAAAAGTTACCAATGAATCAATGATCTAGTTCCCCTCTCTAAAAATGGGCAGGATAAAAACATTAAACATCTCTATCAAATCCCATTCTTGATGCATGTATTTCCTTAGATAAGACTACTTGCATTAAAACTTGATTCCAACCTAGTTAATTACTAGCTCAAAATCCTCAAACACTTTTAGTTCCTTGAATTTATGGTTCAAGATAACTACAGCCAAACTATTAAGGCTTTATATTCTACAAGGTTATTTGTACATAGGAATTGTAACCTATATTAAGCTAGGTATTATTTTCCTTGTGGATCAATAAGTAAAAATTTGGATCCAAAACCTTACATAGAATGGACCTTAGGGACAATACACATGGTATCTCAAGGTCCTCAAAGGTTCTATTCTTATCACCTTTTGTGGATAGAGTGTAGATGTTTTTGTTACAGGATACTAGGTTTACCTTTTCATTGACCTAATATGTTTCATCTTCGTTTCCCTATTGAAATAAATTTGATTGACCAAGCCTCTCCAAGATAATGACATATGGGAGAATTATATATCCATGTAACCATTGAGGGTTTTAGATTAGTCCCTACTAAGCATCATATTGAAATTTTCTAGGATGTCCACCACTTGGATGTCTATAAATTATTGAACCATAGGCTCATATTTTACTTACATTTTTAAATTCAAGAGCTCAACAAAACCTTAAATTAAGACTTTTATATCTAAATCAATATCTTTTATAACTTAATAGGATTCAAACCCAATTTTTTTATATATTCTCATGGATATTACATTTTCTAAGGATCTTGAATTGACTAGGAAGTTGTGTAAGTTATTTCAAAACAACTTGATTATAAGGAGGAAAGGTGGAAAATCAACCTTATTATTATGTATGATCATGTTAGTGTGCATAAGTTTAGATTTGGGATGAATTTTCTTATTTATAAAAGGTTTCAAAAGGATATCTCTTTGTTCAGTGATCTAGGTTATCTCATTTAAAGTAATGTTCACTTTGATATTCTTCATGTATTCTAATATATTTTACTTAGTCTCACTAAAAGTGGGTTGTGTCTCTTCAGGGAGCTTGGAGACATTAATTTTTAGAGGTGGAGGATTATTTACTACCCTAAGATCAAGATGGGTTACACTATTGTTAAGAGGAGTGGACATGGTAAGGGGTTATTTTTGGGTTTAATTCCTAAGAGATTAGTTATTCCTCTATAACTTTTGGAAAGCATGCACCTCATTGGTGACCTCTTATAGATCATTATCCTCCTAGCTATATAACTCCAAGGTATCTAACACCATATCAATGTTTGATGGTCTTAAGTATCATGTGGATTTAGATATCTTAGTATCATTATGGATGGTTTAGAACCACCTTATACTCCTCTATTTCCATATATAAGATGTTGAATGCACTACAAAACTTGATATAGTCAATCTCTCCATGTTGGGTTATGTTATACACACACCACTAGTTTGGTGAGGCCAACTCACAAATTTTGATCTCAGGTATCATATTAGGTGAGATATTTTGTTTTTTATTAGAGTAATTATGAGGGATATTGTATATCTAGTATGTGAAGTTCTTATTTTAATTTTAACCACATACATTTCTAACTTATCTTTAGAGGCCCAAAAAATAATTATTGATCTTTTGTACCATATGGCATATGACATCCAAATCATTCTTGGTGGACTATTTGGGTACACTTTGGACATTGTTCACATTAGGTATCAGTTCTTGACTATGATCTTAAGGTGCTACTTATTTATTGATATGACCAAGAAATACCAAATGTTAGTTAAGCATATCATGCTTCAATGGAAGCTAGTTTTTGATGGGCACAAGCTACGACATAGGCATATTATAGTTGATGTTAAAGAGCATATTAAAGGAAATCAGGTCTATAAATATATTAAATATGTATGAAAACATCATGCCTTAGGGGTTCACTTATATGTCCACTTTGATGGCCTCAACATAGGCTAGTGTAACTAAACTACTAATATGTCTCTACATTGGAACATGGTAGTCCAAGGGTCTAGCACGTTATTTTACATTTCAAGATCTAGTTGGTCATCTAGTTTGTATATCATAATGACTCAATTATACATCTTCCACAACCTATCATTAAAATTCTTAATGAGATCATTTGGATCTCTCTTAATACAAGTGAAAAGTTAGAATAACACACTTAGGTCAATGGATTGCACAAACTAAGCTAATAACATATTACTAAATTGGTCCCAACTTGTAATAAAACTTTTAGGAAATTTTTGGAACCAATGATAAGCCACGTAAATAAAAGTGAATGGGAGAAATATACAACAAAAATCCTCATGTTATACATTTAGAAACCTAACAAAAATGTTGTATGAGGTCACATAATCCTCAATGGTACATCCCATGCTTATTCTAAAACATGGGAGGTACCTATCTAAGTTCTTGTGTAAGTCATTAACATCTCCAAAAATGTTGATGGTAGACCTAAACAACCATGCCATGGGGTTAGCCATGGGTAAAGTCATATTTGGGGAAAATTGAGAGGATGAACTAGTCAAGGTAACTACAGGTATAATTCTTATTTTAGTAGATTTGGATCACCTATGGATTTGTAAGGGTGAAATTATTAGTCACCTGGGACTATCTCATGATCTAGTGATCTATGTATTAGGCTTTAGGTTTTTCTTAGGCTAGACAATAGCTTGAAGATTCATTAGTTATTGAGAAAGGGAACCCTCCTTCTAGCACCAAATTTTGTTTAGTTTGATGTCTAATTATCTTAGATGCATCTATTGAATTAATTTCATTAATAAATCTTAGGAAAAAATAAGGGATTCTCATCCTCTAATTTTAGGATTTATATTGAGATAACATAGGGCATAAGTTTACGGTATTTGGATCCATTAAATAACCTACTTGGAATAGATCTCTGAGAGATGAAACACTATAACTAGATATCCAATTCATATTTTATCACTAAAATAAAGTTTTTTTACCACTGATTAGACTAATTATAATAAATTTTCCTAGATGATCACTAATTTACTTCATTTCATAGGTTATAAATAAATGGGAAGGGTTAATTTATAAAAAAAACAAACATAAAAAAGGGGAAGGGATAGAGTAAGGCAAAAAGGGATATCTCTAAATAAATGGAAACATAAATTACTTAGGGAACTTGAAATATGTCAAGATATAGTTATACCATTATATGTTAAGTTGAAACAAGGCTCAAGATCTAGTCATAAAAGGAAAGAGTCTAAGGAGGAAAAAGATAAATACTTGGATTATGGATCATTTTTATGAATAAATGAATATAAACCTATAGATACTTACACACAGGTCCTCACATATTTCAAACAAAGAAAAAATATTCAAAGAAGATAAATAGAATAGTTTCAATATTATACTAATTAATGCATAAAGTTTTTAGAAAGACATATTACACTATCCTAAAATTAGTGTTTTTTGATTAAAATATAAAGAGTGTAGAAGATATCTATATAAACTAAACACATTTTAATAGAAAAACCAAACTATAATTAATATGAAAGTGTTTTTTTACAATAGATTTCACCCATAAAAAATACTACCCAATAATATATATAAGAAAGAGATGGTACCTACATCCTAGTAACACTAAGTCTCATCCTTGGAAAACATGGTCTAAAATGGTTACAAAAAATTATATAAAAATGTTCCTATCCCATAACAAATATAATATAATTTCCAAGGCTCACTGGGAGAGAATCAAGAGGAGATCAGAAGTGGGCCACTTTCTAACTGCTTTGGCAGACCCTATTGAGCTATCAATAATTGGTCAGCAAGTCTACTATTGGTTGAACTTCTATAGGTTGGTAGGTATCTCCTAAAAGAGCACGTATACTTGAGTCAGGAGTCTCTCATGAATTTTAGTGGGGCCTCCAGAGATACTTCACCTTTTTGAGTTGATTGATTCTTATCTTATACTACATGGATAACTCAAGAGTAGCCTTATCTCCAACCCTATCAACCTTAACTACCTTTATCTTCATTATTTCATTGAAGTGTGCCAGATGGAACCCAAACTCATCCCTTTCTACTAGAGTTACATTAGGGTAAAATAAAATTCAGATATTGACCTACTTGAAATAAGTAGGGATACAACCCTTAATTGTTTTAGTGGCTTAATGGTTTCATGGGTGGTAGTCAACCAATCCTCAATGAATGTCCTCATGGTCTCAACAAAGGCCTGATATATATTTAAATCATTAAGGGGAATCAATTTTAACTCCAATAACATCACCTTTTAAATCCCAATCACCAACTTCTTGCACTTATTATACATTATGATAATACTCTCCTAGTATGATTGTGCTATTTGGAGGAGATCCTTGCTCTCAAAGAGGGATTGGGTCACCTATCTAGGGATGGTGAAAAAATGTGTAAGGGATGCCTCCAATTTTCCAATTAAATATATAGGGAAAGTGATTATCATCTAAGACTCGAACACTCTCACTTGATCCTTCATGTCCTCCATTAGTTTCTCTATGAGGTCATTAGTGGTCTAGAGTGTTGAGATTGGGTCCTTTGTGACCCTCTCTTCCCTACTTTAAGTTATTAATTTAGTGAGTAAAAAAATGTCCTCATTATTCATCTATATGATTAAATAAACTTTATGACTTAATGGCTAAGTTAGGACTCTCTTCATGCTCCTAGGTTCCTTATCAATTTACCACTGGATGTTTGGTTACCCATGATAAACAATATTTTTTCTCCCTACACTTTAATATTCAATGGTCCTAGTCCATCATTTCCCAGATTTAGATCCTAAGGTGGTGTAATGTGGAAGAAAATATGGAGGAAAGAGTAGAGGAGGCACATGAAATGGGATGGAAGATGTATAAGTAAGTGGAAAGAAGGATAAATGGGGTGATATGGGGGTGAAGGGAAGAACCAAAAATGAGGAGGCCCAAGGGAAAATATAGGATTACCATTGTTCTAAATTCATATAAATATGAGGGCCAATGACATATAAAATTGGTGTGTTATATATATATATATATCCCTATTCATCACCATCATCAATTATTGTACTTTCTTCTTGAATCATTCCTATGATCAGGGATATAAGAAAAAATTGTCTAGTTAAATCCAAATACTTGAGGGCCTAGGGTAATGGAAAAAGGGGTCTAGGTTGAAACTATAGGTATTTATAAATGAATCATAGGATATTTAGGGGAAATTTTCTTCTTCTTATTCTTCAACCTCTTGCTCAGGTCTATTTGTGTTATGTTCATGGACGTAACATTTGTAGAAGTAGTCATAGATGAAGCTTGTGGAGGTTAGATGGATACTAATATACTTAATTATTTAAATGAATAGTGGCAGATGTAAAAATAAGAGAAATGGAAGTAATAATAACCACTAGAAATACTAGGATAAGTTAGATATCATTGACATCTTGGTAATTAAACTTATTAATGTTATTGATAATATAGGAGAACTAACAATATAAGCTCTCTCAAGGGTTGAGATGACTTGTGGGTCTAGATAGATTCATGGAATGTGTATACTTGTTGACTTATTTCTACCTTTGGTCTTATAAATGGTTAACCTATGCTCATAAATAGTTGAGCTTAGCCTTGGTAACCTTCTTGTGTCTTTTGAAGTGTCAGGGAAGTTCAAAGAGGGGTCTCTTGTCATCAAGTCAAAGGCTAGGTTCAAGTGGTGTACTTATGTCAAGGAATGTCATGGTGGTTATATTATCACCTTGTTTGAGCTTGTGTGAAGTTTTAATTTTGTGTTAACTATGTAGAAGAGTACATAACAAGTTTTGAGTTGGTTCTAATGATCTAAAATCACTCATATTAAAGATGAATCAAATGTTGTAGCTCATGGCCTATTTTTAATCCATCTAAGCATGTTGAGAACCTAAAATATATGGAAAAATTAAATGATTAGATCTAGTATAAGGAGATTGTGATACCATTATTTAGATCCTTAATATGTTTTAAGGTCTTAGCAAATGTTAAGTTAACCCTTAATTGAATTTTCTCTTGTGATCATGTATATTACCTTCAAAGGGTATTCACACCATGGAAATGGTATTATTATGGCCCCTAGGACACCATTAAATAATTATGAAAGGTAAAATACATTCAAAGGGGTCTCATTATCATCATAATTCCATTATAGAATGGTTTCATATGCAAAAAGGGTCTCCTTTTAGAAGTTAGATGTTTTTGTTCACCACCAAGGGGGCCCACTCATGTGAAAAATTACTTTTCACCTTCCCTCCACATTTACTCCCTATTTGAAATAATTTTGACTCCTTATTTCCCTCCTCGTGCCCACCAATATCATTTCAAGATCTCAAACCTAAGAAAATACAAGAAAATGATGTTTTACAAGTGTTTTCAGGCTTGTATAGACTTGTACAATATGGTTATGGTTAGAAGATGTCATGTATCTTTATGGGGAACTCATTGTAGGCCTCAAAGAAGATAATCCATGATTTTTATATTGAAAAAGTTTAAAAATGGACCCTTCTCTAAATCACTCTTCTTGGTAGTCTTGGATATCCATTAAAGTTCTTGATAATATAGATAGGAGAGAGAAATAGGTTATCTAAGATATTGTCTAAAGGAAGGGGGTATCATGACCTTTCCATTATTGGCATTAGTTTATATATTGATGACTCATAATTTATGAATAATGGTTAACAACCTATGTAGTTAAACTAGTCTTCTACACCTACATAGGGTTAATATTTGAATGGTTTTAGTGAATTTGTGGTTTGAATGATGCAATAAATGTTTGTATGTGTCTTTTATAGGTAATCACAATCTATATACTTCATTCTCAACCCATAGTTCACATGTGTGAGCTCATGGGAGCAAGAAACCTCCATGCTTTCATAATTTAGAGGTTATAAGAAGTGATTTCTCGATGCTGTAGAGCCTTCAATGAATGAATCTAGAAGTGAGAAGTATTTTGATGAGATTATGGGTTTATTGAAACTATTTAGGTATTCTTTGACTCCCTATCATAATGGAGTCATTAATGAATGTTTAACACTTTCAAGATCCTATCTTCAAATGGAACTACCTATGTAGTTTGACCTTCATTGCAAGTGTGAGTAGAGTGTTTCATGGTTGATGCTTTTTGAAGATCATTATAACACATAGAACATGAAAATGTGTTATACACAAGTGGAGGATCCCCTCTTTTAGAAGGAACAATCCTCATTATGTCTCTCAAGACTAAAAAACCATGAACTAGCTCCCAATACTTGCATAGGCCTTTTTAGAAGGGTTTAAGGTATATTAGAATTATTTAAGGTTTTTTTGAAATCTTATCTTTTATTTATTCCCTTAAGATGCCTGATTAAATAACCCCAAGCACCTTAGTTTGTTGAGTAGATAGATAGGGTTGTATAGGATCCTAATAGGTGGACTTGAATGATGGATAACAATCCACATAATCCCTCTTAGTAGATATTCATTATTTAGTGACCTTATAAGACAATTTTCATTTCCTAACATGATTTCCCTTTCAAACTCACAACTCTTAGAGGACTATAAATCACCACCTATAGGTTTAAGCCCTCATGCCCAAACTTAAGGCATGTAAGTAAGGTAAAACTTTGTATAATACCATGGAATATCAATGAGGTTGTGAGGAGAAGAAAACTTAGACAATTTTAGACACATGGTTTAATTCCAATGATAGATTCTAGGAAGTCAAGATTAAGCTCAACCTTCAAGGAGTTTTCCAAAGTAGTCATCTACAGTTGAACCTAGAAAGAATCAAGAGAGAACTATATGCTTGTTAAAGTGACCATCTTAAGGGAATTTATTGAGTTTTAGGAAAGGTCAAATGCATTCCCAACATAAAAATAAACCCTCCTCTTGCTCATGAACTTGTGAAAGGATTTAATTAGTAGTTAAACACCTAGATCACCACCTACAGGACTATAGGTAGTCTACCTCCAAATTTATATGTGAAATTCCATATATACCTAAAATAAAGAGTTAAAACAAATGGGGAAAGAATAGGGGTTATATTTTTTAAAGATAAAGGATACTTTAAGGATTAAGCAAAATAAGCTAACTTAGGTATACATAGTTAGCTCACTGCATACAAGTATGCCTAGTCAGTTGGAGTGTCTAGCTGATTTGAATGATGATGGAAAAAAAGTATGTAAGGGTGACCCCATGGTAGTATATGAAACCCATACAATTCTCAATATATATAAGGTATAATCAAGTTTAATAAGGTTGCCTAGGCCTAATTAAACATACATAACACACAAGCTTGTGTGTATGACTAAAGAGTTAGTTTTGAGAACAAAGTTTAGTGAGATGTTTTAAAACCCTAATAGCATATTACTTGAGACCCTAAATCTCTAAATAGTAAGGAAGGAGATAAATGGACCACTCAAGTGTCTATCACCAACTAATCCAAACACTCAGATTGGGCCAAGGATGGTCATGGCATACCTAGAAGAGAAAAAGGATAGAAATGGATCCTAAGAAATAGATAATAGATGAAATATTTTTAATATTATATTGAAAAGAGTGATAATATTACATTAAATTCACTAATACATCTATAGGTGGTTTAATGTCTTGAGGGTCAATTTAGACCTATAAGGCCTAAAACCCTCTTTGAGCCCTCAAAACCCCATATTCATCTTTGTGACATACTCAAACCCCCATGGAGAACATAAGGTCAAGAAGAGGTGTATAATTTAAATATAGGTCCTAAGGAAACTATTTTATATAGAGGAAGGTAGGGGAATTATCAATTTAGCCTAACTAACTCTCTCAAGATCCATCACCCTAGTCCACCATTTTGAGCTACCAATTCAAATGATCATATCTTACATGTCAATATGAATGAGTCCCAGTGCTCTTAGGGGAATTTTTGGACCCCTATGCAATTAATATATAGGGTATATAGATTTGTATTTATTATCTCAACTCTATGAATGATCCTTAACACTATCATCATATTTAGAATGCTTATTGAAAACTAGAAAGTAACCAACTTTTACTTAGATCTCATTGTAAAAGGTACATGGGGATAGGAGTTGTTAGGGAGTTTTGAAGTGGTCTATGGTCTAAAAATCCATGTAATTAAGTTTGAAATTTAAGGCATGTAATCTATGAACCATTGTTAATATGTTATCCTACTAAAATCCTTCCCAAACCCTTATAAGGACCCGATGAAAGGATTTTTCCCTCAAATTCCTTTAAATGAGGTATTTGAGTCTTTAAATGGCCTTTATAGTCTTCTCAGGTCTCATGGGCACCTAAAATGATCTATTGGCTGGTATGTGCCAAGTATATGGTGTATGGATCTATCCTATAAAGGACTATTATATGCCTAGATAGGAATGCTAAAGGCCTATGTGTAGTTAATTTAATAAATTATGCATTTTTTTCATTTTATAAGATTAAATTATACCAAAAGGTTAATAAGACTATATAATGACCACCTATATGGGTCTCTACATCTGATGGTCATATGCAACCATGCTTAGATATCTAGTTAGGTGGCTATGTACATTGTAAAGGAAGACACAAATAGATAAACAAGCCAACATAAGTGATATAGTGATATATGGGGTAATTTACATAATCTCATAAGTCTCCAAGTGATCAAATAACTCCCTCTGAGGGAAAAACATAGAAATACTATCAATAGGTCTATTGGCCTATACCCTTCTCAAAGCATTACTACTTGGAAACTAAAGTTAGGAGATAATAAATGGTTTAATGGGACATAAAAACAATATGTAAGTGTATCTCAAAGAGTTTTATATGTGCAAAAAGCATGGGTTTGTAGAAGAGAGCTAAAAATTGGCCAATTTGGCCTAAAATTGCCTTAAGAGTGAACTGAACATAAAATGGTCCCCTGATGAGTATAATTTTATGTTCAAAATCGTATGAAGGATTTTTATGTATTTATTATCATGTGGGGAAGGTTTATGAGCCTTATCTACTCTAAGTTAGTGGCATTAGTTCATAGGTTGAAGGCCTAACCTTTATGAACAATTGTTAAGAATATAAACCTCCCTAAACCTCTATAAAATCCTAATAGAAGCCAGATGGGAAAGATCTTGATAAATTTTAAATTGAATTTAATTGGTCTTGAAGAAACCTAAATCACATTGTTCAATCTGAAAGGGTCCTATTTAAGATATTGGTTTTTATGGATAGTTGTATAGATGCACTAAGAACCCTATTTTTTATATTTTAGATATTAATTTAAGGTATATAGATATATAAATTGATGAAAATAATTAAATAGGGTGTTTTAAAGTGTATTTCACCCTCTTATTCCAAAAAATATTCTCAATTCCTTCTTAAAATGATTCTATGAGCCTAAAATAAAGAGGCAGTCTAGAACTGCTAGTGAAAGGTGATCTAGTCACCTAAGTGAGCAAAGAGTTATAGGTGTACACTATTTTAAATGTATAATTCATGGTGTTATATTATTTTTTAAACCTAAAAAATTCTCTCTTACCCATTATTAAGGGTATATGTAAGTATCATCACCATCCAAGCTACTAGCACTAAGTGACTAGGCCTACTTGCCTAGTAGGACTATTTGATCAACCATGGGAGATGTTTTTTTGGCAAAAGGGTATGATAAGGGAGTGAATAAAAGGTAATAAAAATAATTTTAAATACATCATGGAGGTCATAAATCACATTTCATATCCATTGTATGCATTGAGGCTAAAATTCCATTGTCTGCATCCATCAGTTAGGTATGAAGAAACTCTACCCAAATTATACCTTGGAAACCTTTCAATGAATATAAGGACTAGTTTATTTTCTTTGTGTTATCTAAGTGTGTTTTTACTTGTTTATTTTCATAAATTTTTAATTTTATCTTCCTTTTTAGGTAGTTTTTCTCACATAATTACTAGGACACTATCTAAATAGGTCATATGGGATGTGAATGTGTTGGTGATTATGATTTCAGTAGAATTTGATTGTAAGTTTCATGAAAACATGCCTCCCATCCATCATCCTTTAGTTTTATCCACTTAACATAGCCTTCATTTGAATTATTTATTCTTATTATTCTCTAAGAGAGAGTAATCTAATCACTAGTCCTTGTCTTATTCACACGTATTATTGAAGGGTCAATTAGAGTGGATAAAACATGTTGGTACATCAAATCCCTTAGCTTAAGGTTTTTTTCATGCATCTATTTATCCCTTTTCATCATAAATTTATTAGGTTTATTAATTTATCCATAGATTATGCATCAGGGAAACTAGCCCTAAAGCTACAGATTAACTTCATCAACTAGGCTACCCACACCTAATGGTGATCTAATTATATTAGTTAGATGAGGAAGGTTTGAAAGACCTCTACCTTAAGGTTGAAATATATATTGATAAAAATACTAATACAATGGGTTATACTATGTCTAAAATTGGGCTATGGGTTGAACTAAGAGAATTTAAGAGCTTGAGATGTCAAGCTAGGTTTTAACTAAAGGAAAAAATTAAATTGGGCACTTAGGATCACCTAAGCAAGAGGAAAAATAGTAGATGTAAGTCATGATATGATGTAATAACCTAGTGGATATACTTAATATTGATATAAAGTGACATAAATTGGGTTCTTAGGTAGCCATATACTAGTCCCTAGTTGGATTAGACTTGGGGTTTCTATTGAAATTTAAAGCATGGGATACCTGAGGTTGGCTTACCTTGAGAGGTGGCACATGCACAATAGGTGTTAATGTATGTGGATTATAATATACTAGAAATACATTTTTAATTCATCTATAAATCCCCCTCATGGTCATTATGACATCATTGGTTGAATGTGCAATATGTTTTTGTAGAGGGGCTAGTCTCTCCTTAAGGGCTAGTTGATTAGGAGCTTGAGACTTCAAGTAGTGATTAGACTCAATATTAATTACCACATTTGCTTCATCAATAGGGTTTAGTTTTATATCATAATAAATGTGAGCCTCATGATGGTAAGTGATGTTGTTATTTTCCTAGTTCTTTTCCACATGTGCTCACACTACACTGTGAGGATCCCACTACTTATTATCTACTTTGCCCAAGCTATAAGAGTCCCCATGTTAGGCCATGTCTTATAGTCAAGGTTTATTATTTTAATTATGTCACCCTATGAACATTATGAATAGTAGATATGGATTCTATTTCTATCTATGATAGTGTCCAACCACACTATGAATAAACTGGCAGGTGATCTCCTACTCTATAAGGTGGTCTAAGACCATATATAATAACAAAATTCCTCCCTTTAATTCCTTCTACCTAGATTATGGTGATATCCTAATAGTATAAATAAGTTCCAACTAGATATTATGAAGCTAAAATCCCATTTTAGAGCTTCAACATGGGCTTCTCATTAATTTCATGATATATGACCAAGTAGAAGTGCTTGCATATGTCTTGAATGTTGCTCCAAAATTAGTTGATGTAGAGAATTTAGAACACCACATTCAGCCTAAATCCCATTTTTACCCATCAATGGAATTATGAATACCTAAATATGAAGGTGGCACATATGACATCTATCATGTAAAAATTACCACCTACACGAGCCCTAATCACTTGCCATGTGAGGTTGAACATGATGAGACTACCTAATTCCAAGACCTCATCTCCCTTCAGATGACACTAAGAAAGGGAACCTAAAATGTGTTGATATACATTATGTAATTTTAACCATATATGAATTTTATTAATATCATTCCCATTCATACACTTTATCATAATCAATATCTTCCTTATTGACCTGATGATTTGGGTCCTTTGTATGGTCTTTAAGAACATCATAGATGTTGTAGATATACATCCAAATGTCCACAAACCCATTGTCATATATCATGATGTATTATAAAATATTATAATACTAATTAAATGTAGGCCCATGGATGCCTATAATTGTAAACCTAACATTAGGTGACTTCACGACATCCTAGTTACATTTGGAAGAAAGTAAAAGGTTACATAATATGTCAACACATAGGTAAGACATTTGGTTTGTTTGAAAACACATAGAGTGTAGATGATTTGATGGTGATGATCTCATCTACCTATTTTATATCATCATCATCAACCTCATCATCCATGCTTGGCTTCTAAATTCCTTGATTATTTAAATACTTCATTGTAGTGTTTGAATCTAGTTATGCCCTATAAGAAGCTATTGTCCCTTTACACTAGCTTGGGCCTAAGGTTTTAGGATGAGGATATGGTTATCAAATTATGTGAGATTTTATGCACATAAATCATTTGTATAGGGTATTATCTAGGCTCACTAGTGAATTTGATGTAAAGGGATCAAAACAATTTGAGTGCATAGATAGTAGATAATGGTAAAACTAATTCATCGAGAACTTATAGAAATCTAAATTAATTTTTTTTATTAATGGATTTAGTGAACTCACATAATGTAAATTAAGCTCTAAATTTATGGTACAAGTCTAGGTTATCCATTTCCTAATTTGGCATTAATTTGATATTTTGAAAAGAATCATCTTTTAATTTAGTTGATGGTAATGAGACTGCTCAAATTATTATATTGTGATCTTCCCCTTGGTCAAATTCATAAATGTAGGAAGTGGGGAGAGAATGAAACCATCTATCCCTCATGGCACTATGAATGGATATAGGGCTATCCATGTGTCAATTTATGGTTAGTGGGCTTTATGAGTGTTATATTACTTAGACACAACAAGAATACCTATTTATTGATAGCTTTGTGTACTTGATCAGACACCTAGATGTTTCATTTATACATTAAATTTATTTATTGGATTAGGAAACTTGACTATAATTAATGTAGATCTAACCATGGTATTTTTGGACATTTTTCTACTTGAGTGTATGGTGGAGCACATGACACTTTTCTACTCACTTAGGATCCTACCCTAACAACCGTGGAACCTCCCAGGGCTCTAAAACATATTACACTATGGGAGTAGTAAGGTATATTCGAACCTTCTCATGAGATTTAGGATATGATATATTTGACACCTCTACTATCATGAACCTCCTAGGTCTTTCATAAGTCTAACATTGTTGGAGTACTGGGGGACATATGGTGCCTCCTCATTGGCTCTAGGATTTGAAACCTCTAATAAGTCATGTGGATTTTATGGATCTGACATTATGAGAGTAAAATGGGACACTTGATGCCTCCTCATTATTTCATATCTCTAACATCTCTAATACCTCTAAAAAGTCCTATAATTTTAACAATTCTAACACTGTGGGAGTGATAGGGGATATGTGGCACCTACTCATTACCTTTAAGATATATAAAATAGAAAAAAGTGATAAGTTATTGAAATATTTTGAGATAAAAATGGGATAAGATATTATTTAAATATGAAAATATAATATTATCTCTTATATGTGAAAAATAACTAATGGAAAGACTTTGAGAAACCTTTTTGATCATGATTGAGTAGATACTAGGATTTCATGCAAGTAATGATCAATTGGGACTTTGGGGAACTATTTTTTTTTAATTTTATTAATACATATTCCCCCTTTACTTCTATGAAAAGGGACGTGTTGGTGACAACAATGATTCTCACAATTTTTTTATTTCTCACCTTAGATTTTCCATTCCCATGGGTAATTATAAGTAGAAAATGTATGCCAATTATTATAATCAACACAAAATTTATGTACTATATTATTATTGAATGATGAAACATTGTCCATAATAATCACATATGGGATTATAAATTGAGATATAATATGTGACATTATAAATAAATAGATATGCTCACTTTTGGTAGACTATATATCATTGGCCTCAACCCATTTGATAAAATAGTCAATAGTTGTAATGACAAAATTATGTCATTTTGATGATGTTAGATTAAACATGGAAACTAGATTGAAACCCCAAAGATAAAATGGAAAATATGATATAATGAGTATTAATTATTGAGATGGTACATTTATTAATTTACTATTTTAAAGGCATAACTCATTTTTTGTATGTTATTGAAAATCATGTTCCATTAATGGCCTATGGGAACCCATCCATATTGAATTATATGAAATTTTTTCCCACTAAAATGATTCCCACATTCTCTATCATGAACCTCATGTAAATAAATTTTGGCTTTTTCATTCGCAAGGCATATAAGTAATTGGTTATCAAAGGAACTCATGAAAAGAGATTCACTAGTTATAACATATCAAATAAAATATATTATTAATTTCCTTTTTTAGTTTTTAAAAATAATTTTAGGAATTTTATCATTTGATAAAAATTTCTAAATATTGGCATACCACTTCAGAATATCTATGTAACTATCAATGGATAATACATATAGCTCATCTAGTTCTAATAATGAAATAATAATTTGTTATAAACTATTAATATTAAGTATGGTATGATCATCTATAATGTCAATAGGAATAAGTGAAGTAGTGCTAGTCATATTATAAACTTGGAATTTTTTATTCTATGAATGTTTTAGAACTCAAAGTCATTGAAGCAGGCAAACAAAATATGGACTAAATATCAATATGATATTATTTCTCATCCTTATTGTTATAATAACATGTGAATTTATTTATGATAATTATATATTCACCTTAAATTTTTTTGGGCTTAATATTTAAAACACAAGTAAAATGTAAACCTAGAATCAAAGCCTTGTATTCTCAAACATTATTTGTACATTGAAAGCTCAAAATATATGCTAATAACATAGTCTTAACCTAGGGTGTCATTGATGCAATACTTACCCAATAACTTGAATCAAATTTGGAAATATTTTAAGTCATGTTTTCATTAGTACACATTAATAAATTATCTAAAAATTCATCATTTATATGCTTTTTGTCCAATAAAAGAGATGTGATAAGATGATATACAATAAATTTCTGTTTTATCAAATTTTTTATAAGCTTAAGATAAAAATCCATGAGTATCATGAACCACTTGGTTATGTGTCTAGATAAGTAAGGTAAATAAATATTGTATCTCAAGAGATCAATATTTGCAATAAAGTGAGTGTCAATATTAAGAATGCAATGTCAAAAAAATTATGTAGTGAACATTATAACTAAGATTTTTTTTGCATTGAGTTGTATTTATTTTCATAATTGAACAATGTGTGTCTGATGTAATAATTTTCTTGTTCTCTATATTCATGATTTTATTTTTCTAACAAATTCCCAAAAGCATGATTAGTGGCATATATGTATAAAAATAATGGTTTATGGACAATAAATGGCACCATGACCACTAGAATGGCTAAATATGATTTAATTTTTGAAAACTCCATTCAATAATGTTCATCCCATTTAAATTTCATGATTTTGTGTAAAATTATAGAAAATGGTTGGGTTTTATCTAATAATTGAGCTTTTAATCACTAAATGGTCTAAAGGTTTCCTTTTAATCTTAGTTATTTCAATCTTGTAGGCAAAGACATGCTAATAATGGATTTTAATTAATTATAATAAACCTCAATACCATGTTGGGAGATAATAAATTACAATAAATTTTGAAATGTGGCCCCCAAAACACACTTCTTAGTATTTAATTGGACATTGTTTCAAAATCATTCAACTATTTTTTGTGTCTTTAGCATCATTTTCATGATTTTTTTATTTTATTAAAATATTGTCAACATATTCATCAACATGTCATTCTAATAATTTTGAAATATGTGTGTCATATCCATTTAATAATTAACACCATTGTTTAAGTCTAAAAGTCATGAAAACATAACAAAATGGGCCAAATGTGGTAGTGAAATAAGTTTTTTATTGATTGATATGGTTTATCATTATTTTATTGTAGTCAGATAATCCATCTATAAATGATATCATATCATACACAAAAATAAAATAAATAATCATATCAATATTGGGTAGTAAAAATTCATCCTTGGGATAATTATATTTCAAGTATCTAAATTTGTTATAGATGCTTATTCATCCATTAGGTTTTGAAACCAAACAATGTTGGACATCCAAGGTGAATAATAAATGGGTCAGAACCCCATGTTTAATAACCATTGGATATCATAATTAACTAATAAAAAATATTATGTTGAATATTTAAATTATTTTTCTTAATTGGTTTAACATCTGAATTGACTATTAGACAATGAATTGTGATGGATGGATCAATACTGAGAATATTAGAGCAAGACAAAGAAAATAGTTTAGGAAAATATGTTAATACGTATTTATGGTCTTTATACTCTTATGGTGATAATTATGAACTATGTAATACAATTTTAAGATATTATATGGTACCATAATTTACATCACTTATCTACTTGTTAAGTAATATAGATCATTCCTCAATGTATGATACAATATGTAAGGAATCAATAAAATTTAACATGATATACTCTTCAATAAGAGAAGATTCATATCACCAAAGTAATCATGGTGACTAAATTTATGAGGGAATCTTGATTTATGATGTTTTTTTTAAACTAGTGTAAGATCTCACATATTATTTAAGAGATTCATCATATAGTAACCTAAATTTTGTCATGAATACTTGATCATGCCTATTTTATCCATTTTACCATTAATTGACATGTGCACTTCAGTAAAACTTACTTCACTATTTTGATGTATCCTAAGCATATGAGAAGACACATTTCCATTACAAGGCCATCCATTGTCACCTACAAAAATGATCTTAATACTAAAAACACCTTCACACATCTATATGTTCTAACTTAGACCTAAATATCAACATATTTCCTAAAGGGACAAGAATTCCCAACTAGACAAGATTTCCTAACATTATTATCCTTATCATTCTCCCATAAACTATCATAATTAAAAAAAAGAAAGCACCTTTAGTTTTAGCCTTAATATTTATAATCTATCCAATGTTTATTTTGCCTTTTTTAAACACTATAAAACTACATTCAATTGTTTCATTTAGATATCTTAGCAATATTATCAATCATATCATAAGAGCTTATCTACACAAGTGAATATTTGCCAAAATTTACCTATTATTTCGAAATTATATTCTAATCACTTCAAGTAGTCATGAGAGAAGTCTGAATTCATTTTTATGAAATTCTAAGCAAGCATGGTCAAATATTCAAGATAATTATATATGCATTCATATAATCAAAGCATCAAAACTGCATAAAAAACTTAGGTCATATAAATTCATGGAAGTTAGATCCCTCTTTAGAGTATTGGTATGTATGAAGTTCTCAACATAGTGTGGTGTTGAGTTCTAACATGATCCAACTACCAACAAATTTATACTCATTCACTTCCATTTATCTCCTTATGTAAAAATTATATTTGTTTTAACTTAAGAATTTATATACTACTATGTTTTTATATATCTTATAGAGGTCCTCAAAGTCCATCTACTTCATTATCCACCCTTAGTTCACATGTGTGAGCTCATGGGAGTAAGAACCTCCATGTTCTCACAAGTTTTAGGTTGAAATAAATGATTTATTGATGTTATATAGCCTTCAATGCATGAATCTAGAAGTGAGTAGTGGTTTGATGAGATTATAGGTTTATTATAACTTTTTAAGTATTATTTTCCTCCCTAGAATAATGAAATCATCAATGAACCTTAAAATCTTTCAATATCTTGTCTTTAAGTGGAACTACCTATTTAATTTGACCTCCATTACAAGTGTTAGAAAAGTGTTTCATGGTTTATGGTTTTTAATTATCATTAGAACACTATAGAGCATACAAAGGCATTATACACATGTGGATGAGCCCCTCTTTTAGAAGTAACAAGCCTCATTATGGATCTCAAGATAAAAAATATATTAACTACCTCCTAATGCTTTTAGAGGCCTTTATAGTATGGTTTAATGTTTATTATAATTGTTTAAGTATTTAATAAAATCCTAGGTTTCATTTTTTCCCTCAAGATTCCTAATTAACCAACTCCAAGTGCCTTTCTTTTATGAGTACATAGATAGGGGTGTTTAGGGTCTTAAAAGGTGGTATTAAATGAGGGATAATAGTCCACATGAGCCCTCTTAGTAGATATCCATTATATAGTGACCTTATCAGACCATTATCACCTCTTAACAAACTTTGAATTTTAAACTCACAACTCTTATAGGACTGCATAATCACCACCTATAGGTTTAAGCCCTCATGCCCAAACTTAAGGCATGGAAGTAATGTCAAAATTTACACAATGCCATGGAAGGTCAATGAGGTTGTGAAGAGAATAAAACTCAGTCAAGTTTGGAAACACGGTTTAATTCTAATAAAAGTGTCTAGGAAGTCAAGTTCAAGCTCAACCTTCAAGGAGTTTCCCAAAACCATCATCTACAATTAAACCTAGATAAAATCAAGAGAGAAATGTATGCTTGTGAAAGTGACTATATTAACAAAAAGTAATGAGTTTTAGGAAAGGTCAATTAGGCTCCCATCATAATAAGAAACCCTCCTCTTTCTCATAAACCTATGGAAGGACTCTATTAGCAATCAAACACCCAAACCACCACCTATAAGACTACAAGTAGTTTTATGCCAAACATAAATGTGAAATTAAATATATAAATGAAGTAAATAGTTTCAAAAAAGGGGAAGAACATAAGGGTTATATTTTTGAAAGATAAAGGATACTCGATAGAATAACTAAAATAAGCTAACTTAGGCATACATAGTTAGCTTAGTGTATTTAAGTCTACCTGGTCAACTAGAGTGTCTATTTGATTTGAATGATGATGGCAAAAACATATGTCAGGGTGAACCCATTTTAGTATATGACAACCATACAATTCTAAGGATCTCTAAAGTAGAATCAAGTTTAAAAAGGTTGTTTAGTTCTGATTGAACATTCATAAAACACATGCTTGTGTGTATGATAGTAGAGTGAGTTTTAAGAATAGAGTTGAAGGAGACCCAATTTAAGAGGTGTTGATAAGCCCTAAGATCATTACATGATACCCCAACTATATCATAATAAGGAAGGAGAGAAACATACCACTCAAGTCTCTAGCACCAGCTAATCTAAACACTTAGACTAGGCCAAGGATGGTCATGGTAGACCTAGAAGAGAAAAAGGATAGATATGGATCCTAATCAATTGATAATATATGCAAAAAGTTGAATATTATATGTAAGATAGTGCTAATATGACAATGAAGTCACTAATACACCTACAAGTGTTTTAAAGTCTTAAGGCTCAAGTTAGGCCTATGAGGCCTAAAACCTTCCTTCAGCCCTCAAAACCCCATCTTCATCTTTATGGCATAATCAAACCCCCATGGCATAAATAAGTTCAAGAAGTGGTGTATGATGACAATACATGTCCTAAGGAAGATATCTTAAACAAAGGAAGAAAGGGGAATGGTCAATTTAGCCTAACTAACCCTCTTAATCTCCATCACCCTAGTCTACCATTTTGAGCTACCAATTCAAATGCTCATATCCTACATGGAAAGATGAATGGGGATGAGTTATATTAGGGAAATTATAAACCCTATACACTTACTAACTAGGGTAGATAAAGTTGCATTTGGGGAGCTCAACTCTATGAATGATCCTTAATACTATTAGCATATCTAAAATGCTTAGTGAACACTCGAAGGCTTCCAAATTTTACTCAAATATCATCATACAAGCTGCATGGGGATAGGATATGTTAGGGTGTTTTGAGTTGGTCACATCATATCAATAAGTTTTTAATATAAGGCCTATACTCTATGAACTGTCATTAAGATGCTAGGCCACTAAAACCCTTCCTAAGCCTTATAAGGACTTGATGAAAGGATTTTACCCTTAAATTACTTCAAATGAGGTAGTTGAGTCTTGAAATGGTCAATAGTCTTATAAGGTCTCATGGTCACCCAAATAAGCCACTGGTTGGCATGTGTAGAGTATATGGTTTATGGGTCAGAGCTAAAAAGGACTATTATAGGCCTAGAGAGGACTATAATAAGCCTATGTGTAGGTAATTGAAGAAATTATACATGTTTTTCATGAGTATGAATATTAAAGGATACCAAAAGGTTAATAATACTACACAATTATCACCTATAGGGATCTTCACATCTGATGGTCATGTAAAACCATTCTTGGATGCCTAGTTAGCTAAATATGCACTTTGTGAAAGAAGAAGAAAGTGGCTAACCAAGCCAACATAAGTGATCCAAGGGATCTAAGGGGTAGGTTCCATAATCTCAAAAGTTTCCAAGTACTTAGATGACTCCCTTTGAGGTAAAAACATAAAAATATTATCATTAGTTCTATTGGTCTAATACCCTTATCAAATCATTATTACTTAGAGACTAAAGCTAGAAGATAATAAAGGGTTTAATGGGAAATAAAACAACATGTAAGTGTATCTGAAGGAGTTTCATAAGTATAAAAAGCATTGTTTTGTAGAGGAGAGCACAAAATTGACCATTTTGGCTTGAAATTGCCTTCAAAGTACACATAATGTAAAATAGTCACCCAAGGAGCACCTTGTTATGCTTAGAACTATACACAATATTTTCATGGATTTATGAGCACATGGGGAAGGTTTAGGGGCATTTTATACTATACATTAGTGGCATTATCTCATAGGTTGAAGGCATAACCTTTATAAACTATTATTAAGAATTTAAACCTCCTTAAACCTCTCTAAAACCCTAATATAAGTCCAATGGGTAAGATATTGATAAAATTACACTAAAATGCATTAAATTTATCTTTAATACACCTAAATAACATTGTGAACTCTGAAAGGGTCTTATTTAGACCATTGGTTTTTATGGAAAACTATACATATACACCAAGAACCCTATTTTTGTATATTTTAGTGATGAATCCAAGGTATATAGTTATAAAAATGACTAAAAATAATTCAATAGGATGATGTTGAGTGTATTAAAAACTCTTAGTCCATAAAATACTCTCAATTCCTCTTGTAAATTCTTCTATAGGCTAAGACTAGAGAAGTAGTCTAGAACTACTAGTGAAAGGTGACCTAATCACCTAAGTGAGAAAAGAGTTATAGGTGTACAATATTTAAAAGGTATAATTCATAGTGTTGTATGATTTCTTAAACCTAAAAAATTATCACTTACCCATTACTAAGGTTTTATGTAAGTCTCATGGCCATCCAAGAAACTAACATCAAGTGAGTAGGCCTAGTTGCCTAGTATGCCTATTTGGTCAACCAAAGGAGATGTTTGTTGGTGTAGAGGGATGATAATGGAGTAAATTAAAGGTCACAAACAAAATTTCAAATAATTTATGGAGGTTATCAGGCACATTTAATGTCCATTATGAAGGATGGGGTAGTTTTTAAAGCCTTATTGACATGCAAGAGAGAGGTAGGCTACTTAATGCTTCATAGAGGCCAATTAGACCATAATACTACAAAGAGAGGAAGTGGTTAAGCAGGTTAGGGTTATTATTCTTTGAACTAGGTCAAAAAATATTAAAGGAGTTTCCACTAAACCATTTCCTACATCATACTCTTATTCAAGGCTATTATGTAGCCAATGAAACACATGGGAGAGATCAAGGAGATGTTATTGATCCTTATGCATGTTGTAACTATTTATTGAGTAAATGAAAATCATTATGTCCTATTCTCCACACTTCCATGCCAAATTTTTCCTACCTTTCCCTATATTATTCTATAAATTGAGGATAAAATGACATTGTATGCATCCCCTGGCTAGGTATGAAGAAACTCTACCCAAATTATACCTTGTAAACCTTTGAATTAATATAAGGAATGATCCAAATTATATATGTTATATTTTTTTTTCATACTTGTTTATTTTTAGAATTGTTGAATCTTATCTTCCTTTATAGGTTCTTGTTTTCACATAGTTTCTAAAAGACTCTCTAAATAGGTCATATGGTGTGTGAAAGTGTTAATGATGAATTTCATTGGTAGTGTCATGAAAATAGGATTACCATTCATCATCCTCAACTTTTAGCCACTTAACATATCCTCTATGTGAATTATTGATTGTTAGGAGTCTCTGAGAGAGAGAGAGAGAGAGAGAGAGAGAGAGAGAGAGAGAGAGAGAGAGAGAGAGAGAGAGAGAGAGAGAGAGAGAGAGAGAGAGAGAGAGAGAGAGAGAGAGAGAGAGAGAGAGAGAGAGAGAGAGAGAGAGAGAGAGAGAAATATAATCACTAGTCCTTGTCTTATTTAAAAGTGTTATTCAAGGGTCAATTACAGTGGATAAAACATGTTAGTGCATCACCTCCTTTATATATAGGTTTTGTTTCATGTATCTATTTGTCCATTTTGATTATCAAGTTAGTAGGTTTAGGAATTGAGCCATAGATGATGCATTATGGGAGTTGTCCCCAAAGCTAGAGGTTTACCTCATAAACTAGGCTACCCACACCTAGAATTGATTCCATTATATCATTTGGATGAGGCAGGTTTGAAATACCTCTACTTCAAGGGTGAAATATAGACTAATAATAGTTTTTTACATTCTTGATGGGACCAAGATTCAAGTAGTTAGAGAAACTACTTGTATCATTTGATGATCTTAGGGATCTTCAAGCACTCTAATTGTAGATTTATAGTCAAATTTCATGTCAAAAGTGGTCACAAGGTCTTCAATAAAAGCTAAGGAATCTATGTTTGTTGAATTAGCCTTGGATTTTTCTAGGATAAAGAGGCACCCTAGGTCTAATCCTAATCCTACACCCCCTAATTCTCATAATCATGCTTAACAAAGGATTCTTTCAACCCCTATACCTCTAATGTATAAGACAAGAAACCAATATTTTATACCCTTCAATGGTGGAATCCCTTTGAACCTAAATTAATTTGATGATATCCCTTATATTTTAATTAAGATCCTTCCATACTTCACTGGAGAAAACTCTACCACTCTTTTTAAACACATTACATACATATCCAACCTTTGCTTAGTACACAATGTGACTCAAGAAAATGTGGCAATGAGAATATTAACCACTTAATTGATAGGTAAGGCAATTTAATGGTATATACGTTTAAAACCATCTATCAACACTTGGGATGAGTTTGGGGATTACCTATGTAAGAATTTTGATGATAAATGTGACCAATTGTCTCTAATGGAAAAATTAACTATAATTAAAATGGCTCCTCAAGAGTTTATGGTGGACTTTAATTATAGGTTTCATAAAACTTGGGATAGGATCCTACCGATAGTAAAAGCCACTCCTAACTATTCATTTTTGGTATTATTTGAGATCCATTAATTATGATTTAATAGTTAAGATATAATATATGGGAGGGAACACACTAATTAATGCATATGAAGTGGCAATAAGGGTAGAAAAAATCTAATAGAAACAAGAAATATTACTCCAATGCACCTCATTCCTTTATTACCAAAGATATAACCTCCTTTTCCTACCATTGCTCACCTACTAATTCTAACTAATCATGATTAGGTAAATGTTAATTAGGTAGATATATTGGGTAAAATCAAAGTACTACTCAAGGCATAAAATAATAAGATAGTAGGGTTACAGAGGAATAAACTTGAACCTCATAGACCTTACCAAGAACCCTATTAGCCTTATCATTTTAATAAACCTCCCTATCAAACTAATCCAAAAGGTCAAGGGTAGATCACTCAAGTAAGGCCTTACAATAATTTCAATCCTGATTTTGCTATCATTTCTAGAGCACTAGTTCCAACTCAAAATAAATATGGTTAAGAAGGTCAATGGTATGCACAATGTGGTCAATCTCATTGTATTACAAGAAATATAAGTGGAGATGTTGGTCAAACCTCTCTTATGTAATAGAATCAAGATTTTATTATGCAAGATAGTTAGCCTCCTACACAGCATAAGTAAGACCCTTCTATGAAAAATGGAGAGATCCCTTTCATGAATCAATCTAAAATTTCAAACCAATAGGGAATGAGTTGGAGTAAGAAACAATTAGAGACTACTTTTGTCAACTTCCAAGAAGGAAAAAATTCTTTTGAACAATGTGTTGCTAATTAGCTTGGGAGTATAACTAGGGTTGGTAGTCCTATTGCAACCCATACAAGGTCTAAAAAGAGAGTAGTGGGTGATGAATTATAAGTTGGGAGAGCAGATCCTCCATCATCTCAACCATATAAAAAAGATATAATACAAAATTCAGCCCCTAAAACTCCACCAATTCATAAGGTTTAATAAGGGAAGGGGAAGAATTAAAAAGGTCCATTCATACCTCAAATCACTCAAGTTCCAAGTAGTATTATTACTTCTAAGTTACAGTCAAAAGTTGTTGTCTTTCATATCATTATTGTGTATCAGATGAAGAAGGATCATGCCACCATACCAATGTGGGACACATTGCTCATTTTGGGACAAAAATATCTCCTCTAAGAAGAGTTATCCAAACTTCACATTTTGAACAGGTAGATAGAAAAGGTGGGTATAGTCCTGACTAAGACCAATCAACCTAATGATCCCCAACTAGATAAGGTAAACAGTCCCCCTCCTTTTTATCTTTATTTCATAATAGGAGACTCCTTAGTACATAATTTTATTATAGATAGTGGGGCTAGTACATATCTCATCCCTAAGTCTATATAAATCAAGTTGGGGTTGAGGTATGAGCCTAATTATAAGGGAGTATTAAAACTATATGGGACCCCTACTAAGACTATTGGTTTTACTCAAGGATCTGAAAATTATCATAGTTACTTGTCCTAATTGTACCATATTCTAAGATGTTGTGATATTTGATCTTCTTCCTTTTTTTTCCTTATGTTTTTCTAGGGATTTCACTACCAAAATAGGAGGCTATCTCTCTTTTGATTGGTATTATATGTTATTTAAGACTAAGTATGGAACAAAGGTCACTTTAAGGTTTATGTCTATATCTAGGTTCCATTTAGATCACTACATGCCTATTTTATCCAATGTCAACTACACTATCATAGATGAAGATTAACACCCTAATGAATAGGAGCTATTTGAACCACTTGAAGGCATATCATAATTTATTCTTGATTATTAGGGGGTAGATAACCATGGATATGATCCATATAAGATCATTAAAGAACCATGATTGGAGATACATTATATTCATGAGGATGAGGTAGTCATACCAGCTCTTATTAACCCAAACTAGGATAATGATGGAGTGTGGAGTTTATTTTTTGATGGATCTAGGTGAAATAATGGAAGTGGGGTAGGTTTTATTCTTTTCTCTCTTTCTAAGCAAAGATATCTTTCTTCCATAAGGTTCTGATTTAGCTGCACATGAAACACAACAAAGTATAAGGCCCTCATTCATGGGTTGAAATGGGTAATACGGAGAGGTATTAAGATAATACATGTTGGAAGAATAATAATTGAGAGGGGGGGATGAATTAGTGTGCAAAAATTTAATTCAACTCCATTCATCATTCTTTAACCATTCATACTAGCATAGAGATATAACAATGCATAGAAGAGCAATCACATAAGCATGAAGAAAGATCTCAACACACAAATACCAAATCTATGTGATAAAACCTCATAGAGAATAAAACCAAGTATCACACCACTTTTAATACTATACTATAAATAATTAAACAAAATTTAGTGAGGCACCAACCCTACAAGGATATCTAACCCCTACCTAGTCAAGCACCCACTTAACTAGTTTTTATCAAGCATCAAATTACAATTAGGATAAAACCCCATAAGTGACTTTTAACTAACCCATACACTTTGAGGAAATTTTTTCAAGATACAACCTAAAATTTATCTCCAAATCCCTTCTTGTCTAAGCACTAACCCAACCAAGACAAGCTTGATCACCTCAAGACACCTTATTGCTCTCTCAATTGATGGTGAACTCTTATTAAGTTATCTATTTATCTATCTTGAAATATAATAACTTTAATACACCTAAAAAACATATATAATTTATATTTTATTGTCTCTCACTTCATTCAGATCTCATTATTCTTCTACCCCTCTCAAACAACCTCCTAGATTCCTCGCTCAACATGCCTCTTCTACGCTCATTAGGTCAAATTGACCTTGTCATCCACATACAAAAGATATGTTATATATTCATAATAATTTATTTACTCTTATTTTGGTCCTAAATTACCTAATTATAATTCTCTAATATCTATTTCCCTCACTTATATCTACACTCCTCTCAACTAGCCCAAATAACTGTATATGCTTCCTTGCTCAAAACAACCCACATATTGTTTGATTAGGCCATATGACCTTGATAAACAAAATAAAACCTAATATTATATGTTTATTTATAATCCTATAATTCCATATAAATATCTCCATTAACTTATTCTTTTCCTCAAGGTTCTCTTATATTCATGTTCACTCTTATTGCTTCCACTAGTCCAAATAGGCCTAATATGTCATGTATTTATACTAGAAACTTAGTTTCAACCACCTTGGTCATCCAAAAAAATTTAAACACATGTATAGAACTTTTAATAATATATTTCACATGTTTCATAATTGAAACACCAACTACATAGGTCAACCAGTACAACTTAGACTGAAAAGCTCTATTAGGCCTTAGGGAGACCTAATACAATTAGGCCTTCTCTAAGCACACATTTCACATAGACACCTCAGAGAAATATGAGAATATAAATATTCATGAAAAAATTTAAAAATGACTCAAAAAAATTATTTATAAATTCCATATAGTTCCAAACCACCTTTTAGCTTGTTTGACTCCTTGAACCATGCCATTAGGACTACTTGCAATTAGGTTTGCACAAATAGAAAAAGTATGCCTTGAATATTTGAATCATATGACAAAATATTACAAAAAAAAAAAAAAAAAAAATCATTAAAATACATTTATATTTACTTAATGACCTCATGGTCATCCCCATGTCCATTTTATATCATGAAATAGGCCAAAAGACCTCAAACAAATAACTTTCATAAGCTCACTCAGAAATGCACAAAGGCTCAATCAAGAGTCTTTGACTTTTCACACATTAATAGGAGTTTTTCATGAATAATAGTACATTAAGAAAACCTATGAGATATATATATAAATTTCATATTAATTATATAATTCAACTCTATTCAAATCACCTCAAACCCACCTCTGTAATATGCTCACTCAAATTTGCTAATCCACTGAAAAACATAGTCAACTTTAAAAATTAATAAGTTCATTTTTAATAACTATAATGAAGAAATTACACTTGGAGTTTTAACATTAAGGATTATAATAAAAAAGTTATTTTTATACCATTCCAAAATTATCAATATTTTGGTCTCTACATACATTCCTTTGCTCATTGGTTTTTTTGGTTTTTACCATAATGAGAATCTTTGACTTTGACCTGAAATAAATACACTTGTACAAATAGTTAGGACATTATACCACCTAAAGGATGATATTAGTGAGTTCTAATCCAAATTTTAATTTTAATCAAACTTTATTTAACTAATATCCTACATACAAACATTTTTGTGCTCACTAGTCTAATGCATACACACAGTCATTTCAAATCCAACATTCATATTTTTGAATTTCAATAGCTATTTCTTGAGGCTTAAACTTGATGGTATTTGGCATGTAACAATTTTATAGAAAAAATTTGGATATTTATAAATTTAAGATTACAAACCCTCATCAGAAAAAAATTAGGGCACATTTAGGTCACTAAGCACATCATTTCCATGTTTTGGTTTGACCAGAGCTAACTTTTTGAGTACCTATAATAAATGCACAAACTTACTAGGTTATTGATATCTCCATGACATGTAGTGATGGTATGGGTTATCTTAAGATATAATGGTAAATTTTTCTCTCTCTAAATGTTAATATGGAATACCAAAACCTCACCAAGACTTATATGAATGACTCAAAAGATCCTCTTGGTTCTCAATGATTTGTACTCATGTCATATATCCTCCAAACCTGATCATGATGTCTCATTATACTACCTAAGATTTTAAGATAAGTTCTATGAGAAGATAAATAATGAATTAAATACCCTTTTATTCCACTTTGAGATTCATATGACTAACTCAACACCTTTATAACATGACCTTAGCACTTAATTATACACCTTCAAGATTATACACACCCATGTCATCACCATCATGCCTCTCTATGGCCATTTGCATACTTAAGAACTAGGCCATCAAATATATCTACTAGGTACCACACCACTTTGAAAATTTATTTCCACTATATATGAATTTTTAAACTCACTCTTATGATAAAAAAAACTATACCACTCTCTTAAGCCTGTACCCACTCATTTCATCATAGCTCACAATAATTCAAAAGACACTCTAATGGATTACTCAAAGCTACAATAGCAATCTCATATGAATGAATCATAGCTAACCTTATCTAAAATTTATAGAAAAATATTACCTTGAAATAAATTATAAAATCAACCACATGACATTAATGACAACTTGAAACAATTTCCCCCTTTGTCATTGATGGCAAACTGCAAATGAACCAATCCTTCTCAACCTGAATAGTTTCATTAATAACATTAGACCCCTTTGAAATTAATTACAAAGGGTATATAAAACTAAAAAAATGACATATATACATATTCTATTGATATTTGTTAATTATAATTATAAATATCCCACTTTATCCTCACAACATATGCACCTCAATTGAATTCGCACATCTACCTTTATCCTTCAAATCATAGAGCTCACAAGATCCCCTATCATTATGCATATCTTGGCTATAAATTCAGCCTTATATTCCTATGAATTATTATTTAAATTATTTTTTGAAACCTGAAATTACCTCATCCATGTTCAAGAAGTCACACGTCATTTTCTTATTGCATGAAAGCCCCATTAGGCCTTATAGCCATATTAGGCCTAATTTCCCCAAAAACATAGTCTTCATAGATCAAGCTCAAACAACCTGTAGACATACATTAAAGACACAATAAATATATTGATATAAAATTTATGACCTAAATATCATCATGAAATCCACTAGACATCATCACTTACTCTCCAATCACTCAAAAACACTCCTTTTAAAAAGCTCACTCTATTATATTAGAAACTGTAAAAACATAGTCAAGAACCTTTGACCACCAACATCTACATATGAACTTTAAAAAAATAAAAAAAGAATTAATTATATCCTATATAATATATATAAAATAATCTCATGATTTTTACTCTTTAATATTATTCAAAATAACTCAGACATCTTTCCCACTAACACATAAAATATTGTTAATGACCCTAAAAATGTAGTCTTGAAGCATGTTGTCTTTAGCTCATGTAAGGTAATTTTAATGACTTATAATTCACATTAATATTTTATATATGAATATATATAATTATCTAATAAATATATCATTGATTCTTATTTCAACCATTGGTTTTACATACCAATTCTCCTAGCCTCTCTTACATAGTCCTTACATAGCTAGACAAACCATTTTAGATTTCATGTTACAACATTTTAAGGTAACTCTAAACCTTAAAAAAATAATTTATAAGTAAATTATGTATTAAAAAAACATAATATCCATTATATGTTTCATCTAAGTTTAAAAATCCTCCAACTCACCATTCTCACTCACTTACTCAGGTCTGTCATTCTTCCTAGTGAACCAGTTATGGTGAACATGACTTAAAACACCTGTATAAAAACTTTAATGAGAATATTATGAATTTATATGATACTTATACATCATAATAACATATAAAATAAAATAGTTACAAAATTTTAATGATAAATATAGAACAAATAGATCAAAATCTAAACCTCACTCTTTCCTATCTTAAGTCACTTGGACAAGTCATATTAAGAGAAATTCATTTCCTATATGTGAACATATTAAAAAATTATATGACAAGGTAACATGATTTATATGTCTTGAAAAAATACCCAACATAATTTAAACCTTCCTAATCATCTAAAACTCATCCCTAAACACATTTTCACTTTGACTAGTTTTCTTCACTATCCTCACTCTTAACTAGTTTAGAAATAGGTCAAATTAGGTGACAAAAATAATTGAAACAAAATATATAAATTTAAAAAATATTACCATGGACATTAGGAAAAATTCTTGACCTTCTACCTCCATCCATTGTGCAATATTGACCTGGTCAATTCTACCTATAATACCAAATTATTCATAAGCAAGGAGTTTTTTATAGGTTCTACTCACTATCCTAATATACCAATACTACATAGATATTAATATAGGATTAATATAAATGATAAAAACATAATAATAGCCTTACCAAACCATTCTAGACCATTTCCAATAAGATATTTCTAATTCGGTCACTATAAGGGTTTTGAGAGGGTTTTAGACCAATTTAGATTCTTAACATTTGTTCATACAAATCTATCCTTGAAACAACCTCCTATTACTTTAAAATAATTTATAAAAAAAAAATTAAATTTCTCCTTAAGATATTAGGATATCTTACAACTATCACACGTGCTAATGAGCATAAGAAAAACCTTTTCGAGATTGGAAACCTTCATTTTTCATACATTAGAGACCTTCAAAATGCCATTTAATTCATTTTATTTCTCTTTTGGACATGAAACTTCGTGATAATTCTTTAATAAACTTATTTCACCTATATAAAAACTCAAATGATCTATATCATCTTGAAAATAGACTTTTACCATTCATTAGACTACACTAGGTCTCTTATACACACTAGGCCGATAACTGCTAGTCATGCTTGGATCTTGAAAATACTTGGAAACCTCTTCCATTTATCTTAGCACCTCATCCACATGTAATATGTTGTTATACCTTTATTATATATTTCCAACCTTGTTCACAAAAGTATTATACTATTTCACTTGTTAACCATAGAAGCTACTAAATCAAAGTAACACATATGCAAACATATCTTTTTCATAATAGTAATCTTAGGATATAAGCTTTAACTAAAACCTCACATTATTAGACAAGATGAAGAGTGTCTCTGTGAATCCTAGTAAATAAACCCTTTCTCATGAAGGTCTAGAACAATAGATCACCCTAGTCCTTGTCATAGGACTGAATGTTCTTCTTAAGAACCCTATTTGGTTTAATATTATCTTTTAATTCAATGTCCTCAACATATTACTTACTATTCTCCTTTGTCTAACCTATAACACAATCCTATTGAGAAAATTTCTCATCATCCGTTCTTCTTAATTCCACATTCTCTTGACTAGTGTGATTAACATTAATTAGCTTTGGTCTCCATATCCAAGTAGGTCCCTTCTCATGAATTTTAATGTAGAATGTAGTAATATGTCCCATGTTATGACAAATATATTAGGTCACATTATTCATACCTCTTGTTGCCCAACTATTCTTTCTTTTATAGTCTCTTGCTCTATAACCAAAATTATTACATGCAAATAAATGACCATTAAATTATCTTCCATACCTTATAGCATTTGATTTTCTAATATATATTTTTATGTTTCCCTTCATATTTACATTAAGATGATCTACATTATTTTCATCCTTCTTGGTTGCAGCTATCTCTTTACCTTATCAACCTTTCTCATCTTGTCTATAAGTTACTCATGCATAATCTTCAAAGTAATTAGCTTAGTCTTAAATTACGAACATTCTTCCTCTTCTAAACTTAGACTTGTATTTTCATCCTTTAGTTGAATCCTGAGATCCTTGATGATGTTTTTATTGTCTTTTACTTTTTAAACCATTTCCTTAAACTTATTTTGGATATGATTTATCTCTCCTTCATGTTCCATAAAATACTTGGCCTATTATTTAAAAATCTTAAGGATCATCTCATGTTCATCACCCTTAGAGTTAGTGCTACTCCTTGTCTCAATAAGACTAATTTGATTTTTAAGACCTTTGACTACTAATTTCAAATCTTGGTTATCTTTACTTAACTACTTAGCCATCTTGTGCTTCTATTATCACTTTCAAGATATTAAGCCTCCTCTAAAGGACCTACTATGATACCACTTATTGTAAGTACAATCATTGAGATGGGGGTGAATCAGTGTGTAAAATTTTCATCCAATTCCATTCATCATTATTTAATAATTCATACTATTATATAGATATATAAATTCATAAAAGAGCAATCACATAAGTATGAATCAAGATATCAACACATGAACACCAAAGATATATGAGTAAACATAATGGGGGATAAAAACCACTATCACACCAACTATAATACTATCCTATATCAATGAAATAATGTTTAGTGAGGCACCAACCCCACAAGGAGCTTTAACCCCTACCTATTCAAGCACCCACATAACTAGTATTTATCAAGAAGAAAATTTCAAGGAGGATCCAACCACCTAAGTGACTTGCCACAAACCTAGCCACTTTAATGAAACTTTTTAAATATCTAAAGTAAAATTAATATCCAACTCCCTTCTTGACTAATCACCAACCTATCCAAGACAATATTGATCACCTTAAGATACATTTTTACTCTCTCTCTCTCTCTCTCTCTCTCTCTCTCTCTCTCTCTCTCTCTCTCTCTCTCTCTCTCTCTCTCTCTCTCTCTCTCTCTCTCTCTCTCCTATATCCTACAATACAATCATTATAACACACATATAATGTATATTTTATGTTTTATCACTTAATTTATCTCTCATTAGTCTTTTACCCCTCTCAAATAGCCTTCTAGGCGTCCTCACTCAACATGCCTCTTCTAGGCTCATTACATCAACTTGACCTTGTAATCCACATACATAACATCTATTAGATATTAATAAATATTATTTACTCTTTTTATGGTAATAAATTACCTAATTATACTTCTCCAATATATATTTCCTTCACTTATATCCACACTCCTCTCAACTAGCCCAAATAACCTTGTAGGCTTCCTTACTCAAACATCCCTCATATTGCTTGATTAGGTCATATGACCTTGTTAAACACACTAAAAACTCATATTATATGTTTATTTATTATAATATACTTCCATTTGAATATATACATGAATTATTATTCTCCTCAAGATCTTCTTATATTTTTTTCACTCTTATTCCTTCAACTAGTCCAAATAGTCCTAATATGCCTTGTATTTATACTTGAAACATAATTTCAGCCACCTTGGTTGGAGAAAAACCTTTCCACACATGTATCACATTTGGAATAATTTATTTCACATGTTTAAAAATTAAAAAACTCACTACATAGGTTGGCCAATACCACTTAGACCTAAAATCTCCATTAGGCCTTAGGGAGACCTAATATAATTAGGCCTTCTCTAAGCACACATTTCACTTAGCCACATTGGAGAAATATGAACCTATAAAAATTCATGAAAAACTTTAAAAATTAATAAAATATACCTAATATAACTTTAATATATGTCCATAATACCTTTTATCTTGTTTGACTCCTTGAACCATGCCATTAAGACTACTTGCAATTAGGTCTGCACACATAGAAAAAGTCTGCCTTGAATATCTGAAGCATATATAAAAATATTCCAAAAAAACATGTCATTAAAATAAATTAATATAAATTTAATTACCTAAATTTTATCTAATTTCCATTTGACATCATAAAATAGGTCAAAATACCTCAAACAAACAACTTTCATAAGCTCACTCAGAACTACACACAGGCTCCAAAAACATTTTCAAGAGATTTTTAATTTTCACACCTTAATAGGGGTTTATAATTAATAATAATACATTTAAAATAACATATTATACCTATTAAAAATATTATTTTTAATTATACCATTCAACTCTATCCAAATCACCTCAAACTCACCTTTGCAAGATGTTCACTCAAATATGCCATTTCAATGAAAAACATAGTCAACTTTGAAAAGAAATAAGTTCACTTTTACAAATTTTCATGAATAAATTATACTTTTAGGTTTTCCATTAAATATTATAATACAAATTTTATTTTCATACCATGAAAAAAATATCAATATTTTGGTCTCTACGTGCATTCCTTTGCTCACTAGTTCTTTTGGTTTTAACCATAGTCAGATCCTTTGACTTTGACCTAAAATAAATGCACTTGTATGGATAGTTAGGACATTCCACCACATGGAAGATGATATTATTGAATTATAATCCAAATTTTACTTTTAATCAAACTTTATTTTACCAATATCATGCTTTCTACAAGTATTTATTTTCTCAGTGGTCCAATGAATACATAGTCATTTGAAATCCAACATTTATATTTTTAAATTTCAATAGCTATTTCCTGAGGCTTAAAATTGATAGTCTCTAGCACATCATAATCTGATAGAGAAACTTTGGAGGTTTTATAACTTGAAAATGATAACTCCTCATGACAAAAAATTATAGGGCATATTCAGGGCACTAAGTACATCATCTCTATGTTCTGGTTTGACTAGATTAATAAATGCACAAAATTGTTAGGTTATTCATATATCCATGATTTGTAGTGATGGTCTATATTATATTAGGTTATAATGGTGCATTTTTTTCTCTCCAAAGTTCAATATGAAATACCAAAACCTCAACAAGACATCTATAAATGCCTCAAAACATCCTCTTAATTCTTAATGCTCTATACTCATGCCATATGTCCTCCAAACCTAATCATGACATCTCATTTTGATACATATGGTTTTAATATGAGGTATATGAGAAGATCAAAAATGAAGGACTTACCATTTTATCTCACTTATATTAATATGACTAACTCAACACCTTTCTCTCATGCCCTTAGCACTGCATTAAACACCTTCAAGCCTATACACATCCACGTCATCACCATCATGCCTTTATAATCCATTTTCATGCTTAATAACTAGGTCATCAACTATACCTACTAGGTATAACACCACTTTGAAACTTTATTACCACTATAGATGCATTTTAAAACTCACTCTTATGCTAAACAACCTTATACCATTATCTCAAACCTATACCCACTCATTTCATCATACCTCACAATGCTTCACAAGACACTATAATGGATTACTCAAAGATACATTAACAATCTCATATAAATGATCATAAATACCCTTATTTTTAATTCAAATACAACTCTTACCTTGACATCAATGATAACTTACAATAATACAAGCCATGGGAGATAGTGAGTTCAGAGTACATTAGATAAAAGGATAGAATTCAGTCAAGAATCAACTCTTGAAGGCATACAAGCATAGGGTTTGGTACCTCTTGGAAGACTTTGAGGCCTTTTATATCTATGTAATCCCAAGGGCCAATAAACATATAGATAGGCTGGAAGCTATAGGACCAAAATATGACATCCCAAGTGGGGTTAAAGACATGAAGGATCAGTCAGAAATAAAGGTAGTTTATAGACCTTTAGTGAATTATAATGAGGTCAGTTGGTAGGTATTTAAAAATGGTAAAAAAATAACATGTTTCTTGCATCAAGAGGCATAACTTTACTAAAGAAACTAAGGAAAACTTAAACAATAATATGGTGACCAGATTGTTCAATTAAGAACAAACAAGTTACCCAAAGGATTAGTGACTCTTGAAAACATCTTCAATGAGGATGATATATTAAATAAGGATAAGGTTAAAATGTCTAAAAATGAGGATTTCTATGAGAAGGTCACCATATTTAAGTATAGGATGCTCAGACTAGGTAAAGTGAGCACAAAGGAAGAAAGGGCAACCTTCATAGAGTTGTGTCAAGAATTTATAGACATATTTGCTTAGGAGTATAATGTTTTGAAGGGTTTGACCTTAGTTTGGCCCAAAAACTATATAATTAGAGGAAAGTGATAAAACTTAAGACAAAATAAAAGATTGGTCAACCCCAAGACTAAACTCTACATAAAAAAATAATTGACTAAGCTCATTGAGTGCAACATCATCTTCCCCATCAAACACTCTTCATGGGTGGATAATCTTGTGCCTTTAAGGAAGAATAATGCAGATATAAGGTTATATGTAGACTTAAGTGATCTCAATAAGGTGTCATTGAGATACCACTACTCCTTACCATCCATGGAAAATATTCTCTAAAGGTTGTAGGTTCACAACATTTCTCCTTGCTTGATAGATACTCAAGATACAATCAAGTGTTAATGAAGGAGGAGGAATAACACAAGACTTCTTTCCTAACTAAGTGGATAAATTATTCTTACAAGAAGATGCCTTTTGGGCTATCTAATGTATGGGATACCTTTTAAAGGGAAGTGGATGTATCATTTTAAGGAATCATTAATGATATTGTGCTCATCTACCTTGATGACATCATAGTCTTTTCCAAGGATTCCAAAGACCACTTGACACACCTAAAGATCATTTTGATATGTGAAATTAGTATGGGATATCTTTGAATCCAAAAAAATGTATGTTTTTAGACCATGAGGATAGACTTTTAGGCAACATTATGTCAAAATAAGGCCTTTATATAGACCCTAAAGGATAAGTAAAATCCTTACACTATCACTACCCAAGCACAAAAAGGGAGTGTAGAGATTTTTAGGAAAAATTAACTTCATTAAGAGGTTTATCCTTGGGTTTGTTAAGTTGGTAAGGCATCTAACCTTCATGCTCAAGAATAATAAGGACTTCATATGGAACAAAGAAGGAAATAGAATATTTAAATCCACTAGATAGTCCATTACCCAAGCACCTACCCTCCTTAACCCTATTTTATCAAGTGACTTATTGTATGCCTTCTCAACTAATGACATCATTTATACCATGCTAATGCAACAAAAAAGTGAGGAGATTGAGCATCCCATAGAATTATTTAGTAAATAATTAGAGGGATATGAATATAGGTATAAATTTTTTGAAAATAATGTGATTTTGGTCATGATAGGTCTCCAAAAATTTAGACACATGGTTTATAATAACAAGATCTATGTCATGGTGGTTCACCCTAGCATCAAGGATTTCATTCTTAATCAAAACTTTACTGAAAAGAGAGAAGGTTGGGTGACTAAATGCATGGAATATTAAATAAAATTTAAGGTTAACAAATTGTTAAGGGGTAGATTACTATGTGAATACTTATTAGTATATGTGAAGGAGGATAAAGAGGTGGTTTTGTCATTGGAAAGTGATCATCGAGCAGCAACACCTACATCCTCTTCTAATTGGACTCAAATTATAGTAAGATTCATTCAAATAGTATAATTTACTATAAGGCTAGATAGGCTAAGAATAAGGTATTATTGGCTGAAATAAATCCTTTATTCCTTGGTTGATGGATTTATTTTTAAAAATGATCTTGATGGCATTTTCTTAAGGTGCTTATAAACTAACCAAGTTGACAAGCTCCTAGACTAGTTTCATGATGGCACTTTGCATCCAAGACTAAATTATTAATTAAAATAAGAGAATTATACTTTTGGACAAGATTGTTAAAGGACTCTCATACTTGGGTTAGGATATGCCAAAAGTGTGCCATGTTCAATGGGAAATAAAGACTAGTTCACTTGCCCATCAAACCTATCCAGGTGGAGTAACCCTTTGTGCAGTGGGGCCTAAAATTTATAGGCATGATTCACCCTCCATATATTATAGGAAATAAGTGGGTATTGACTACTATATAATACTTCACCATGTGGGTCAAGGTGGTAGACCTTAAAGAGTAAAATGAGAGTTTAGTTTTGGAGTTCTATGATAACCTAGTTATCATATTTGGGGTCCCCTCCACCATCATATCAGATAATGTACTAAATTTTAATAGTGAAAGTGTGATTGAATGGGATCTTAACTATGGAATATACCTCAACACTTCATCAAACTACTATCTTTAAGGTAATGGACTTATAGATTCCACCAACAAGAACCTAATCAAAATAATAAGGATAACTATGTAGGATAATCAGAGGGAGTGGCATTCCAAACTAAGGATACCATTTTAGGAAGATAGGATAATTATTAATAGAATTACTAGTCATTAATCATACATTATTATCTATGGCAAGGGGGAAATGTTACCTATATCACTTGAGCTACTAGTTCTAAAACTCCCACATCAACTTGAACTATTGGATAGTGATGCCATGGAGGTAAGGATGAATGAATTGAGGGAGCTAGAAGATATAGGAGATGATGATATTCATGCCATGTAGTCCCATAAAGATAAATTCAAAAGGTCATTCGATAAGAGATATTCATTTAAGACCCTCTAAGAAGGTGATATTATGTTCAAGTGGTATTAAGACCAAGCTAAATCAAGTAAGCACTCAAATATTGATAGCTTATAGAGTGGACCTTACATTATTACTACCTAAACATAGGACAATGCTTTCCAATTTTCAAGGTTGAATGGTGAGGAACTACCTATCCCTATCAATGGGGTGATCCTTAAGTATTATTATTAGGAAGCACATACTATCTTCATACATAGTAGTTTAGGTCTACTTTCTTCCAAGTATTGTGGTACATACTTTATTAGTTACTTATTTGGTTATCTTGTTGATTTTTATTTGTGTCTTTATTGTGTTACTTTATGTCTCATTGTGTGTCTATTTAGGTTTTTTTAGTCCTTAAGGTTTTCAAGGTGTTTATCATGAAGTGTTAGTCTAGTTAGAGATGTATTTTAACTGATTCATGATTGTTATACAAGAAATCATCGGTCTTCTTGACTATTAATTAGGTCAACCCTTCAGAGTCACTAGTGATGTTGACTTCTTTCTAGCCCTAGGATTAGAAAGGGTCAACCTATTCCCATGATAACCTAAGCTCAGCCTTGGTAACCTTCCTATGTCTTTTAGAGTATCCAAGTAGTTTAAGGAGGTGTCACTTATCAAGTTATAGACAATAGTTTTAAGTGGTGAAATTATGTTAAAAAATGCCATGGTGGTCATATTCTGACCTTGTTTGAATTTGTGTCAAGTTTTCATTTTGTGCTAACTATGTAGAAGAGTCCATAACAAGTCTTGAGGTGGTCCTAATGATCTAAAACCACTCATATTGAAGATGACTCAAATGTTTTATCTCATGGCTTATTTTGAATTCATCTAAGCATGTTGAGAACCTACAAAATATGGTAAAATCAAAGGATTAGATCTGGTATAAAGAGAATGTGATAGCCTTATTTATAGCCTTAACATGATTTAAGGTCTTTTAGTAAATGTTAATGTAACCCTCAATTTATTTTTCACTTGAAATCATGTATATTGCCTTTAAGGGATATTCATACCATGAGAATGGTATTATTATGGCCCCTAGGACACCATTAAATATTATAAAAGGTAAAATTCATTAAAATGGGTCTCATTATCATCATAATGCCATTATAGAATGATTTCATATGTAAAAAGGGTCTTCTTTTATAAGTCAATTGCTTTTATTCACCACTAAGGGGGACCACACATGTGAAAAAAGGACTTGTCACCTTACCTCCACCCATAATCCCTATTTTAAATCATTTTGACTCGTTATTTACCTCCTCCTACCCACCGATAGCATTTTAAGATCTCAAACTTGGGAAAATGTAAGAAAATGATGTTTTACAGGTGTTTTTAGGCTCATAGAAACCCATACAATATGATCATGGTTAAAAGAGGTAATGTATATTTAGGGGAAATAATTTTAGGCCTTAGAGAGGAGAATTAATGATTTTCAAAGTCAAAAAGATCAAAACCTAACTCCTTCTCTCCATTTCTCTTCTTAGTAGCCTTGGATAGCCTTTGAAGTTCTTGCTCAGTATGAATAGGAGAGAGAAAAAGGTGACCTAAGATATTAGAAAGAGGAAGGGGGTATCATTACCTTTCCATTTTAGAATTATTTTTTATATTGATGACCAATTATTTATGAATAATGTTTAATAACCTAGGTAGTCAAATTGGTCTTCTACATCAATATATGGTCAATCTTTGAATAATTTTAGTGTATTTATGGTTTGAATGATGTAATAAATGTTTGTATGTGTCTTATATAGGTCTTCACAATCCATATAATTCACTCTCCACCCCAATTTCACATGTATTAGATCATGAGAGAAATAAACCTCTATATTATCACAAGTTACATGTTAAATGTAGTGATTTCTTGATGTTGTAGAGCCTTCAATGCATGAATATAGAAGTGAGTAGTAGTTTAATGACTTACTAGTTTCTTGGAACCATTCAAGTTTTATTTTAATTCCTATAATAATTGAGTCATAAATTAACCTTCAATTCTTTCAATATCTTATCTTTAAGTAGAATTTCCATGTATTTTCACCTCCATTACAAGATTGAGTAGAGGGTTTCATGGTTGATGGTTTTTGAAGATAACTAGAACACTATATAACATGTAGAGGTATTTTACACAAGTGGAAGAGACATTATTTCAAGATGAAATAGCCTCATTATGGCTCTCAAGACTATAAAAACTATGAACTAGCTTCTAATGCTTTCATATGCCTTTTTAACAAGGTTTAATGTTTATTAGCATTGTTTAAGGTTTTTGTGAAATCCTAGGTTTTTGTTTTTCTCTTAAGATTCCTAATTAATCAACCCTAAGTGACTTGATTTGTTTGGTATATAGATAGGGGTGTCTAAGGTCCTAATGGGTGGTCTTGAATGAGGGATTATAGTCAACATTATCCCTCTTAGTAAATATTCATTATGTAGTGACCTGATTTGGCCATTTTTACATCCTAACAGGGTTTGGGTTTCAAACTCACAACTCTTATAGGACTATATAATCACCACCTATATGTTTAAGCCTTCATGCTCAAAATTAAGGCATAGAGGTAAGGTCAAAAGTTTCATAATATCATGGAAGATCAATGAGGCTGTGAGGAGAAGAAAACTCAATCAATTTTAGACACATGGTTGAATTCCAATGATAGATTCTAAGAAGTTAAGTTTAATCTTAGCCTTTAAGGAGTTTCCCAAAACCATCATCCACAACTAATCATAGATAAAATAAAGAGAACTATATTCTTATGAAAGAAAATTTATTAAAGGAAAGTACTAAGTTTTAGGAAAGGTTAAATGGGATCCTAATATAACAATAAACCATCCTCTTACTCATGAACTTGTGAAAGGACTCCATTGGTAGTCAAATATCCAAACCACCACATACCAAATTATAGGCAATCTACCTCTAGCCTTAAATGTGAAATTCCATATATAAAAGAAAGAAATAGTTTAAATAGAGGGGTAGAACATAGGAGTTATATTGTTTAAATACAAAGGAGACTTGAAGGAATATTCAAAACAAGCTAACTCATGCATACATAGTTAGCTCAATATATATAAGTATGCTTGATCAATTGGAGTGTCTATCTAATTTTAATGACAATGGAAAAAATGTAAGGGTGACCCCATGGTAGTAAATGAAACCCATATAATTATTAGTAACTATAAAGTAGAATCTAATTTAAGAAGTTTACCTAGGTCTAATTGAATATACACAACACATAGGCTTATGTGTATGACTATAGAGTGAGTTTTGAGAACAGAGTTGAGGAAGACCCAGTTTAAGAGGTGTTTTCAAACCCTAAGAACATATTACATGAGACCCAAAATTTATCAAAAGTAAGGAAAAAGAGAAATAGACCACTCAGGTCTCTAGCAAAAACTGATCCAAACACTTAGACTAGGCCAAAGATGGTAATGGTCGACCTATAAGAGAAAAAGGATAGATATGGATCTTGATCAATTTATAAAAAATGCAGTAGGTTTAAAATTAGATGGAAAAGAGTGCTAAGATGAAATTGAATTTAGTAATACACTTATAAGTAGTTTAAAGTCCTAAAGCTTAGTTTAGGCTTATAAGGCCTAAAACCCTCCTTAAGCCCTCAAAATCCCATCTTCATCTTTGTGACATTCTCAAACCCCAATGGCATAATTAAGGTAATTAAGATGTATATGATGCAAATAAAGGTCCTAAGGAAGATATTTTAAATAGATAAAGGCAATGAAATGGTCAATTTGTCCTAACTACTCCTCTCAAGCTCCATCACCCCAATCTACCATTTTAAACAACCAATTTAAATGTTGATATCTTACATGGCAAGATGAATGAGGAATAATGATATTAGGGAAAGTTGGGGACCCATATTTTTCTAATATCAAAGGTAGAGAGAGTTGTATTTAGTATTTTAACTCTATGAATGATCCTTAGCACTATCAGCATATCCACAATGCTTAGTGAACACTCTAAGGCTTCCAATCTTTACTCAAAGATCATAGTACAAAGTGAATGGGGCCAAAAGCTGTTACGAAGCTTTTATGGGGTATATGGGTTCAACATCCATGTCACTAATTTTTTAATCTAAGAAATATACTCTATGAACCATAATTAATATAGTAAGCCACTAAAATCCATCCCAAACCTTGATAAGGACCTAATGAAAGTATTTTTCCCTCAAATTCCTTCAAATGAGGTAGTTGACTCTTTAAATTGTCTTTATAGTCTTTATAGGTCTTATGGGCACCCAAATAAGCTATTAGTTGGCATATGGAGAGTATATGGTCTATGGATCAAACCCAAAAAAGAATTTTATAGGCCTAAAGAGGATTATTATAGGCCTATGTGTAGGTAATTGAAGAAATTATACATGTTTTTCATGAGTTTAAATATAAATGATACCAAAAGGTTAATAATACTACATAATGACCACTTACAAGGGTCTTCACATCTGATGGTTGTTGATGGTTTAAAATTGTGCTTGTTCTAACACCAATAATGGGAAGTTTCAAGATGTGGGACTTTCAACTTGAAACAACCTCCAGTTTTTTGAGAAGCTGGTTTTTCTTTATATCAAGTGTATATTGGGAAAAGGGACAAGAATTTTAATAGAAACACAAATGCAAGAAAGAAAATCTAACTATGGCAATGCACCTGAATGTAATTAGACCTTAATCCTAAGCACAGTGAGACTATATGTAAGATTCATTTACATTTAAGAGAAAATAAGTGCATGATCAATGTAAAAGATGGAAACAATAGAAACAGAGGCTCACAACGTAGACTACTTTTGTAGTGATACAAAAAATGTCAACAAAGGCATAGGGTTCAATCTTCTTATTTGAATTTTCTAGTCACATAAGAGGCATAGAAAAAATCACAATTATATAAACTTTTCAACTCAATAAAATGAGACAAAGGCAAATGACATTCCTAATCACAGCTCTAGAAAGTCTAAACTCTTAACAACACTGCCTGGACTAATTTTGCAATGACACAAAAAATATCAACAAAGGCATAGGATTCAATCTTCTCATTAATTCTCTAGTCACATAAGAGGTACAGAAACACACACAGTTACATAAACCTTCCAGATTAAGAAGATAGAACAAAAGCAAATGATATTCCTAGTCACAGCTCTAGAAATTATAAACTCTTTACAATCACTGCCTAGACTACTTTTGAAATGACACAAAAAATATCAAAAAAGGTATAGGATTCAATCTTCTCATTAATTCTCCAGTCACATAAGAAGAACAAAAACATGCACAATTTCATAAACCTTCCAACTAAAGAAGATATAACAAAATCAAATGATATTCCTAGTCACAACTCTAAAAAGTCTAAACTCTTTACAATAATTCTCTTCAAAAAATTCTCTCTGGTCTCTGATGATGATCCCCCCTTTTTTGGTGATCTCTACACCCTTATTTATAGCCTTAGATTCACTCTAGATTTTATACTTATTCCCAATCTAATGGCCCAACTGAAATCTAATCGAACTGGAAGTGTCTAACAAAAGATATTTTATAGATTCTGAAACGCTTTATCTTCTGGCAGTTCATTGGCTAAAATAGATTTTAGGATGCTCCCTTCTCTTAAATGATAGGTAACACTTAGCCAATTTCTTGAAAACCTTCTTATTACTTTAGAAAACACTAGAGGATGACACTTGGTGGGTTCCACAGCACCTATTGAAGACACATGGCACTTTCTGCATAACTTATACTCTTTTTATATCTTTGCTTATGAGCATTCCGCCTTTGACACCTATCCCAATCCGCTTCCTTGAAACTTCAATAGTTTAAAAGAAAATAAGACTCAAAACATTTCTTACCCGATTAACTTTTGAAAAGAGCATAGGGACATGTGGCAAACTCCACTGCTTCATCAAAAGACATGTGGCAATCTCTGCTTTACTCCTTTGGGGTTACGTGGTGGTCTCCACTTCTTTTAGCTACCTTTTTAGAAACCTACAGAAGATGACACATGGTGGTCTCCACTTTACTCTATTTATACCATAGAAACAAATGGGTCTCATTTCATATTTACATGGATAATGACACCTATGGCTTCTGCTTACTTCAGAAACAACACATAAGACCCACCACGGTCTTTGCTATATCAGTGAAGCAAAAATGAAGATAATTTAGATCGTGACACATGATGGATTTTGCTCTCTTCTACTAGGGTATGTGGCATCTTCTGTCACTTTTAGAAAAGCAAAATTGAGACCTTCCATAATTTCCACTTGGTGCTTTCCACCTGATCCTGATAATTAGCTTATTAAAACCTTTCACTAAAAAGAGATGAAATTTGGGTGCTGATATGAAAACACAGATGGTGACACTTGGCACATTCCATTGAGTCACTATGAGATACATGGCACATTTTGACCAACTCATAGAAAATATGAAAGGTTCCTCAAGTGATGACACTTGGTAGTTTCCACTTAAGAAAAGATGCCTCAGATGATGACACTTGGTAGCTTTCACTTGATTTTGACACTTAGACAAAAATGAATCAAAAGGAAAATAGAGCCCGTGCTCTGTTTCAAAACTTTTCTATCTCAGACCAAAGTATGCGGGAACAAAATTTTGTGGCACACGACTAAAAAATAGAATGAAACGTAGAGTAAATCTTTACTCTATAGTTATTGGTGACCCCAAGCACTTTTGAGCTACTAAAAAAGAAACCACAACTCCCGTGAGATCAAAATTTCAAAATCACACCTTCAACAATGATGTTTGGTAGGAATACCACTCATCATCAGATAACCCTTGCTTATTCTACAATTCATTGAAGGCTAAATCAAAGTTAATAATATCCTTATCTGAAAAATTTTGCAAAATTTGAACTGTAGCTTCAATTTGAATTTGAGCTGGGAAATAGGAACCAAGACATCTTCTACTTCAGGGACTGATGAATCATCCCTTAGTTCTTGGAAAACTATCTGATCATTCTATTTGGCCAATAGCAAAAGTTCAATTTCATCTACCATCAACATGGTGTTGTCATCAAGAAATGGAGAAGGAAGACCTAATTGTACTAGATCTTCAACATGTTATTTCATTTCATTGATTCCTTCCTTCATGACATTTAGAAGCTCTCTGCAACTAATGGCTATGGAATTGCAATTGAGAACCTCATTTACTCACTTGGTAGTGACCATTATATCATTTATTCATGATTTTGACAACGTTGCATCCATTACATCATAAAGCTTTTATAGCAACTTTTATGAGTCCATTACTCTCCCAGGGACTACATCCAGAGTGTTTACAACTGAACTCTCCACCTTTATGCATTTAGTAGGAAGGTGAGAGAAGGCCTGAGCTAAATAATCTTTAAAGAGATTCTCTTCCACATGGATTCATATATATCCTTCACTAGACTTAATACTCTGACATTCCTTGGCCTATTGGCCAACTCTAGTTTTAATTGTGCTGCTCTCTATTGCTCTGCTTGAAATTGGACTTGTATAGCCACAATATTATTCTATTCAGCCAGCAAATTTTTTTGCAATTGGGTAACTTGCAATAAGTGTTCCTTGCATTTTCCTTGCAACACTACCTTTTCATGCCTTAGTGTTGTCACCACATCCTTTACCTGTGTGAGCCCTACTTTTAAAGAATCATTTTAGGCTTGAACTACCTGATGAGTCTGAAGAGAAACAATATCTTGCAACTAATTATTTAGATTCTCTATTTCATTGTCTTTTTATTAATCTCTAAGGTCAAACTATTACAATTTGCCTTTTCCTTGGCTAAATCGGCTTCCATCTTCTATAGCCTCCTTGATATCTTCAAGTAGTGTTTAGTAACTACAGAAGTGGATTCAGTTAGTAGCTCAATTTTATCTTGTGGCCTGAAGAGGGACATGTTGATGGCCACTACATTCATCATGTAATCTTTTGGTTGTATCTACTCAGTTGGATTTATTACATTTAGTGACAAATGAGCCACCGTCAATTGATGTTAGATGGGGTCAAATTGTGACCACAAATGGGGTGTAGCCAATGCTTTATTTTCCTTGATCTTCTTTTTCTCTCTTCAGGTTTCCATTGCCTTCTTAGTAACATCTGCTTGGTTCTGGAAGGTAGAAGGATAGGTAATGTGCCCACCCATAAAAGGATGTCCCTGTGGTAAACCATATTGAATAGCTAATTATTGGCTATGCACAATCTAAGGGGAAAGTTTCTTGGGAATAGAGGGAGAGAAATGAGGTAATGTTAAAGCCTGAGGTGGCACAGATGGGGCAAAGTGAGAAATGAGAATGGTAGAAGTGGCATGGGATATCATCTAGCTAGATGAAATCATCATGCCAACAAGAGAAGAAATAGATTGAGAAGGAGAGGGAGGAATAATACTTACCTGAGGAGCAATTATAGTACCCTGTAATTGGTGATGTGGGGTGTCTATCTCCTCTTCTAAATCAAATTGAAATTTCACCCCCTTTCATTCCTAGGTGTCTCTTCTTCTGGCTATGTTATTTTTCCTTCCACATCTACTTCTTGTGGAGAACTAGGAATATCTATAACCACTACTGATGGGGAAACTTATGGTGGTGTAGGCACCACACTCTTTTGCTTTTCCATGATGCTGAGAGATTGGGACCAAATTCATATAGTTACTACAACTGTAGCTTGCTCTAAGGATTGTGACTCTTGGCTCAACTTGGCCCTAACTTCCTGCTCTTCACCTGGTGTCAAAAAATTACATGTCTCTAGGCTAGATAGAGGGGAGAGATGGCACTCATCCCACAGTTCTTCCCATCTCTCATCTATGTCTACATTCCTAAAAGAATGGGTTGTATGAGAAATTTCATGCCTATATTTCCAATAGGCCGCTATTTTCTCAGTATCCCAATCTTTATTCTTTAATGTCCTCCTTAAGCCAGAAGTCATTCTAACTTTAGGATCATAATCCCTCTACTTAACATAGAATGTTTTCCAGGGTCTATTTTGTGGAAGGGGAAAGTCTGTTAACTCAACACAAAATCCATGAGTGTCTTCCCTAGGATTTTTCCTAGTTTCCCAAAAAGGGTAGCCCTCATGTGCAATTCTGGTTGAGACTCTATTAGTTCTTATCCAGGAAGCTATGAAACCATTTGGGTCATAAACCCATTTGTCCTCTATTAAAAGGAAAACTAGAAAGGCTAGCTTTCTGAGCAACACAACTTTAGCATCTCTGGTTTCCAAAACCATGCTAGTTGTCATCCATGGGAGGTCATACATTTTTATTTTCCTCTTCCTAGAGCCAAATTTATTGTCAACTGTGCATACCTACCTGGTGACCTCTAGGAATGCTAACCTAAGAGTCAAAATCTTAGGTAGCAATATTGGTTCCCCACAAAACCATGGACTCTTATAATGGTATGGTGGGATCTAAAATAGAAATCACAAGGAATTAGGCAATTGGCTAGAAGATTTGAAACACTTGGGAATAATCTATTCATAACTAGTTCGGGGCTGAGGTGGCAAAAAGTAGGGGTAACAAATAATTCCCAGAATTCATATGGGTCACTAGTCTTCGACAAAATATGTGTCCATGCAAACACAGGAATGGTCATTTAGAGATCAAAATTTGGGTCATACATATCAAGATACATATGTTGGGAAAAAAGGTCAGAGTTCTGAAAAATCATGAGGTGGAACAAATAGGAAGAATACCTGAACACTCCTTTTGATTTAAAATGGGCCAGTTGTTCTACCATTGAGAAAGCAATTTGTTTAGAAAAGACAAGTTGATACTCCTAGGTTTTGTCAATGGCCTCTAGCCTAAAAAGGACATCCATTTATTCTGCATAAACTACCATATCATCTTTCATGCCAAAGATGAAAGCCATCATAGACAGTGCATCTTGACTAGCTTGTGCGAATTGGGCTCTTGCTGCAGGGAGTGTGGGTACTGTAGTGTCATCATCACCCATTTGTAATTTGGATCTCAAGAACCTTGAATGAGTGTTGATGTTTTCCCATGTTCTTTGCATTTTAGCAATAGTGGGAAATGTATCTGTACTATCGTGATATAGGGCTAACATATCCTTGATAGACTACAGTGTGATTTGTACTAAAAATGGACCTTGTTGAATGGTGCATGAAGGTGCATGGAACAAATATGCACATAATTAGACCAAGTCAGGGCATGCATGCATAATTGGGATAATGAATTGTGCTAGTTGTGAAGTCCATACCCTCATGGAAAATGTTTCATATTTCCCCACTCTGACCCTCTGTAGACACCTTTGATGTGCCCCTTCTCTAATATTTTTGATACTATCTCTCTAAAGAATTGGGTCCATGATGCCATTTACATAATATTTTATGTTTGTTGGGTCACTTACTTGACCAACTTTAGGGATTCTAGTCCTTGGATAGGTCTTCAATGGTTGTGTGAGAGCTGAAGCATATGACTTACTTGCAAGAAACTTATCAAGGGATTCATACATCCTAGCTCCTTGTTGTGAATATTGTGCCCCCTCCATCTCTATGTCTTTTCTATGATAATTAGTATGGACTTTTGTAAAATAGAAACACTTTCGCTGAAGCAAGTTTACTAAGCACTGAAAATGCAAGTAGTAGGATATTTTCACAGATGTAGGAATGTTTGATAACTTGTAAGCTTTAACTCTTGCTAAGAGGTATTTATTGACCTATCAAGTCTCGAAATGGCATTAAACTTGGATAACCATTAGCAGATCCTACTCAATCTTTATGGAATAGTGAGATAAACACATTATGCAAGTGGCAACGCAAGGTACCTTGGGGATTTATAAAGATTTGGGAGACATTCAATGTATTGGAGAGTTTTGAAAATTTTGAGCTGTCGACTATGTGTTCAAAGAACACTTATTTAAAAGAAAAGCAGGAAAACAAAAATGGGAAAAAAAATCAATATGGAAAGGGGAAACTACCTAACTACATTACATAATATCTTTATCTCCCTCTTAGATCAAAAGAAGAATTTCTAAAATCTCTTTCATGACAAGCCAGCTTATATTGCCAGACAAGTGTTTGAATTCGATATAGCTCTGATGACTTGCTTTCTTTGTATGCCATGGTGTCTAGCCTGCATTTGGGTGAGTCTGAGTCAAACCTGCTTCCAACATATATAGACTCTTCTTGTTCTTGGAAGCTCGTTGAATGTTAGATCTAGATATTAATATGTCTTATCAAGAAATTAATGACTATTTGCTCATTAATAGAAGCCTTTTGACATATATCATTTATTGACTTAACTCCTTCTACATCAAACTCAAATTCTATTGCATGATCATCATCTTTAATGACTTCAAAATTACCAACCTCTTGAAAGGATAATTTTGAAAGAGTGTAATAATTTTGCATATGTAATTGAGTCTTAATGTTATCTTGTTCCTCTAAAACCAGCTCATAGCTTCCCTAAAAAATAGTATAACCTGATCCAATGATTTCAAACAAATCATTTAAATCATGATCAAGGAAATGTCCATGCTCTTCCTCATCATCTTTCAAAGTAAGAAGAAAGTCAAAAATTATTTCTTCTTCATCAGAGATTAAGGCATACGCTTGTGACTTCTCACTCAGAATGTTGAATTCATGTTGAGAGACCCGAGGATTGATAGAAAAGGTATCTTTTAACTTTTATTCCTCTAGAACATTTGGGATTTTATGATCTTCATCAAGTACAACATAAGTTCCCAGACTAATAGAATCATAATTTCCATATGGGTCACTTTGCATCATAGCTAATAAATGATCATTTTCTTCTTCTTGATTATATCCAGTCCATTCACCTAGCTCCTCAACAAAAACCCTTTCTTCTTTATTCATCATAGCATGAGTTTCCTCTAACTTTGTAGTTGTTTCATTGGTGATATGATCCTTATATAATGGCTCAGATAATATCTTCATCTTTGAACCATATTTGGTTCTTAAGATGAGGTGAGACTAATCAAGGGACATATATCCTCCTATCTTGGCTGTAAAGTCTCTTGATAAACATAAGCCAAAAATAGGAGGTATATATATCACTACTACATCTTGATTTAAAATTATATTAGGACAAGCATATAATTTTAATTGGAGTTATCTAATTCTCCCTATTATTTGTACTACATTACCATCTAGGTGTATGACTCCTTTAGTGAGTGGTTCATACTTAATTTCTAAAGCATTAGATATCTACTTAGGCATTACTGTAGTACTAGCCCCTGAATCAATCATTGCATTATGCAGTAGTTTCTTGCCAACTATTAAAGTTAAATAGAAGGGATCCAATTTGGATTTGCTTACCTCTACTACATTATTTACTAGGGTTGTCATCTACAAATGAATTGTGTCTTTGAGCTTTTCTTTTTCAGCAGGTCCTTCTTTGATAACAATACCTTGGGCATTGCTTGACCTTATAATGCTTCTTGTAGTAGTGTCTTATATTCAATAATGGCCAATATATCCCATATTAATACTTGTGCTAGAGTCTTTTTTAATTGATCCACCACATTTATTGGTCCCAAAGTCTGAGTTCTTTAAAAATAAGGATATCTTGTTTTTTCTTAAATTTGTGCAAGAATCCCTTGATTCTGCACCGGCTGAGGCACTTCTTGTCTGACAGTTATATTCCTTTGTCCTTGAAATGAAGGATTCTCCATGACTTGACTATTTATAAACTTAGGCTATTCCACCATCCTGCTCTTTGATCTAGTGTAATAATCAGATTGCACCACTAGTTTTTTGGATGTAGATGCTTCGTTCAAGAAAACTAATTCTTCATCTTCAACCCATGAGAATAAAGCATGTTCCAGGGCTATTTCTTCCTTTTTTTTAAGGACATCCCTTACATCTAAGCCACTAGGACTGAATTTTGCATACCAAAAGACCGGTAGGCTTGATTATCATTGGAACTTGCAAACTAACCATCTATTCTTCTTTGCTCTACCACCATTTTTTGTATATTACCCATAGGAAAATATCTAGGTGTATGAGCATTATTTCAAGGGAAACACCAGGCATTAGTGTTATCCACATAGTTATTTTTCCCTAGAACAATCTCCCTATTTGAATTGGGAGGAATAGTCTATAAGGGTGTAGGGACTACAACTAATTGGTTTGCTGGCTGAGGGTTATTTTGCCTTAGAAGACCTTGGTATTGGTTTGGCTGAGATGAAAATCTATTTCCTTGATAGCCTTGACATGGAGGCCTAGGGAAAGTATTCTGCTAGCTTTTTATATTGATCAGCTCATTAGAAAATGTCCTTAGGATATTCTTGATATCATCTAGCTTAGATGATTGGGTGGGGATAATTTATTTAATATATGGTTGAGGATAGGTGTACATAAACACAGGTGGGGATATAGATTTAGGGGCTTCTTGAGGTAATGGTAAGGAAATTTTTGGGAACATGGGCATGGGAGGCCTTATAGGTAACTTTCCAATATTTATCAAATTATTCTCAGCTTTGACTGCATAGTCATAAGCCTTAGGCAAAGTGTGTCCTCCAAGTGACTGAATCATAATAGATATATCTGAATTCAAAGCCTTAAGATAAAATACTATAGCCATACTTGGTAATGGTCTAGCTATAGCAGGGAATCTTTCCCAAGTCTTTCAAAGTCTGGAATTGAAGTTAGTCATGGCTTCTTATGGTGCCCTTTGAATGGTAATTAATTGTTTTAACAAAGAAGACTTATCACCCTTCTCTTCAAATCTTTCAAAGAAAAGATCTCTGAGTTGATCCCATGTAGATATGGTATTTGGGGTCAGAGACCAATACCATTCTAGAGCTTTCCCTTTAAAAGAAGCTGCTAATAATCTTATGGCCACATTTTGCTGTGTGACAACATGTATAGCACAGACATCTAATACATCTTGAAGATGTTCCTCAGGTGTTTTAAAGTCTTGCCCATTGAATTTGGGTAGAGCTTTTAGGTCATTCACTGGGATAGGGTACCAAGTGGCTGGTGGTATTGGGAGAATCAAGGGACTACCAATGTTCCAACTTGCATAATTTCTTAGGGGTATAGGGGCTCCCATATTTGCTCTTGGTATTGGTATAAATTGGTTGACTCTTCTTCTTAGACTAGTTACCAAAGCTGGCAAAAGAATACCTAGATTTATAGCAGATTGTGATCTGGTTACTCATCCATAGCTATGACTCCTCGTAGCTCTCTGGTTCATACGATCTTGAAAGAAACTTTAAGATTGGTCCCATCGAGCATGCTAAAAATTGTTGATGGTTTAAAATTTCACTTGTTCTAACACCAACAATGGGAAGTTTCAAGATGTGTGACTTGTGACTTGAAACAACATCTAGATTTTTGAGAAGCTAGTTCTTCTTTATATCAAGTGTATATTGGGAAAAGGGACAAGAATTTTAACAAAAACACAAATGCAAGAAAGAAAATCTAACTATGGTGATGTGCCTAAATGTAATTTGACCTTAATCTTAAGCACAATGAGACTATATTTAAGATTTATTTACATTTAAGAGCAAACAAGTGCATGATCAATGTAAAATATGGAAATGATAGAAATAGAGGCTCACAGCATAGACTACTTTTGTAGTGATATAGAAATGTCAACAAAGGCATAGGGTTCAATCTTCTTATTTGAATTTTATAGTCACATAAGAAGAATAGAAACACACACAGTTATATAAACTTTTCAACTCAAGAAAATGAGACAAAGGCAAATGACATTCCTAATCACAGCTCTAGAAAGTCTAAACTCTTGACAACATTGCCTAGACTACTTTTGCAATGACACAGAAAATATCAACAAAGGCATGGGATTCAATCTTCTCATTAATTCTCCAATCACATAAGAGGCATAGAAACATGCATAATTACATAAACCTTCCATCTTAAGAAGATAGAACAAAAGCAAATGATATTCCTAGTCACAGCTCTAGAAAGTCTAAACTCTTTACAATCACTGCCTAAACTACTTTTGTAATGACACAAAAAATATCAACAAAGACATAGGATTAAATCTTCTCATTAATTCTCTAGTCACATAAGAGGCACAAAAACATGCATAGTTACATAAACCTTCCAACTTAAGAAGATAGAACAAAAGTAAATGATATTCCTAGTCATAGCTCTAGAAAGTCTAAACTCTTTACAATAATTCTCTTCAAAAAATTCTCTCTAGTCTCTGATGATGATCCCCCCTTTTCTTGTGATCTATGCACCCTTATTTATAGCCTTAGATTCACTCCAAATTGTCTACTTATTCCCAATATAACAGCCCAACTAAAATCTAACCTAACTGGAAGTGTCTAACAGAAGATATTTTATAGATTTTGAAATGCTTTGTCTTCTAGTATTTCATTGGCTGAAATAGATTGCAGGATGTTCCCTTCTCTTAAATTCTAGGTAACACTTAGAGAATTTCTTGAAAACCTTCTTATTACTTTATGAAACACTAGAGGATGACACTTGGTGGGTTCCATAGCACCTATCGAAGACACGCGACACTTTCTGCATAACTTATACTCTTTTTGTATCTTTGCTTATGAGTGTTTTGCCTTTGACACCTGTCACAATTTGCTTCCTCAAAACTTCAATAGTTTAAAATAAAATAGGACTCACATCATTTCTTACTTGAGTAACTTTTAAAAGGAGCATATGGACAGGTGGAAAACTCTACTGCTTCATCAAAAGACATGTGGCAATCTCTGCTTTACTCATCTGGGGTTACGTGGTGGTCTCTACTTCTTTTAGCTACCTTTTTAGAAACCTGTGGAAGATGACATGTGGTATTCTCTACTTTACTCTATTTATACCATAGAAAAAAATGGGTCTCATTTCATATTTATATGGACAGCGACACTTGGTGGCTTCTGCTTGTTTCAGAAACAACACTTAAGACCCACCACGGTCTTTGCTATATCAGTGAAGCAAAAATGAAGACAATTCAGATCGTGACATGTGGTGGCTTCTGCTCTCTTCTATTGGGGTATGTGGCATATTCCATCACTTTTAAAAAAGCAAAATTGAGACCTTATGTGATTGCCACTTGGCACTTTTTGCCTGATCATGATACTTAGCTTGTTAAAACCTTTCACTAAAAAGAGATGAAATGTGGGTGCCGATATGAAAATGTGGATGCTGACACTTGGTGCATTCTACTAAGTCACTATGAGATACATGGCATATTCTGACCAACTCATAGAAAATATGAAAGGTGCCTCAGATGATGACACTTGGTAGTTCTAGCTTGAGAAAGGATGCCTTAGATGATGACACTTGGTAGCTTCCACTTGATTTTGACACTTAGACAAAAATGAATCAAAAGGAAAAAGAGCCTGTGCTCTATTTCAAAACTTTTCCATCTCAGACTAAAGTATGTGCGAACAAAATTTTGCGGTGTGCAACTGAAAAATAGAATGAAACATAGAGTAAATCTTTACTCTACAATGGTCATCTACAACTGTGCCTAAATGTCTAGTTAGCTGACTGTGCACTTTATGAATAAATAATAAAGTGGATAACCAAACCAACATAAGTGATAAAAGGGATTTAGGGGGTAGGTTCCATACTCTTAGAAGTGTCCAAGTGCTCAGATGACTCCCTTTGAGTGAAAACATAGAAACACTACCATTATGTCTATTAACCTAATACCCTTCTCAAAGCATTACTACTTTGAGAATAAAGTCATAAGATAATAAAGTGTTTAATGTCACCTAAAGCCAACATGTAATTTTATCTCAAGGAGTTTCATATGTGAATAACCATTCGTTTGTATAGGAGATCTCATAATTATCCATTTTGGCCTATAATTGCCTTAAGAGTGAACTAAATACAGAATGGTCACTCAATGAGAACCTTATTATGCTCATAACTATATGGATGATTTACATGGATCTTTGATCACATGCAGAAGATTTAAAAGACTTTTCTACTATAAGTTATTGGTATTAGTTCATAAGTTGAAGGCCTAACCTTTATTAACTATTATTAAGAATCTAAATCTACCTAAACCTCTCTAAAACCCTTATAGAATTTTGATGGGAAAGATATTGAGATATTTTCACTAAAATTCATTTAATTAGTCTTGAATACACATGAATCAAATTGTCCACTCTGAAAGGGTCCTAGTGAGGCCATTGGTTTGTACAGATAGCTTTATGGATACACTAAGAACCCTATTTTTATAGATTTTAATGATGAGTCCAAGGTAAAAATTTATATAAATGAATAAAAATTATTCAATAGTATGGTTTGTAGTGTATTATACCCTATTAGGCCACAACCTACTCTTGATTCTCTCTTGTAAATTCTTATACAAGCTTGGACTAAAGAGGTATTCTAGAACATCTAGTGAAAGGTGATGTGGTCACATTTATGAGCAACGATTTATAGATGCACATAATTTTAAAGGAATAATTCATGGTGTTATATTATTTTTTAAAACTTAAAATTTATCACTTTCTCATTATTAAGGTTCTATGTAAGTCTCATGGCCATACAAATAATTAACATTGAGTGACTAGGCCTAGTTACCTAGTAAGCCTATTTGGTCAACTAAGGGAGATATTTTTTGGGAAAGAAGGATGATAAGGGAGTGCATATAGGTTCATAAACATCCTTTTAGTTACTTCATTAATTTTATTAGGAACATTTAATGTGAATTATGAAAGATGTGGTAATTTCTTAAGCCTTATTGACATGAAAGAGAGAGGTAGGTTACTTAATGCTTCATGGAGGCTAATTAAACCATAATGCCAACATTATAAATAATAAAAGAGGAAGTGATTGAATATGATATGGTGATAATTATTTTAAATAGTTCAACCAATACTAAAGGATCCTACACTAGACAATTTTGTATGCCATACTCTCATTCAAAGCCACTTTGCAACCAAGGCAGTGCATGAGAGAGATCAAGGAGTTTTTATTAATCCTTATGCATGATGTAACTAATTGTTGAGTAAATGAGAATAATTATGTCCTATTATCCACACTTCCATTATATATTCTTACTCACTTTACCACTATTATTTTATAAACTGAGGGTAAAATTCCATAGTATGTATCCCTCACCTAGATATGAAGAAACTCTGCCCAAATTATACCTTATAAACCTTTGAATCAATATAAGGACTAGTTTATATTCTTTATGTTAGATAAGTGTGTTTCATACTTGTTTATATGCATAAGGTTTGAATATCATCTTCCTTTTAATGTCCCTTCTCTAATCTAGTTGCTAGGATATTATCTAAATAGGTCATATGGTGTGTGAATGTGTTGGTGATTATGGTTGGAGTAAAATCTGATTGTTAGTGTCATGAAAACATGCCTCCCATCCATTATCCTCAATTTTTATCCACCAAAAATAGCCTCCATGTGAATTATTTATGCTTAGTAGTCTCTAAGAGATATCAATCTAATCATTAGTCCTCATCTTATTCACAAGTGTTATTGAAAGGTCAGTTAGAGTGGACAAAACATATTGGTACATTACCTCCATTAAATTTTGTTTTTTTATCATGCATATATTTATTCATTTTCATCAAAAATTTATGAGTTTTATGAATTGATCCATATATGATGCATTAGGGGAAATATCCCCAAAGCTAGAGGTTTGCCTCATCAACTAGGCTAGCCATACATAAAGTTGATCCCATTGTATCAGTTGGATGGGGAAAGTTTAAAGCACCTCTACCTCAAGGGTGAAATCTAGACTAATATCAAGACTAATATAGTGGATTAGATTATGGACACAATTGGTTTGTGGGTTGAACCAAGAGAATTTGAGTGCTTGAGATGTCAAGCAAGGTTTTAACTAAATGAAAAAAGTGAAATTGGGAACTTGGGATCACCTAAACAAGAGGAAACATAGTAGAGGTATGTCATGATATGATGTAATAACCTAGTGGAGCTACTAAGTATTGATATAAAGTGACAAAATTAGGTTGTATACTCTTAATGTAGCCACAGATTAGTCCCTAGCTAGATTAGATTTGGGGATGCTATTAAAATTTAAAGCATGGGCTACTTGAGGTTAGATTACCTTGGGAGTTGGCATATGCACATTAGGTGTAAATGTATTTGGAGAGAATATATGAGGAATACATTTATAATTCATCTATAAATCCCCCTCATGGTCACTATGACCTCATTGGTTGAATGTGAGGGATATTTATATAAAGGGGCTAGTCTCTCCTTAAGGGCTAGTTGAGTAGGATATTGAGACTTCAAGTAGTGACCAAGATCAATATTCATTACCATATCTACTTCATAAATAGGGTTTATGTGGATATCATCATTAGTGTGAGATTCATGGTGGTAAGTGATGTTGATATTTTATGAGTTCTTTACCATATGTGATCACACTGAATCATGAGGATTCTATTACCTATTATCTACTTTGCCCAGCTATATGAGTTTGTGTTAGGCCATGGATTATAGTGGGGGTATATCATTTTAATCATTTCACCATATGACCATTATGAATAGTAGATAAGGATTTTATTTTTAGCTAAGGAAGTGGTCAACCACACTATGAATGAGTTGGTAGGTGATCTCCTACTCTGTAAGGTGGTCCAAGACCATATATAATAACAAAAGGCCTCCCATGAATTCCTTATACCTAGATTATGGTGATATCCTAGTAGTAGTAAGTGATAACATGCTATAATGAATCTTAGATCCCATTTGAGAGCCTCAACATGGGCTTCTCATGAATTTCATGATATATGACTAGGTAGAAGTACTCACATATGTCTTGAATGTTGTTCTATAAGTAGTTGATGTAGAGATTTTAGAACACCACATTCACCTTGAATCCCATTTTTAACCCCTAAGGGAATAATAAATACCTAAATTCTAAGGTGGCACATATGAAATCTACCATGTATGACATCATGTAAAAATTACCACCTACATGAGCCCCATTCACTTTCCTTGTGAGGTTAAACATGGTGAGACTACCTAAATTCAAGACCTCATCTCCCTTTGGGCTGACACTAAGAAGGGGAACTTAATAAGTTTTAATGTGTATTATGTAATTTTTCCCATACATGAAGTTTATTAAGAGCATGCCCATGCATACATCTTCTCAAAAGGTTTTGATTGTATAGGAATCAACAACTTCCTTCTTGACCCAATGATTTGGGTCATCTATAGAGTCTTTAAGGACATCATATATGTTATAGGTCTACATCCAAGTGTCCATAAACCCATTTTCATAGGTCATGGTGTATTATAAACGCTTATAATACTACTTAAATGCAGGCCCATAGATGTTTGAATTTTTAAACCTAACATTAGGTGACTTCATGACATCCTAATTACACTTGGAAGAAAGCAACATGTTACAGAATAGGTCAACACATGGGAAGATGTTAGGTTTGGATGAAACACATGGAATATAGATGATGTTATGGTGATAATATCATCTACTTATTTGATCTCATCATCATCAACCTCATCATCCATGCTTGGCTTTTGAATATCCTTGATTGCTTGAATACTTCATTGTAGTGTTTAAATCTAGCTATGCCCTATAGGAAGCTAGTGTCCCTTTACTCTAGCTCAGTTCTAGGTTTCAATGATGAGGATACCATTATCAAAATATGTGATATTTGATGTACATAACTCATTTTCATAGGGTATTATCTAGGCTCAATTGTGAATTTGATGTAAAGGGATCAAAATTATTAGAGTGCATAGATAGTAGATAATGGTAAAGCTAATTCATCAAGACCTTAAGAGATATATATTAATTTTTTTAGTAATGGATTTAGTGAACTCACATCATGTGAATTGAACTCTGAATTGATATCATAATTCTAGGTTAGACATTTCCTAATTTGGCATTAATTTAAGATTTTGATAACAACCCCCCATTTAGATTTAGTTGATGGCAATGGACTCTTCAAGCCATTATATTGTGATATTCCCCTTGGTAAAATTAATAATTTTAGGGTGTATGGGGAGAATGTACCCATCTATCCCTCATGGCATAGTGAATATATCTAGGGCTATCCACTTATCAAGTTATGGTTGGTGGGATTTATGAGTGCTATATTACCTAGACACAAAAAGAAGAACTATCTCTTGACAACTTTGTGTACTGATCATCCACCTAGATGTTTAATTTATACATGAGATTTATTTATTATATTATGATTCATGAATTTAATTTATGTAAATCCCCTATTGCAATTTTTGGACATTATGCTACTTGAGTGTATGGTGGAACACATGGAACTTTTCTACTCACTTAGGATCCTACCCTAACAACTCTAGAACCTACCTAGTATTTGATTCAATAATTAGATTCAATATCTAGTAGCTTTGAGACCTTTAATGTTGTGGGACCTCCCAAGTATTTGACAAGTTTGACACTCTGGGAGTGTTAGGAAACACATGGTACCTTTTCATTGGCTTTGGGATTTGATAAATTTGACGCATCTAATAAGTCATGTGGATCTTATGTGTCTAACACTATGAGATTGGAATGGGACACTTGGTGCCTCCTCATTGGTTCTAATCTCTAATAACTCTGACACCTATGATAGGTCCTATAATTATGATAAATTTGACACTATGGGAGTGGTAGGCGACATGTGGCACCTCCTCATTGGATTCAAAATATAAAACATAAAATAAAATTACAAGTCATTTAATGTTACCCATAAGTAAAGAGACACTTACATGGTAGCCTTGAAAGACTTCTTAGAGATTTCTAGCTTAAACCCTAGGATTGTGGCTTTATGAAAATCTTGCATAAGGAAATTTTATACATAGACATACTTAGATAAAAAAATTACAAAGTATGGAAATACTTTGAGAGAAAAAATTTAATAAGATATTATTTAAATTATGAAAATATAAGAGGATCTCTTAGATGTGAAAAATAACCAATGGCAAGACTATGAGAGACCTTTTTTTATCATGATTCAGTAGAAACTAGGATTTTTTTCAATATATAATTGATTGGGACTTGATTGAGGCCCTATTTTTTTTCAATTTTCTTAATATAGATGCCCCCTTTTCTTCTGTGAAAATGGAAATGTTGGTCACAACAAAGATGGTCATAATTATGTTATTTTTCACCTCATATTTTCCAATCCCATGGGTAATAAGAAGTAGAAATTTTTTGTCAATTATTATAGTAAACATAAAATTTATATACTATATTATTAATGAATAAATGAGACATTGTCCATAATAATCGCATATGAGATTCTAAATCAAGATATAATATGTGTCATTATAAATAAATATATATGTTCACTTGTGGTAGACTATAGAGAATTGGCCTGAACCTATTTGATAAAATACTCAATAGTTGTAACGATAAAATTATATCCTTTTGATGATGTTCAATTAAACTTGGTAACCAGATAGAAAACCTGAAGAGAAAATAGACAAGATGATACAATGAGTTTTAGTTATTGAGATGGTATATATATATATATATATATATATATATATATATATATATATATATATATATATATTAATTTACTTATTTATTGGCATCACTCATTTTTTTTTTATATTATTGAAACTCATGTTCCATTCATGGACAGTGGGAACCCATCCATAATAAATTATATGACATTTTGTTTACACTAAAATAACCCCCACATTCTCTTTCATGAACCTCATGTAAATAATTTTTGGCGTCTACATTCCTAAGGCATATAAATAATTAACTATCAAAGGAACTCATGAAAAGAGATTCACCAATGCTAACCTATCAAATAACATCTATTATTAGTTTCCTTTTTTTAATTTTCAAAAGAAATTTGGTAACTTTATCATTTGATAAAAAGTTCTAAATATTGGCATACCACTTTGGAATATCTATGTAACTATCAATGGATAATAATATATCTCATCTAATTCTAGGAATGAAATAATAATTTCTTGTAACCTCTTAATATTAAGTATGGTTTGATCGTCTATAATTTCAATAAGAAAAAGTGAAGTAGTGTTAGCCATATTATTAACACATAATTTTTTATTCTAAGAATTTTTTAAAACTCAAATTCATTCAAGAAGGCAAACAAGGTATGGAATAAATATCAATACAATATTATTTCTCATCCTTAGTTTTGTAATAACATGTGACTTTATTTATGACAAGTATATATTCACCTTAAATATTTTTGAAATTAATATTTAAAATAAAATCAACATGTAAACCTAGAATAAATGCCTTGTATTTTGAAATATTATTGTTACATTAAATGCTCAAGATATATTCTAATGGAGAGAGGGAAGAACATGGTAAAGTTGCAAAAAATGGGCAAGAATTAAAATTTTGAAATGCAAAATCAGAAAGGGAGAAGGGTGATGGGGATGATTTCAAGTCAGATGAACTACCAAGATTTACACAGACATAATGAATATTACAAGAGGGAGGTAAACTATCTGACACTCTTTTCCATGGTTCCTTTTCAAACTCTTCTTCCTAGTGTGATAAATTGAAGGGATCTATGGTCAAAAATGACTCAAACCCTATTGATATTCTGAAAACCATAAAGGATGGTAAGATTCTTCATGTTGAAAATACCTCAGATCTCATAAAATGAGCATCCTTAAGGATGAACTAGGCCATGATTGGCAAATTTATGGGATCGAGACCCAATATTGACACATTTAGAGTATGGGTTAAAATGAAATTGAATACAAAGGGACACATCATAATTTTAGTAATGGTTAATGGTTTCTTCATGATTGGATTCAATAATCTAGAAGATAGTGCTATGATACTAGCTAGAGGATCATGGTTCTTTGGAAAATCTAGGCTTTTCTTAAAAAAATGGGAACCAATCTTTGATCCAAAAAAAGAAAATATAAATATGATGCCCATTTGTTTGATACTTCTAGGTCTACCCATAAAATTTTGGGAATAGGAATTATTTGTTGGCATAGCTAAATCTTTTGGCTATCTAATATCACTTAACTTAGCAACCAAGGTAAGGTCTAGACTCGTACATGCCAGATTTTGCATTAATACATTTGTGAATTAATATCTACCAAATTTTATAGTCCTACATAAGCCCTATGGAAACAAAACACAAAGGATTGAGTTTGAAAGATCAACATTATTATGTGAAAAATTCCACAAACTAGGACACACAACAAAGGTTTTTGTCATTTAGACACTAATAATTCAACATGGTAGAGAAAGGGGTGTTCTTTCAAGAATGTTGAAAAGGAAAACCTAACCATAACTTAGAGAAAAACAAGGTAGGGCTCTTAGATAATAGAAGTAAAAAAGGAAAATTTAGATAAGATAGAAATAGAAGACATAGGTTCACACTTAAACTCAAGGAGGGAGAGACCAAGCTAGCCAAAAGGAAGGGAAAATATATCCAAAAATAATGAAAATGGTGATCTTCTTCAAAGAGGGAAAATGGAAATTTCAAAAAAGTTGAAACAACAAGTAGTAGAGGGTTCTAACATTATAATAGAGAATGAAGAGATTTGGTCTAAAGTTATTCAACAAGAAATATATGAACAAAATTAGGAATTTAAAACCAATAAACCACTACTGTATAATAAATTCTAAATTTTGGAATAAGATTTAGATCATAAGGATTTTAAATAATAATATTTAGATGAATATGAAAATGGATAGAATGAATGGGAATCAAAAGAAAGAGTAAAAGAGACTATCAGTGAGGAGAAGTTGGGTAAAAAAAGAACTCTCCAAAAAATAATTCACAAGTGAAGGCCTCATCTTTTAGAGTCACTAGAAGAAGTGTGAAAGGTCTAGACATTAGAACTCCTCTAATGAAAGGTAGACCATCCAAGAAGAATATATTTCAAAACATAACATAGAAATAGTAGATGGACATTAAAAAAACTCTCCTTTTAAGGGAGATACACCTTCTAAATTAGTTAAAAATGTTGATTCTTTCATGGAATATTAGGGGGATGTATAGATTAGGAAAGTATATAGTCTTTAGAGAGTTTAGAAGGAATAAAAAAGCCACTATTTTGTCCATATAGGAGTCCAAAATTGAGGAGAACTATTTCTGACAACATAAAAAAGTGTATTGGAAAGAGTGGAAGCAAGTTATGTAAGTCCATCAAGAGCTTCAGGTGGTCTAATCACCTTTTGGCACCCCAAATACCTTATAAGAGACCCCATAATCAAATTTTATAACCATCTTGCCATTTTGTTCACATATATTAGTGAGAACAAAAAATGGATTTTCTCTAATGTTAATGCTTGAACACCATGTCAACACATACAAAATAATGGGAAAACATCAAAAACTTTATAAGTAACTACAAAAAATTACCTTGGATTCTAGCCAGTGACTTTAACTCACCTATGCATCTTAGAGATATAAAAAAGGGGCAATTTTGGGCATCTAGAAAACATGGATGATTTTACTTCCTTTATTCTTGACTTGGGAGTTATAGATATTGAGATCTGTGGTCCAAAATTCACCTAGAATAATAAAAGACTCATCAAGAATCTCATCCAAAGTATAATCTTCATCTCTTTAGAGTGGCTGCTACATAAAGATTTTATATTGATTTCTCTCCCAAAAATTAGATCAGACCATTCTCCCTTAGAATTAATTATTAAATATCAAAAATATAAGCTTACCAATCATCCTTTCTACATGGAACACATTTTTTTTATCCATCCTGACATATAAGATAGAATGTCTAAATAGTGGACTAAAACTAATAGAGGGACATCTATGTTCAACTTGGTAGAGAATTTTAAAAACATCAAAATTATGTTCAAGTAGTGGAACAAATAGGTATTTGGCAATATTTTTTAGCAGAAAAAAATCTAAAAGAAGAGTTGACCTAAATTGAGGAGGAAATAAAGAATAAGGGTTATGATCTTAAAATAAAAAATATGGAAAAACAAATCTTGTGTAGCTATCATACTATATTATCTATAGAAGAATCACTATGGAAGCAAAAATCAAGAAATATTTGGCTTAAAGAAGGAGATAGAAACACAAAACTCTTACACCTTTCAAATCTCAAGCATAGGAAACACAACACCATCAGGGAGATTAATAACAAATAAGGATAGATCATTGAAGATCAAAAAGAGATTAACAAGGTATGTGTGCAATTATATAAAAATATGTATAAAAATGATTTAAAAGAAAACATTAGTTTTAACCAATAATTTTTTAGTGTCATTCTAAAGCTAATAAAGAAATAGGACAATTATATGTTATTGGAACACACATCTAAGGAGTATCTTGAGTTTGTCATTTCTAAAATGAACCGAAATAAAGCCCCAAGACCTAACAGAATACCCATTGCTTTCTTCAAGATCTTTTGGGGCATTATAGGAGAATATGTCATTGTTATTGTCAATGAATTCCTTGAGTTGGGATAATTTTTTAAGGATTTTAATCATACATTTCTTGTTCTCATTCCCAAGAAATAAGGGGTAGTGAATTTGTCTGACTTTAGACCTATAAGTTTGTGTAATTATTTCTAAAAAATCACTCCCAAATTTATCAACATAAAAATGCAACCTATCATGGAAACACCATATAGGTTCAGTAAGGAGGGTTTGTTCTAGGAAGGTAAATCCAAGATGGAGTAATTTTTGTACACAAGGCTATTCATTCCATGAAGATTAGTAAAAAGTTAGCCATGATCCTCAAGTTAGGTATGGCCAAGGCATATGATAGATTGGACTAGAATTTCCTTGATAGGGTCTTTTAACAATTTAGTTTCAATGAAAAATTTAGGAAAATCATAAGAACATGAATATCCACTTATATGTTCTCTATTATTTTTAATGTAGTAGCTCAAATATATTGTAGAAGTGCTAAAGGTGTAAGGTAAGGGGATCCTATATTTCTCTTCTTATTTATTATCATGGTAGAGTATTTAAGTAGGTATATTTTTAAGGCATTAGAGGATGGTCAACTTAGAGGCTTTAAGATAGCTAGGTAGGCTAATCCTATCACTCATCAGTAGTTTTTTTATGACACCATATTAATGGTAGAAGCTTCTATCTAGGAAGTAATGACCTTGAAGAAAGTTTTGGTCATGTATGAAAAAGCTACCAATCAGAAAATCAATTTTGATAAGAGCTCAATTTAATTCTTCAAAACTATGAAAGCTAGACAAAATAGAATTTATGGGATCTTAGGTTGTCAAATTAAAAAACTAATATCCACCTATATCTCTATACCTCTTATAAACAATCAATTATATTCAAGTGCCTGGAACTTGCTAATTTAAAGATTCCAAAAAAGACTTGCAGGGTGGAAAGGGAAACTCCTTTCTTAAGGAGTGAAAGTTTTCTTGATTAAATCAATCCTTAAAATCCTTCTAATTTACACTCTTTCTCTCTTAAAATTTCCAAAAGGAGTGGAAGAAATTCTCAATAAAATCCAAATAAACTTCTTATGGAATGACTATGAAGGCATGAGCAAATTCCGTCTAGTCTCTTGGAACAAAATTTGTAATAACTAAACATTTGGAGGCCTAGGCATAATAAATCTTCAAAGGATCAATAAAAATATTATCTCCAAGTTTGTGTGGAGATTTATAAGTACAAGGGAGGAACCTTGGTGCCATTTTAAAATATGAGCAATTCATTAGAGGATCACACATTTGGAATTCCTAATTGAGAATAGGGAGATCATTCTTGAAGGATCCATATGGCACATGGGAAATGGTAGGAAAATAAACTCTTAGGGGGAAAAATAGAACATTGATCTATCTCATACTCAGAGCAACATTGAATAACACATACAAGAGCATATAACACAAAAATATGGGGAGTGTATTTTTGATTATTGGAAAATGAGAAATGGATATAAGCATTGTATTGAAACTAACTTAGATAGAGTAAACCATGATGAATAGAACAAAATTTATGACATAAATAGGGCCCTCAAAATCATTCATAACTCTAAAATAGATAAGGAAGACAAATTGATGTGGATTTATTCCTTTGACAAGAATTCTAATGTCAAAGTTGGATATGAGAGAATCTCCCAAAACCAAGATGTTGAGGTGAGTTGAAAAGGTGTATAGAACAAATTTTTCACCCTGAAGATATGTTTCTTTGTTTGGGTTGCCATTGAAGAGAAGATTTTTATGGTTGAAAATTTAAATAAAAAAGGATGTGTCATAATAAATAGATGTGTCCTATGCAAAGATTATAATAAAACCATTTCTCATCTTCTCATTAAGTGTAAATATACATATAAAGTATGGAATTTATTATTAAGGACATTTAATACCTCATGAGCCAACCTAATAACCCCAATTTAATTTTGGTTGGCTTGGAGCTGCCCCTTCAAAAATCCTCATCTTACATAGTTATGGAACCTTACCCTTCCACACATTTGGTGGGGGATATGGGGAACTAGAAACAATATCATATTTAGGGATAAGAAGTACACTAGTAAGGTGACCTCAAAAAGAATTTTCTCAACTATTAAGGATAATTAAAATTCCATCAAAATTAAAAATATCAAGGATATTTTCTCTTTTGAATGATTACCTACACAAAACTAGCAGATTGATTTATCAAGCATAGGAAATATAGATCCTAAAGAGGAAGTTTGAAAGAGAACCAAATGTAAAGTCCCAATTGAAGGATGGATGAAACTAAATTTCAATGATGTGTCAAAAATAAATCTAAGAATTGTAGGAGGAGGAGGAATCATTAAAGATTATAAAGCAAGGCTAATTATGTATTATGTAGGAGATATGGGTACTAATACTAACCACTAGGCAGAGGCTCTAACTACCCTTTAGGGCCTCAAACTATCTAAATAACTTAATATACAAAAATTAGAAGTAAAAGGGGACTCTATGAACATATTCAATTGTCTAATTGGAAAATACCCCCCAAGATAGACTATAAAAAATATAATTGATGAAGCTAAGATAATCTTAAAATCTTCATAATATGTGCACATTCTTCACACATACAGGGAGGGTAATGGAATTGTTGATTGGTTTGAAAATGAGGAAACAAGCAATGTGGTAATCAAAACATGGATAGACTATAAGAATTTACCTAGAGAGTTACTAAAAATAATATCTAATGAAGGGAGAAAATATTTTATTAGTATATAGTTATATAGTCCTCTTCCTCATGACTAGGGGAGACTTTATACTATTGGCTAATATGTGGGATCTTAGACCCATCATCCCCAATTATAATTGGGATAAACATATATAAAAAGAGAAAGAAATTTTTGTTCCTCATAATTCTATCCATGATAGTTTTAATGATTCTTTTAAGTGGTGTTTTAGAGGAGATGGGAAAATCATTCTAGAGCCATACATGAATAACAAAATCTAGATGGGCTTACCCAATATAATAGATCCCAAGCTTCAACTTGAGGTTAAATATAATATCAGAGTTTGGAATACCCTATAGGTGAGGGGTATTTCTAGATTAATGGAAAAAATTGAGGGTTTTGATAAACATTTATCCAATCAATTTTCCAGATCTTGGGAGGAAAGGGTTGTTAATATCAATGGTGCCATGCTAGAAATCACTGAGGAGATGATAACATATGTGATAGTTTTAAGCATAAAAGAAAAAAAAAGCTACTACAATACTAGAGATTAAAAATTAGATAAAGATTCATTCTTCGAGGAGGGTGAGTAGCTTGAAAAGTTGCATAATGGTTTTGATGGGGAATTTCTTCCTAAACTATATGCTGAGGTAGATTTTCATCTTATTTAATATGTTAATTTTAAAGGTTGGTATAATTTTGTCAAGTGGTACATGTTTATGATGTTAAATTAATTTCATGGAGTTGGTTTTAGTCTTGTATCTTTCATTCTCGAGTCTATAAAAAAATGCTGTACAGAAATACAATAATGGTAGTTACACAACCCCTAGAAATGAGGGTGTAATATTCCTCATTTATAAATACCTCAAGGGAATGAACCAATTTATGCTTGATCTTCCATAAATAAATGAATAAAAAATGAATGAAGGACTAGTGGATATGATAAAAATTAATAAAATTACCATTAATTACCTGAGAAAACATAGCAGGGATGCTGGCAACAAGGCAATTGAAATTGAAAAAGAAAAAAACAAATATATGTAAGGAACATAACATGAAATAAGAGGGTATCAAGAAATGTTTAATAGGTGCTTCCAAAGGTACCATTGAAGACAAAGATAATACTAAACTTAAGGATCCCAAAAAATAGCATACCCATCTATACAAAAAGGGGGTAAGGAAATTTATTATTGTGGATAGTGACAACAAAGAGAGGGAAGAGGACTGTACTAAGAAGGACTCCACAAATACTCAGAGGAATACTGAAATAGAGATTGTAAACTATAAGGAAAAGAATCAAATTGATAATATTAATAAATAATTGAAGGATCAATGTTAGAAAGATACAAATTAGGAGTTTAAATAAATTGAGAACTCGCTCAAGAATAGGGAAAACATTGATATGTTGACTAAATAACTAAAGCTACAAAAGTCTCTCATGAGATGGTTCATGAGGGAAATGTCAAGAATTAAAAATAAGATGAATAGTATGAAATAGGAAAATGAAAATTTATATAAAGCTTGGATGGATAAAGAAGAGGACCTATAGATTCAAAGACTCAACTTCAAGGTTGACCTCCTTGAGCATGCCAATGAGGATCTTCAGATTAAACTTAATTTCATTATAAATTATAGTAAAGATGCTATGAATGAAGGTATTTATAATATGGAAAACCTCCACAAGCACCTCAAAGAGTTATTTGATCCTAGCTATATAGGTAAGGGAAAATAGACAAAGGGTCAATGTAGTAGTGGAACCCATGACTTAGACTATGAAATCATTATCAATAAAATTGACACTAATCTCAAAAACATGAAGGGATGTTGGGAAGACATCTTGAGAAGTGTGGATTAATCTAAGTTATCTGGATGTGGGGAAGTAGTTATTTAGTTATTTTCTTATTATTTTTACATTGTGTTTTGTGATTCCTTTTTAAGGATGTTTATTTTGTCTAGTTCTTCTTTGTTTTTATGTAATATTAGGTTTTGGGGTCCATAGTTTAAAAAAATCCCCCCCTTAACCTCAATTAAAAAATATATATGCTAATGGCATAGTTTGAACCTAGGGTGTCATTAATGCAATACTTACCCAAGCAATCAAATCAAAATTGGACATCTTCCATGTTTTGTTTGCATTACTACATATTATAAAATTATCTAAAAAATCATTATTTATATGAGTATTGTCTTATAAAGGAGATGTGATAAGATGATATACAATAAATTTCAAGTTTATCAATTTTTTTTCGATGTAAACTTAAGATAAGATTCCATGAGTATCATGAACCACTTAGTTATGTGTCTAGATAAGTAAGGCACATAAATATTGTATCTCAAAGGATCAATATTTGTAATAAATTGAGTGTCAATATTAAGCATGCAATGTTAGAGTTTTTATGTAGTGAACACTATAATTAAGATTTTTTTTCCATTGAGTTGTATTTATTTTTATAATTGAATAATGTGTGTCTAATGTAATAAATTTATTATTCTCTATATTCATGAATTTATTGTGTTAAAATTTTACAGAAGCATGCTCAGTGGCATATATGTAAAAAAATAATGGTTTATCGATAATAAATGGCATCATGACCACTAGATTGGATAAATATATTTAATTTTTGAAAAATCCATTTGATAATGTTCATCCCATTTAAATTTCATGGTTGTGTGTAAAAATATAGAAAATGATTGGGTTTTATCTACTAATTGATCTATGAATCACTAGACAGTCTAAATGTTTCCTTGTAAACTTCTTAGTTGTTTCAATATTGTAGGTGGAGGCATGCTAATAATGGATTTTAATTAATTGGGATCAACATAAATAACATGTTTGGAGATAATAAAATATAATAGATTTCCAAATGTGGCACCAAAAACACACTTTTGAGGATTTAATTGGACATTATTTCAAAATAATTCAAATATTTTTCATGTCTTTAGCATCATTTTCATGATTTTTTCTATTTTATTAAAATATTATCAACATAATCATAAAAAATGGCATTATTATAATTTTGAGATATGTATCATATACATTTAATAAGTAACACCATTTTTTAAGTTTGAAATTCATGACAACATAACAAAATAGGCCACATGTAGTGGTGAAATAAGTTTTATACCGATTGATAGGATTTATCATAATTTTATTGTAGTCAGGGAATCCATATATAAATGATATCATATCATACACAACAATATAATAAATAATCATATCAATAGTGGGTAGTAAAAATTCATCCTTAGGATAATTGTTTTTCAAGTATCTAAATTTGTTATAGATTTTTATTCATTAGTTGGGTTTTGAAACCAATCAATGTTGGACATCTAAGGTGAATAATCAATGGGTCAAATAAATCCCATGTTTAATAACCATTGGATATCACAATTAACCACTAAAAAAATTTAAGATGAATCTTTAAATTATTTTTATTAATAGGTTTAACAAATGGATTGACTATTAGATTATGAATTATTATGGGTAGATCAATACCAAAAATATTAGAGTAATATAGAAAATGGTGTAGGAAAATATGTTAACACTTATTTATGGTATTTATACTCTTATGGTAACAATGATGAACTATGTAATATAATTTTAGGATATTATTTAATACCATGGTTTAAATCACTTATCTACTTGCTAAGTAATACATATCAGTCCTCAATGTATGATACAATATGTAAGGAGTTAATAATATTTAACAAGATATACTCTTCAATAGGACAAGATTCATATCACCAAAGTAATCATGGTGACTAAATTTATGAGGGAATCTTGATTTATGATGTTTTTTTAAACCAGTGTAAGATCCCACATATTATTGAAGAGATTAATCATATATTAACCTAAGTTTTGTCATGAATACTTGATCATGCCTATTTTATCCATTTTTACCATTAATTGACATGTGTACTTAAGTAACACTTACTTCATTAATTTGACCTATCCTAAGCACATGAGAAGACCCATTTCCATTACAAGGCCATCCATTATCACCTACATAAATGATCTTTATACTAAAAAAACACCTTCACACATCTATATTTTCTAACTTAGACCCAAATATCAAAACCTTTCCTAAAGGGACAAGAATTCCCAACAAGATAAGAATGTGTAACATTATTGTCCTTATCATTCTCCAAAAAACTATGAAAATTAAAAAAATGAAAGCACCTTTAGGTTCAGCCTTAATGTCTCTAATTTATCTAATGGCTATTTTAACTTTTTCAAACACTATAAAATTACATTCAATTGTTTCATTTAGGTATCTTGACAAGCTTATCAATCATATCATAAATTATTATATAAACAAGTGCACATTAGCCAAAATTTACCTATTCTTTCCAAATTAGTTTATAAGCACTTCAAGTAGTCATGAGACATGTTTGAATTCAATTTTATGAAACCATAACCAAGAATGATCAAAGATTTGAGAAAATTATAGATGCATTCATATAGTCAAAGAAGCATAATTGTACAAAACACCTAGGTGGTGATGTCATGATTATTATGGGTTTGAGCCTAAAATTGGGCAAGGTAAGATTTGGATGCATATGACCTGAGTTAATTATTGTCTAAGTTTTATCATATTATATCTAGCATGTTGATGTGGTTTTATGTGAAGGAGAGAAGATAAGAATGTGAATAGTGTGTTGGCATAGGCTTGGTAGCCTAGTATGTAAGCATGGATCTTCATTATATGCTTGGAGAGGAATTTGATAAATGTTATGATGATGAGATCATGTTGTAAAGGTCCTATGGGGTGTCAAATAGAGCATGTGGTACTAATGCATTAATGACAAAGTGATCAGATATATATCTTAGAGAGATATGGAATTTATGTAGGTCTGTAAGGAAAAATACGAGGTTATGAGGCATCCATAGATATCTTGACAAAGATGTAGTTTATTTTGTGATCATTTAGAAATAAGAACACACATATTCTAGCTTAAGAGAAGCCAGACCATCACTTCACATCATGAAAATATATATGAACCAGTATGCTTGTGTATTTAATTTAGGTAAAAATAAAATAAATAATGGTTAAAGGTTTACATGGAGATGTTGTCTATAGTGCCAAGAAGCTACCTTGAAAATTTGAAGTCTTGAAGTGATTTATAGCTCAAGTTATAAAGCTTCAAAGTTATTCTAGAAAACTATGATGGGCTAGATACTATCAAGTTTAATCATGTAAGTTTGAGGTCATTGGTCTATAGGATGAATGGTGAGCACTTAATCTTACATATTGAGATCAATGATGCATATGAAGTCAACATGTCAAAGGTTACACACACTAGTAACAAGTGCCACAAGCTTGCTAATTTGATAGAAGGGAAATGGTGATTAGTGGTTTGTACTTATGAAGATCAATGGTATGGGAAAAGAAAAAGATTCAACAAATAATATGGAAATACTGAGTGGCACAAGTGCATGGACTGATAGCAAAGTGTTTACAAGGCACGTGAGGGTGCCAAGTATTGTAATCATGGGAGTTTTGATTAAGATCTAATGGGGAGCATTACAAGATAAAAACCTAGTTGATTTGAGGAGATTGATAGTATGTATTTGTTTAATATTATAAGGGTGAAATAAATGAGGTCAACATGTTTTAAGTTTAATAGTGAATAAAGGTAAATATCAAGCTACTTCTAAGAAGATCGATGATGCATATTTTTTCAAAGTTACTAGAAAGCATGAGATGAGATTAAAGTGATAGATGTTGAGAATAGTTAAAGATCAAGATACTCTTAAGGAGATATATAGTGCATATTTGATCAAATATCTAAGGACATGAGATTATGGAAAAGTTTTTAATGTTTAACAGTGACCATTGACATTTGAATTAGCAAAGGAAAAAACTAGTATGTAGTGTTTGAGCCATAACTTTTGATCTACGATGAATTCAAAGGTGATGTAAAAGGAAAAGTTATAAATGAATGCAAGGTGAATTTATAAAAATTATTTAGAATGTTTGAATATATATAAAGTTTTAGACATTGAGATCCAAATTTGACTGTGTGTTTGACCATGTTTTGTAAGTGACCCAAGAAGGATATTTGAGTTGTTTTAATGGTATTTAGATGTTTCAATGGGGATAATATATTGGAGAGTGTTGTATACTCCATGATAATAATATGGGTGGATTATAGAGGTTTTACCAATCCATATTTAGTATGAATAAATTCTTAAAGTTGACTTTATGTTCATTCATAGTGTTCTTGTGTATAGAATGTTGTTTGAGTAAATTATGCTTTAGCAGAAGAGTGTTTTGGTAGGAGTCATCATTTAAGGATGTTGTAAGGATAATAAAGAGTGGAACCATGTATTTAAAACTAATCTTGTGTTATTTTTTCACTCAATAGAGTGTTAACTAGGTGAATAGGTCTCCATGAGACCTATAAGGGCTAATAAGGCTTAATTGAAAGGTGTAACTACTTAAGGGTGACCCATGGATGATATGGCCAACCTATGGTAATGGTATTGAGATATGTAATATGTATTAAGGGTTAAGGAAATTATTATGGACAACCTAGAAGATAATAATCATGAAAGATCTATAAAAGGTGCAATCAAAGGTGATGATTTCTAGACTTGTGAGTAGGGGCTCTAAGTAGAGGAAGAATATAGAGTTGAGAGGCAAAGGAGATTAAGGGTGCCTAATGGATGGATTAAAGAATATATTAGGTTGATTACTATGTTTATGACCTATAGGTCATATTTTTAATGTCATAAATATTTCTCTTACAGGTTTGAAGATTGAAAATGAGTAAAGATGTCTAGAGTAATCTAAAAGGATGTTTTGGATGCCTCAAGTGTGAGCAAAGGATAGATGATGTATGTGTAAGCTTGGTGATTTATCTAAGAGGTAGATTAAAGTGTGGAATATTTGTATGACCATTTTTTAATGTTTTTGAGGTTGTGATAGAGATATTTTTGAGAATTTTAGAGTGATCACAAAGGTGGTTTTGGATGTTTATGGGTATGTGAAGAAGTGAAGGGGGCTGATATACAATATATCTCCATCAGATTGGTAGACAATAATTGTTTAGGAGATGTCCATATCATAGGCTTTGGGAGGGTAATTAACATCTAGGTTAAAAGGACTTGACCATTTTAAGGGTAGGTACTCCTTTTGGAATAGGTGTTTCACTAAATTCCTAATCAGAAGGACTTGACCATCCTAGGGGCAGGTGCTCCTTGTGGAATAGGTGTTTCACTAAATTCTATTTAAAATGACTTGACCATCCTAGGGGTAGGTGTTCCATGTTTAATGGGTGTTCCATTAAAGTCTCATGTTTGTAATACCTTATATGATAAATAATCTATATTTTTATAGGCTTGAGAGTGATTTTATTCCCCATGAGGGTTTCCCACATTAGATGTTGTGTTATGATGAGATTTTCATATTCATGCTTTGTATGTGGTCTCCTTTCTTTGATGGTGTTCTAATTTCATATGCTTGTTGTGTTGATTCATGAATGGTAATGAATGAGTGATAAGTGATTATAAAATGAAAGATTGGTTGAATGATTTACCCCCTTCTCAGTCATCTTATGCCTATAACAATTGGTATCAGAGCAAGTCCTTTGGAGGAAGCTTAATAGTTTGAAAGAGATAATATGTAGCACAAGATGGCTAAGTAGTTGAATAAAGAGAATCAATATTGGAAGGTTCTGATAAATTCACTTGAAGAGAAGATATATAATTTGAATAAATATGCCAAAGAGGATTAGAAAGTTATCAATGATCTCAAGGTTTAGCTAGAAGATGCCAAAGCAAGTTTGAGATCAAAAGAGGAAAGTTGTTCCAAAGAAAAGGACATCATGTATGATGAAATTTTTTGTCATGATAGTGGAGAAGAATAAGTATTCTCTAATAGTGAGGAATAAGAAGTGGATCTAGGAACTGAGATCATAAAGACGAATCATAAGATGAGGTATGTGATCAAGATCTTGAAGCACAAATTAGTTTCTTAAGGAAAGTTTGTTAGAAAAGACCAAGAGAGATGATAAGTACCAAGAGCTGATCATGTCTCTTGAAGAGAAACATGTATATTGAAGAATGTCATGGATAAAGAAGCCAAGGAGGATAAGGAGGTCATCAAAGATATTAGAATTCAAATAAATGTTTCAAATGGCAGCCTAAAATCAAGAGAAGAAGAGTGCATATATCTCAAGACTCAATTAGAAGAATCCAATACCAAGGTGAGTTCAAAGATGGGTGAGCATGATGAGTTGAAGACTAATCTTGATTCATTGATAGTAGAGAATGAATAACTCATAGACAAGTTAGACAAGCTAGAAAAGGAACTTGTAAATACTAAGCAAGATAAGAAGAATGCAAACTTTGAAATAAATGAAAGAAGGTCTGTTAGAAAACAAAATGCTATAAGGTATTCTAGTTTATTTCTTGGTAATTTTCATACATGTAATAATTATGGTCATAGAGATAACGACTATACAAGGAAGTCAATCGAGTATGGACATTCATGGAGATATGATAGAAGGAGTTTTTAGCCAAAGATTGATCATAGTTCAAATCTATCAAAAGGTATGAATGATGTTATTTGTTTCATTTGTGATAAGAAAGGTCATATTTCTATAATTTTTCCTAGTAAATTTGATAAGCCCTCAAGTCATCTGAAGAAGGGAGAGACTCTTAGAAAACATATCAAAATTTATAACATGATGTGGAGACCTAAGATAGTGAAGGCTATTCCTATTAAGTTCAAGAGTAAAAATTTTGATACTGTATAAAAGAAATCAATTTTGGAGGTGTATCAAGTGTACCAAGGAAGCTTAATATCAATCCAAATGGAGAGGAAGGTGGATGATCCAAAAATCAATTCAGTTATACCATTCAAGGCCAAGGAGAATCTAAAAGAAGGATCTCAATCTAATGGTTTATTTATTATAATTGAATAATTTATAGGTAAGGAGTATCATGATTGACAAGATCAAAGAGGAGAAGGTGTTAGCTAAAGAGATATGCTAAGAACCTGTGTTTTCATCATGCATTGTTAAGGAAGCCAAAGAAGAGATGGATGCCAAGAAAGTTATTTTAGTCAAGAAAATGAAGAAGAAGGTTCTTTAGTCTTGTGATAAGCATTGGTATGATCCTCTATTATAGGTCCTTGTGAATTAAATATGTCTTTATTGTGCTTCATGAAGACATTTCCCAGTTTGAAGAAGCATGTGGTCTTGAAAGGGTATTTTTAGTCTAGAGGGTCAAATTGAAGGTTTCTAGGTGGAAAAAGAGGATTTGTGAGTTTTCAAGATGATATTTTTGCATATAAAGGTTAGCTGACCTTATTATAGCATGATCTAAGTGGTTTTGTGGTCTAAAGGTATGTTGAAGTCAAATTGGATATTTTTGAGTGCTCTCAATTTTCTTAATTTTTTGCTTAAGGGTAAGTAGGCCTAAAATGGATTATAGGAGGTATGGGTTCCCAAATGTATGGAGGTTTAAATATTGGTTTATAAGTGTGTAATTGTTGTCTCTAGGTATGAAATAAGTTTTAGAGGTGGGCATAAACCAAAAGGAGGTTTGTTGACCAAGTTTGTTTTAATATTTTAGAGTTTTAGGATATGTTATAAAAGTGGTTTTCCTTATGAGTTGAGGCATGAGGATTCTTGATAGTTTGAATGGGATAAATTTATTATAAAATAAAGATTCATAGAGATTTAACGTTTTTAGTTTTCAAATTATTCATGTTTTTGTCAAGATGGAGGCTTAATTGGCTAGAAGGTTTATGAAGGAAGTATGTTGCAGAAGATGATATACATGATGAAAATATGGTTTTCTTGAGAAGGAATATGATAATTCTATATATATATATATATATATATATATATATATATATAAAGTTTTAGGTCTTGAAGGTGTGTCTACTTAAATATGTGGGCTCTTTAAGTTCTAGGTAAAGCTACAAGGAGTCTAGACAGGCCTAGTATGAAGAAAAGTGTTTTTTGATCAATTTATCTAAAAGTGTATGGTATGAGTGTTTCAATGAAAGTTATATGGTTGATTTAGAAAATATTTACTATTTAGTGTGTGGATTTAAGATCTCTTGGTACTCTTGGAGGTGGTTTTCAAGTGAGAGTATGAAAGTAGAGTGGTGTTGTTTGAAGACCCAAAGCAGTATAGTGTTTTAAGTTTGATATTTTCATGTTGTTGAGGTCATGAAGGTGTTATCAGAAGTTATATAGGTGATATTTGGTTATGAATATAAAGGGGGTGTATTTTAGGTTGACATAAGGAGGTGCATTGAGTTAGGGGAGCTAGCTTAGATGGCTTGAGAAGTTTACATGGTAAAAGGGGGAGCTATATTATTCAATTTGTTAGGTCCAAGGATCAAGAAGGCTTAGAGTAGAGGTTCTTGTTTTAGGCTTAGTGGCATGAATTTTTGTTGGTGGTCCTTGAGGTGGATAGAGAGAGAAGGCTAGTAAGCTTATTTGGTGGTTCTTCTTGGTGTGTGGAGATCTAAAGATGCTCAAGAGGTGAAATGGCTCAGAGATCTTAGGAGGAGTCCCTATCAATGTTCTAAAGGTGAGTTTAATTATTTTTTGGTGTTAATGTGTGTTTAGTCATCATTAATATCATTTCATGATCAAATAAGAGTTTTTCATGGTGTATGGTTGATAAGTACAAGGTGGTATTTATTGTGTTAGGGGGAGCTAACTCAGATAGTTTGAGTGACTTGTGGATCCATGCATGATGTAATGAGAAGAATTTGTGAGATGTTATATTCATTGAGAAAATGTGTTGAATCTTCATGCATAAGGAAAGGGAGCTATGAGTTATATAGGTTAATAGGTCCAAGGATTAGAGAAGCCTAAGTTCAAATTAGTGTATGTCAAAAGGGGGAACATTTATTTCATATGAGGTATGTAAGTATCCTGATCACCTACAAGTTTATTTGAATAAATTCATGATGTTAAGAGGACATTGGTGGTTGTTTAGTCCACTTTGTCATTAATGGTAAAGGGGGAGAAGGAAAATAAGAGGTTGTTATCAATGACAAAGGGGGAGATTATTGGGAAGTGTTATAATTGATGTCAAAGATTGATGTCATGTGTGAATTGATGACAAAGGTAATGAAAAAGTGATGATGTCATGATGATGATGAGTTTGAGCTTTAAGTTTTGAAAGGTAGGATTTGGATGCATATGAGCTAAGGTAAGTATTGTCTGAGGCTTATCATATTGTATCTAGCATGTTGATGTGGTTTTAGGTTAAGGAGAGAAGACAAGAATGTGAATAGTTTGTTGGCATAGGCTTGGTATCCTAGTATGTAAGAATGGATCTTCAATATATTCTTGGATAGGAAGTTTATGAATGTTATAGATGATGAGATCATGTTGTAGAGGTCTTATGGGGTGTCAAGGAGAGAATGTGGTACTAATTCATTAATGATAGAGTGATTAGATGGATAGCTTGGAGAGATATGGAACTTGTGCATGTCTATAAGGATAAATAAAATGTTATGAGGCATCTATAAATATCTTAATAAATATTTGGATTGTTTTAGAAGTATTTGGAAAGAAGAACATGCATATTGTAGCTTAAGAGAATCTAGACCATCACTGTACATCATGTAGATATGTATGAACTAGTAAGCTTATGAATTTAATTTAGGTATGAATAAATTAAATAATGGTCAAAGGTTTACATGGAGATGTTATCTATAGTGAAAAAAAAACTACATTGAAAAATTGGAGTTTTGAAGTGATTTCTAGCTCAAGTTATAAAACTTCAAAGTTGATCTAATAGATTGTGATGGGCCAGAGACCTTAAAGTTTAATCATGTTGAAGTCTGAGGTCATTGGTATAAAATATCCAAAGGTGAGCACTTAATCATTTATATTATGATCAATGGTGCATATGAATTCAACATGTCAAAAGTTACACATGTTGGTGACAAGTGTCACAAGCTTGTTAATATGATATAAGATCAATGGTGAGTGGTGGCTCATAATTATGAATATAAATGGTATAGGATAAGTCAAAGAGTCAACAAAGCATTTAGGACTATCAAGTGCACAAGCACATGGACTGACAGTGAATTATTCATAAGGCATGCTAGGGTACCATGTGTTATTATCATAGAAGTTTTGATCAAGATCTAATGGTGATCATTGGAAGATAAAGACTTGTCTTATCCAAGGAAATTGATAGTGGATATATGGTAAATATTTAAAGGGTACATGAGATGAGGTTAACATGTTTGAATTTTAACAATGAGTAAAGGTAAATACCAAGCTACTTCTAAGAAGATCAATGATTCATATTTTTTCAAAGTTACCAAGAAGCATGAGATGAGGTCAAAGTGATAGATGTTTAGCATAGTTAAATATAAATCTAATCTTAAAGAGATAAATGGTGTGTATTTTATCAAAGATTTAAGGACAAAAGATGATGGAAAAATGTTCAATGTTAATAGTGACCATTGGCATTTGAATTAGCAAAGGGAAAAATCAATCTGCAGTGTTTGAGCCATAAATTTTGTTCTAGGATGAATTCAAAGGTGATGTAAAAAGACAAAGTTATAAATGAATCCAAGATTCATCCATAACAATTATTTATAAGGTTTTACTATCCATAAAATTGTGTATATTGAGCTCCAAAGTTGACTATGTCTTTGACCATGTTCTACAAGTGATTTGAGAAGGATATGTGAGCTATTATGATGGTATTTAGATGTTTCAAGGGGATTGAGATATTGAGAATGTTTTATACTTCATAAGGATCATTTTTATGGTTTTTTTAGGTTTTACCAATCCATATTCAGTATGAATAAATGCTTAGAAGTTGACTATGTGTTCGTTCATGGTGTTTTTGTGTACAGAATGTTGTTTAAGTAAATTGTGCTTTATCATAAGAGTATTTTGGTCAGAGTAATCATTTGAGGATGTCACAAGGATCATATGGAGTGGACCCATGTATTTAAAAGTGATATTTTGTTCTTTTTTTTACTCAATAGAGTGCTAAACGGGTTAATAGGTCTTCATGAGATCTATAAGGGATACTAAGGCCTAATTGAAAGGTGTAAATACTTAAGGGTGACCCATGGATGATATAGCTAACCTATGGGTATGGTATTAAGCTATGTAATATGTATTAAATGTTAAGGTAAGTATTATGTCTGACCTAGAAGATAATAATCATGAAGTCTCTATAAAATGTGACGATTTCTAAATTTGTGAGAAGGGACTCTAAGTGGAGGAAGAATATAAATTTGAGAGCCGAAGGAGAGGAAGGGTGCATAGTGGATGGATTGAAAAAAATTAGGTTGATAAATATGTGTATGATCTATACATCATATTTTTTATGTCATAAATAGTGCTCTTGTAGGTTTGAATATTGAGGATGAATGAAGAGGTCTAGAGTGATCCAAAATGATGTTTTTGATGCCTTGAGTGTGACAAAAGGATATATGATGTTTGTTTAAGATTGGTGGTTAACTATATAGGTAGACCAGAGTATGGAATATTTTTATGTTCATTTTGTTATGTTGTTGAGGTTGTGATAGAGTTATTGTTGAGAAGTGTAGAGTGATCCAAAAGGTGGTTTTGGATGTTTGTGGCTATGTGAAGAAGTGAAGGGGGGTGATATACATTATATCTCCATTAGATTGGAAGGAAATAAGTGTTCATAAGATTTTCATATCATATCTGTTGGGAGGGTTCTCAACATCTAGGTTAGAAAGACTTGACCATCCTAGGGGTAGGTACTCCTTATGGAATAGGTGTTTCACTATATTTTGGTCAGAAGGACTTGACCATCCTAGGGGAAGATTCTCTTGATGGATTGGGTGTTCCACTAAAGTCTCATGTTTTTAATACCCTATAGGATAATTAGATCATGTGCTATAGGATTGCGAGTGGGTTTTATTCCCCATGAGGGTTTCCCACATTATATGTTATGTTATGATGATCTTCTCTTATCCATGCTTTGTATGTGGTTTCTTTTCTTTGATGGTAATCTAGTTGTATATGCTTGTTTTGTTGATTCATTAATTACAATGAATTAATGATAATTGATCATAAAATTAAATATTGGTTGACTAATTCACCCTTATCAATCATCTTGTACCTCGAATATTTAGTTCTATCATTCATTTCTAAAAATCCCCCTTCATATTTTTATTTTGTTCTACCTAAGAAATTTTGATCTAATACTCCTTTAAGGTGACATGTTAGAATAAGTAAGATTCCATATGAACACATTAAAATTCATTTTAAAACTATTAAAATGGATTACACTAATTCGCACAGTGATTATTCCTTTGATGAACAAATTGAAAATGAATATTTTCAATAAAATAATCAAAATGACTAATAAAATGAGCAAAAACTACAAGATACCAATGATGGTTCAAGTAGGATTCATCTTGATGACCTTAATGGAGTTGACCAAGAACAAGTCAAATGTATATCTAACTTTAAAGAATAACTTTAAAAATTCCACAAGCATACCCAAAATAATTTAGGTCCTCTTAGATTCCAAAAATGCATAAGAATTCAAAAGTTACAATGTGTAATAGGAACCACTTTTTCACATTATAAACCTTATAAAAAGTGTGGTTGTTACTAGTGATACTATTATCCCATATATATCTATAGGTTTTGGGGGAACCCATGGTTGAAAATATTTTTGTATGTTGATTCCTAACCAATTAAGACATTTTAATCTTTTGGTAACTATGCATACTATATCACATACCTTATATATTACACAATCCCTCGAGTAACCAGTTATATTTCTACAATCTAAGGTGATGCAATTAGATCAATATCTCCAAAAATATATCCTATAATTGGATTGCTATGCTTCAATTCATAATACTATAGCATGTGATATTGCATCATATCTTTTACCCACCAGATTTATAGCTCCTAAGCTTACTTTATATGAGGGGTAAAGGTGATATTAAACAACATCTATGATCTTTTCATGTAGCATGTGTATATTATACATTCAATGAAAAATTTATACCTAAAATATTTCCAAGGAGATTAAAAACTATGATTTGAATTGATTTTATGATTTACTAGATCAATCTATGAAATCATCCAATCCTTTAATAGATCCATTTTCAAACATTTTTCCACCAATTGATGAGAAACTTTCATATGCACAAATTACTAAGCTCAAACAAGGAACTAATGAACCTATCAGTGAGTATGTGCTTCATTATAAGAATATTTTGGATAAAATGACTAATGTATTTTAATATAATGAATTACAAGACATTAAAAAAAATCTTGTACCCTTACATGTGTCCATAATCTTTAATAAAGTTTAAGTCATTTGAACATATTTTTCATACTATAAGAGATAAAGAAGTAAAAATTCTCATATTTAACAATATTAAGTACACATATATACCTACTGTGGTTAAAAAGAATTATAAAGTAAACCATATTAAAAATCCAAGGCACAAGATACTAAACAAAATCAAATATACAAGTCAATATATCTCTAAATCTGATATCCAAATTGTTTCATCAAATCAACCATAGAGGTAAATTTTTAGATTACCATAACCACATTATAAAATATTAAAATTTTTGAATGAATGTCACTTAATAAATTTTTCTCCTCCATATGAATTTTATGTGAACAAACAACAAACAAAATTATTCAATAACATTACCTATTTTCATTATCATTGATGTAATGGCCATTCTACAAATAAGTGTTTTAATCTAAAGCATCTCATTTAGGATATTATGGAAAATAATGTCACCATGGTGGATGACACTATATAGGAATTAAATACTAAAAAAAATGACAATGTTTTAGATTAAGGTAAAAATAGGTTTTGAAGGGACCCCGAAACCCTGAAACAAAGATAGAAAGATGAAGCATTTACAACCATAGGCAAAACCTAAAACCTACTACAAAGAAGTAACATAAACAGGTTTTATATGGACCTAAAACCACTGGAAAGACCACAAGTCATGACCCAGGTTATACATAGACCTGGCTACACCATAGTCAAAAGATTACAAAAAGCCAGGAAACAAGACCAGATAACACAACCAACTAGAAGAACCAGGCTATTCTTCCAGTTCCAAAATCATTTTCACTACTTCCTTACCTTTCACAGTAGTATCCTGAATGGTAGTAGCTGCTGACATGGCTCCCTCTTGCATAGCTTTCTTTCTTGAGCTTTGTCTCGTCCTCTTGCCAGGCCCCTCCAAGGATTTGATCTCCTCATTAGCTCTTTTTCCAATATTAACAGCTGCAGCACATATGTTGGATGTAACTTCCTCCATTTTCATTCTGCTCTCCTTGATGATTTCCCTTAGGTTGTTCTCATAGTCTTCGATCTTGATGGGGATGTCTCTCATCTATTTTTCCATATTATTGATTTTGTTCCAAACTACCTTCTGTTTTTCTTCCATTGTTTCCATTTTCCTTTGGAGATCCATTATCTCCTTAAACATCCATGAATCGAGTTGGAGGATAGCCTCTGCTTTGCAATTAACCCATCTCATAGGTGTGTGCCTTCCATTGTTCTACCTTTTATCACTCCACTCTTCTGTGTTCTTATTAGGACTGTTCCCGCCTTCTTCAATGTGGTCCTCTCTTCCCCTTTGATTCTGCTCCTTAGTTTCAGCTTGAACTCCCAAATCCATTTCTTGGTTGTCAGCCTAAACTGTGTTTTCCCTCTCATTTATCGAAATAGGGTCCTCAACTGGGTCATCCAGGACTTTATCATCCTCAAACACTTGTTGGTTTTCCTCAGAGTCATATTCACTATTTTCAGACTTCTCTATGTTGACTCCTTTTTTCTCATTTTTCTCTTGAACTTCTTCTTCCTCATTGGAACTTGAATTCCTACTTTCTATTCCTCCCTCTTCCTCCAAGCTTTCCTCCCCAGACTTATCAGTTCTCTCCCACTCTGTATCCTCATCAACATTCTGAATCTTGACACTAGGGGGCTTGATTTTATCTTTCCCTTTAACAATTTCACTCTTGTAACTCCGTGAATCCTTATTTTTCCCCAAATAAGGGTTCATAACCATGGCCTTGTTCTTGCAGTAGCCTTTAATTATCAGAATTAATTATTCATGCATAATAGGACGTGTTTCCTTCTTCTTGTGAGTGAATAAACTTTGAACCAAAGAGAAACCAGATAAAAGGGAAAGGAAATTCTTACTTTGTGTCTAAAATGATTTAGGAATACAAAGTGGAATTTATGGACTCTCTTGCTTCTTCCATCGAGTATGAAGTACTCCCAAATACAACATAGGACATCCCTCCAAATGCCCTGAATCTATTCCAGTTTAAAGAAATCCCCATTCTTTTCCAGCTTCTGCTCTTCAATGTCTGTCTTAGGGAATTTACAAAAGGCCTCATTTGAAATGCTAGTCTGCTTGGAGAATTTTATTCCTTCCGTAGGCAGCCCTGTAACCTCTGCTATAAATTCCTCTGTTAGATTCACTGTGATGCCATGCAGAGTGACCCTATCATCAATCCAATTTTTGAAAAAAACCATTGTAAAATGAGGTTTTGAACCATGGAGCCTTTCCATGTAGTTCACAGCCTTCCCTTTCTGCAGGATTTTCCAGACATCTTGTTTTGCTCTCCACTCTTCGCAATTTTTGGGTTCCTGCTTCCTTGGTTCTCCTTTCCTTACGTGAGCCATGCATATTTCCTTTGATACCCAATGACAATGTTAAGCTTAATATTTTTATTGATCCATTTCTTAGGCATGATACCAATAAGGACACATCAACTATACATCATACATATAATGCTTATCCACCCTTGCATCATATGACCAATATTTGGATGGTATTATTGAAAAAAATACTAAAAATATTACATATTTTTATATTATTATTTTTTATAATAGTGAAATAGCTTATTATGATTATGATTTTCATGTTTTGTGTATAAGAGATCATATTGATCAATAACCTATTCACAGTGTGATAATTGATAATGGATCAAGCAAAAATGCATGCAAGATTAATTTGATAAATTAATTAGGTTACACAAAAAGCTCCTTACAATCACATACTAAAAGTATTATGACTTTAAATGGTAAGAAACAAACCAATTTGGGCCATATTATGCTAGCTCTTCAAGTGGGCCCTATTATACTATCCACTCCTTTTGTTGGTTTACCACAAAATGTAATTTTTTATATGATATTGGGATGCACATGGTTGTATAAAATTCATTATTTGACTTATATAGTTCATATATGCATGAAATATATTTATTTCAATCATGTTGTCACTACTTCAAGGATAAATTATGGGCATTCTATACATTCCATACTACGTTTTCCTCCTCATACACCACCACAATTTAATGATGCATATAAGCATAATCAAAGCATGTTTTTGACATCCAAGAAAAAAAAATTAATCAATATGTGTAAAGGGTTAAAAATAAAACAAATAAAAATCAAGTTTATGGGAAAAAGTATCTTCTTTGTAATAGTCACACATACTTGAAAAGTATCCTATAGTGGATATTCATACTATGCATCATATGCCTCATAATAGCAAACTTTGGAAAAATATTTTACATAATCTCATGAGGTTTTAGGTGGTCTTACACCTCCTAGATCCATGTCTACTACTTACAATCAAATCAGTGATCATTTATATAGCTTTATTACTAAACATGATACACATTTTTATTCTAATATTGACATGCTAGATAATTTGTTCTCAACTAAGGTAAGATATTAACTACTCATTATAAATTAGGTAGAATCTAATCTTGATGGAATCACTATATATATATTTTGCATTTATAAAAAATCAAAACAAATTAAATTTAAAATAAAAATTATAAAAACTTGATTGTACATAGTTTATGGTTTGTTGCATCTTATTCTTCCATTTGTTTGCATTTGAGATCACTTGATCCATTCTCTATGCCCTTGGATTTCATTTTTTTTTTGGCCACTTGGCCCTCTTATTTTCAACACGTAAATTTGATTCACTCAAAAAAAGAATAAATTATGTTCAAATAGGCCATATTCCTCTCTATTTTTATAGTTTGCATTGACATAAACTCATTTTTCAGCACATATAGAACCACTATACTTGGATAAAATTACCTAATATTATTTTCCTAGTTGGGTGAACCTGTCCTTTGTTATTTGCTACCCATAAATTAATTTTTTATAATCCTAAGCCTTAATACTACCAATTTCCAATTTTCTTAATCAATTTAAGTATGAAAAAAATGATTATTCATTCAAAAATATCTCTTTTCCAAGCTATATCACTCATACATGAAACCTATTTTGATAACTAAACATTTGATGAAATAAGAATGTATATTTATCATCTTGCATACTCTTATTGTTCCTTCATCTTATTCAATCCTAATGGGGGTATCTTTCTCATTTTTCACCATGTATATCTCTTGAATTAAATTTATATCATAAGCACATGTTGTAAACTATTTACAGATTCATATTATTTTATGTTTGACACATTGATTCATTTCAGTTTCAACCTTGTTTTTTTCTAAAAATGTCAAGAAAAAGCATTCATATATTCTAAAAAATATAAAACACATTGAAATTATATAAAAAATACAAATTTAGGACTTGAACATGATTTTTAATGTAGTTTACATCTTTGAAATATGTTATTTATCTCATGATTAGTAGATAACATATTATTTATATATCACACATGCATTTCACAAGTATCTATGAAGTGTTATAGAGGACATACATGCATTTATAAAGATTGATATGTTGAACTTCCTCTACCCATTAGCCTTGCCAAGTTTGGGAAATATTATTCACAAATGACAATATTTAGGTGTTATGTTATATAACCTTATAATGTTGAGAATTCAATTATATACAAATGTATCACTAACATTTCTCTCTTATATAGTGTACATGAACATACTATTTTCTAAAATATATCACATAACATATGCATAGCTTAGACTACATTTGGTAATTATATGTTCCATTGATGGTTCTTAATTTTAAATAATAGATTACAACTTTAATTGTATATTATGTTGGACCTTGGCCATATGTTTTGTGTGTAACATTTAAACATGTCCTTGCTTTGGCCCTTGGCTCTTTATGTTGTGTATTACATTTGAATATGTCATTGCTTTCACCATTGGCTTTATGTGTGCTGTGTGACATTTAAACATGTCCTTGATTTTTCCCTTGGCCCTATGTGTGGTGTTCAAAATTTAAACATGTCCTTAATATGACCCTTGGTCCTATGTATGTGAGACATTTTAACATGTCCCTTATTTTTGACATTCATCATGTCTATGCTTTTTATTTTTTATTTCATTTATGCTTGTTGTGTGTGTGATTTTTGAGATTAATGGTCTTGATAAGTACCATGATCCATATCATGTACTCCTAACATAATAACATAATAATTCTATGAGATTAAATGATACACTATATAGTCATTCTCTCTTACTTTCTCTACAAAATTCAAGCCTTATTATCCTAACACATTTACATATGCTACATTTTCAATCATAACATATTACTTCACATGTTTCAAATTAAATTTTATTTTGAGATGAGTGATATTTTAGGAGAAAATTCACTCACCTCAAAAGGGTGGCACTTCATTGGGATTTTTATGCATGAGACAAACCATTTTAAAAGAGAAAAATTTAGTTATGGATAAAATCGTAATTTAAAATTTTCAAATTCAATTATTGGCACATATTATGGGAGAATATTCCATTTCATATGCACTCTTATTTTAGTTTCAAGGAGAAAATGCATATTTTTTAAAACTTTTAAATAAAGTTACGATGAGCATTCACATACAATTTCATATTCTAGAATTATAGTGAGGGCATAATAACATGTTAATGTTATAGTCTTTATTTTGTAGACATGGTAGTAGAAAGGTGTACTCCACTCTCTTGTGATCATGTTCTACTATACCAAGATATGCCATGAATTTGTAATTGAATTTACAAGACATCTATAATGGTTGATTTAGTCTAGTTTCATAGTACATGACTTAGAGTCACTAAGCACTCTAAAATTATGTGTGTGAACCTGTAAGGATTCGAACACATGTAAATCTTGTGGTTACAAATATGGACATATATAATCATGTTTAAACATTACTCAATGATAAATAGTTTCACTTCAAAAGAGAAAATACAATTTAGGGTTTGATTACCCCCAATTTTATCTAATGGTTTGGCTAAGGAACCATATTCTACAAGTGCTTCATGGAAGGCACAAATTATTACATGCTTCAAGGAAGCATCATCTAAGAAAGTCACAAAATAAAAATAGATGTCATATGCATAGGTGTATTCACTCCATACTCTCATTTTAATTTTTAAACTATACAAACATAAGCAATTTTCAATTTAGAAAATTTCATTTCAAGTTATAAATTTTCAAACTTCAAGAAAAAAATTAGATGTTCATATTCAAGTTTTTAAATTTCAATTTTCAAAGGAATAAAATAGATAATTCATGTGTTTTATAGGGTTTTCTAAATAGTACAATGCCTTTCATAATTAAATTATGTAGCTCAAATATAAAGTATGTATTACACACTAAGGCATGGATTTATTTTACTCTAGTAATGTAGTAACATAAATTTGGTCATAAATATTTGATCATTCCTATTTTATCCATTTTTAACATTAATTGACATGTGCACTTAATTAATCCCATATCACTAATTTAACATATCCTAAGCACAAGAGAAGACCTATTTCCATTACAAGTCCATATGTTATTACCTATATAAATGATATTAATATTGAAAGACATATTCATTCATATGTATTCTCTGACTTAGACCCAATTATAAACACCTTTCCTAAAGAGACATGAACATTCAATAGGATAAGAATGTCTATCATCCTATCCCTATCTATTGTTCCTATCATTCCCTCATAAACTATCAAAATAAAAAAAATTAAAGCCCCTTTAGGGTTGGCATTAATGTTTTTAAACTCTCCAATGGGTCTTTTACATTCTTGAATCACTATAAAATCACATTGAATTGTTTCATTTTAATGATCTTGCAATCTTACCAATATTATCATAAGAGATTACATATAAAAGTGCACATCAAACAAAATCTCCATATTATTTTCAAATAAGCTTATAATTTATTCAAATAATTATGAGCCAAGTATAGATTCAATTTTACACAGCCCTAACCAAGCATGATAATGTATTTAAGCTAATTCTAGATGCATTCATATAGTCCAAGGAACACAATTTAATAAATCACTTAGGTGTGAGAACTAAATGGAGGTTAGATACCTATTTATAGCATTGGTATTTTGGTAGTGATAAACATAGTGAGTTATTAGGTATAACACAACTCCAAATGGTAAATCTTTTTACTCCTTCACATCCATTTATCCCCTTGTGGCACAAAGATAGGGTTTTGAACTTAAAGAAGCTATATGTTAGTTTTGAGTGAAACACAAAAGACAAAATTATCATAATAAAATCATTTTTACATAGTCACACAAGACTATTCCCTAATTTATTGAACTATATAAAAGACATAAATGATATCTTGGGATAACATCACCTACTACTATTAACCCTAATAGGCATACCTATCTGTACAAACGCTGAGGATAATCTCCTAGGAAAATCTTGGGTTCTCATAATATCAATGTTTATACATTTTTAATCAACACAATCAACTAGACATGTCAAAAAGATAAGTATATCTCTCTTTTGAGTAATTTAGTATTATTTACATTCATTATATTTCCTCAATTCTAATTGATTGCTCTCAATTTGTTATTTGTAACACCCTAATTTATTGAGTTTAATTTATATAATAAATGAATAATTTACATATTAATTAAAATTAAGATAAACACATCATTATAAAAATTATCATGTATACGTAGCTTAGGTGAAGAATATTAGTCAATCATCTTGGGATGTATAAGTTATAAACATGTTACATGATAAACTTAATTTTGGTGTGATGTAATAGTGATACAAGGGCATATTCATGGTCTCCAATTTTTATTCAATATATATAGTAGGAATAATTTATAGTTTTTTTAAGGTTAGAATATTTTGGTGGTCTTAAAATTCAAATTTGAGTTATTATTTTATTTTCCTGCCAAAACTAAAATTTAAATATTTGAATTTTAGTAATTGGTTTTTGTGGGACTTTGATCATAGAAGGGAAATTTATTAGAGTGGTTTAATTTTATATATATATATATATATATATATATATATATATATATATATATATATATATATATATATATATATATAAAATTAAACCACTCTAATAAATTTCCCTTCTATGATCAAAGTCCCACAAAAACCAATTACTAAAATTCAAATATTTAAATTTTAGTTTTGGCAGGAAAATAAAATAATAACTCAAATTTGAATTTTAAGACCACCAAAATATTATATATATATATATATATATATATATATATATATATATATATATATATATTAAATAATATAATAGTGTTTTAATTCACACTTACCCTTATGGTTAGTCATTTTTTTAGTTTTGGTTAGAGTTTTGTGTTGTTAAGTCTCTCCCAACGTACATGTGGGAGTTAGGAGTTAATTAGGTAGTTATGTAGGTATATAAACTTGTAAATTTATTTTTTAAAGTCAGATTAGAGGGGTTTTATCTAAAGGATATTTAATATGTAAATCCCAAAAGTAAATTAATAAAGAAGTTTTTGTGTTCTTGAAACAAGGCTGTAGTCATTGTCAGGTACATATGTCATGAAATGACTGTGAAAATTAGTAATGGAGAATGGCCTAGTGAAGAAAGACATTTGAAGATTATTTGAAAAATTAAAATGCGTGGTATATGTATTTAAATCTTATTAAATAATAATTATTTTTATTTATAACATTATTATTGAATAACAAGTTTGGAGACCTTATTTTCATCTTGGTATTCTAAGTTCAATAAGTTGAGTTTCATTGTGATTTAAAAGGGATGAGAATGTGGTGCAATGGAGAAATAATTTTATGGTATTTAATGCATGAATAATAATAAAATAATTATAAATATGTTTCTATTTAAATACAAATGTATAGTTTCTAATCTACTATCTATTACCCTATTTTGATTGTGTTCCAATGCTCTAAGGGAAGTCTATGTATGAATATTACACAAGAAACATTAAGAGGTATGTTTTTTTATTCATATTTTCCATTATAATACCTTATTTACATTCTCTTGGTTAATTCAAAGTGATTTCACACATATTTTATTCATTTATCATAAAATAGTAACATAACACAATCTTGTATTTTCTTAAGAAACCTCACACAATCAAACTGTGTACATAGGGAAATGAAAGAACAAGTTGACAATAAGAATTTTAATGTTTTATAAGATGTATAAAGTTATTTTATATATATTAATAATCATTAATATAAGTTATTTATATTTCAACAACCTTATAATTTCATTATGTCTTTTTGTAGATGTATATAGTCCTGTTAACTACACATAGTCAAACAATTTGGGAAATGTGGAATAGAGGGATCACAGATAGAAAGTGACAATTGATTAAGGTGTGTTTATAATTTTAAAATTTTATCCAAAATTTTAAAATTTATTAAACCCATTTTGTAACCTAGGAACTAAAAATACTCGTTCTTGATATAGACCCTGAGCAAACCTTATCCTAGGGTTTTAATACAAAAATCTGATTTACACAAGTTTTAACCACTAAAAAATCACAAAATTTTGAATATAGCTTTGAGATTACATGTGATAAGATATTTTTGAGTTTTTTATTTTATCCTATATGAAAAATTACATTTCAACAAGATTGTGTATATAGCAGGTGTCCAAGAGACATAATAAGCCTTAACAGTGACCCAAAATAGCCTAGAAGAGTGATCTCAGAATAGAATTAGAGCATGAAACTTGGTGAAATACAAGATAAGGATAGAGGTTAGTTTAAAATACCCAATTTTTTTTTGAAATCATATGTACGATACTGTACTAGCCATAAAAGCCTTTAAAAACACTACTAAATGAGCCTATCAAGTTGAGTAGAGTCTTGTGTGAAGAGAAAGGTGCTTAGAGGGGATTTGTGAATGCTAAAATGAGTATAGTTATAGTATAATTATCAGGATAATTATTTAAATGGAATATTTATGACCAAGGAAAATTGAATTTAGATCAAGGGCAAGGAGCAAATGTGCTTAAGATAAGACAATAACGAATTAAAGAAAAGAAAAATAATGAAAGAATTTGGTAAAATGTTGAGGATTGAGTTTTATATACCATAGAGGATGTTTAGGTTATTTATTTGAATATTAAGAAAGAAAGGATAGAGGGTGAGTGCATCATTGAGGGAGATAAGGACCCTCTGAACCAAGTATGTCTAAGAAGGAGAGAAGAGAGCCAAATAACAAATATTGAGATACATTAAGAAGATTAGATGCTCTAAGAGAGAACTCCAATGAACCTAGAGATAGAGCCATTTGAGGAGAAAAGATAGAGATAAAATTTTCATAATTTGGTATCAGAACATGACTATTTTATGGATAATGTATGTTTGATTTTTGTAATTATTGGTTGCATGTACATATAGTTGTGATTGAGTAGGTGTTGAAAATTATTTGATATTTTATTAGAGAATTTATTGAGATAATGCTAATGGGGATTGAAATAATGGAATGAAGAGGATACCGGTATGAAAATAGAGGTATAAGTATAAGTAAGAAAATAGAGAAAGGTGGTAAATCCCTTAAGCCAAGAAGCCTTAGAAAATTAAAAGAGTGAGAGATAGAAGTTCCAAGTGAGGACAAGAAAAAGAGATTGACTCTAAGAGAGAGAGAGTCAAGTGAGAGAGACCAAGTGAATGGTCAAGAAGACAAGTGAGAAGGATTTTAAAGATGAGATATAGGTCAATAGAGACCTAGAGAGAGTGTGAAGATAATGAAAAGAAGATTCTCCACAAGAAAGAGGAAGTGGATGTGAGGGAGATTATTGAGTTGAGGGTAGTCTTGATAGGTTTAGAGAAATATTTGGAAGAATTTAGACCCAAGTTTTTAGGTCAAGTTATCAAAAGAGTGAGATGGCCTCTTAAAGACATCATGAAGAAGAGGAAATAATAAGAAGATATTGGCAAAATGTAGAGATAGTTGAGAGAGTTGAGAAAGTAGTCGAAGATGAGAAAGGAAGGGGAAATCAAGCCTCATGTTTTGAAAAATAATGATTATTTTACATGTGTGTATGTAGTTTTGAGAGATGAGGAGAAGAATTAGATAGTTATGCCAATGCATAGGCTCAAGAATCAAGAGGAATAAGCATATGACTAGGTGGTGTTCAAAAGGCACCAAGAATAAGAAGAGGATCAAGATAGAGTCTTAACTATGGAGGAAGAACATTCAAGTTAGCCATCCATGAAACAAGTTGACACGAAGCATGAATTAGGTGAAAATGAAGTCAAAAAAGTATTGGGAAAACAACATAAGGAAAGGTATGAGGAGTATTCTAGTTTATATGAATCTTTGAAAAGAGAATATATCTTTGATCCTCATCAAATGTATAGAGAGATGGTAAAGGAGGCTAAAAAGGATAATATAGACTTGTGGAATGTAGTAGTGATGGATAAAATAATATCACTATTGAAGGAAATAATAAGTCAAGCACAAAAAAACATTATACATGATAGAGTTATAGTTGATGAGGTTGAAGTACAGGTTGTAGATGAGGGAGAAAACATACATGTAGAAAGAGAGGATACATTGGCAGTTGATGAAAAGAAGAAGGGTGAAGCATACAAAGCACATGAAGGCTATTAGGATAAATAATAATAAGCAAGAAAAGAGGATATTTGGAAAATTCCTCAAGGGCATGAGAAAGAATATGATTTTGCTAATGAATTATTGTTAGTTCCAAGTATAACATAGAGCAAGATGGCAAGGGGAAAGATAAGATACAAGTGTGGCTCAAGGGAACATGCATATATAAAAGATAAATTGGTTGTGAAGAAAAAGATAATATATAATAAGGTTTAAAAACCTCAAATAAGCCTTGGGATCTAGGAGGCCAAGAAATGGAGACCAAAAGTCAACAAGTGAAGCACAACAAGAAAGATTATTTATAACTTTTAGGGAAAGTTTTCTTTGCCCCTTGGTAGTATGATGCACAATAATATTGAAGGTCCCCAATTTTGAGTCAATATAGATATTATAATTCATTTAGAATTTTTTATTAGATGTAATAACCCTTAGGTGGTCTTAAAATTCAAATTTGAGTCATTATTATATTTTACTACCAAAACTAGAATTCAAATATTTGAATTCTAGTAATTGGTTTTTGTGGGATTTTGATCATAGAAGGGAATGTAATTAGATGGGTTTAAGTATTTGGATAGATTATAAATAATTCAAGAGTGCTTTAATTCACACTTAACCATATGTTTATTAATTTTTTTAGTCTTGGTTAGAGGTTTGTGTTGTTAAGTCTCTCCCAATGTATATGTGGGAGTTAAGAGTTAATTAGGTAGTTATGGAGGTATATAAACATGTAAATGTATTCATGGAAGTTATATTGGAGGGGTTGGATATGAATGATATTTAATATGTAAATCCCAGAAGGAAATGAATAATTAAGTTTTTTTGTGTGTTCTTGAAACAAGGTTGGAGTCACTGTCATATACATATGCCATGAAATGACTATGAAAATTAGTAATGGAGAATGGCCTAGTGAAGAAAGGCCTTTGAAGATTTTATGAAAAAATAGAATGTGCGGTCTAAGTATTAAAATCTTATTAAAGCATTTGTTTTTTTCTTTATAACAATATTGTTGAATAACAAGTTTGTAGACCCTATTTTCATCTTGTTATTTTGAGTTCTAGAAGTTGAGTTTCATTGTGATTTAAAAGGGATAATAAGGTGGTGCCATGGAGAAATAATTTGATGGTACTAAGTACATGAATAGGAATAAAATAAATATAAATATGTGTTGATTTAAAAATAAATATTTAGTTGATAATCTATTGCCTGTTACCTTATTTTGATTGTGTTCCAATGTTCCAAGGGAAGTCTATGTATGAATATTACACAAGAAACATTGGGAGGTAAGTTGTTTATTCATATTTGAAATTTTTATACCTAATTTAAATGTTATTGTTTGATTCAAAATGAATTCACATGTCTTTTATTCATGTCTCATTAACTCGTAACATAGCTTAAGCCTATAGTTTCTTGAGACATCTCACATAGTCAAACTATGTACAAAGGGAAATGAAATAACAAGTTGCCAATAAGAATTTAAATATGTTGGAAGATGTCCAAAGTTATTTTATATATATTAATAATCCTTAAAATAATTTATTTAAATTTAAATAACCATTTAATGTCATTATGTATTCTTGAAGATGTACATAGTCTTATTAACTAGACATACTCAAACAATTTCTTAGGGGAAATGTGGAAAATAGGGTTCACAAATGGAAAGTGATAATTTATTAAGGTGTGTTTATAATTTTAAAAGGTTATCAAAACCTTTGAAAAGTTATGAAATCCATTTTTGAACATAGTAACTAAAAATACTCCTTCTTGGGTCTACATACCTTGAGTAAACCCTATCTTAGGGTTTTAATACAAAAATCTGATATCCACAAGTTTTAATCAATGGAAACTCACAAAATTTGGATAATATATTGGATATGACATGTGATAATATATTTTTGAGTTTTTAATTTGATCTTATATGTAAAATTACATTTTGATAGGACTGTGTATATAACAGCAGTCTAAGAGACCTAGAAGGCCTTAACATTGACCTAAAATAACCTAAAAGAGTGATCTATGAATGGAATTAGAGAATGAAAATTTACAAAAGACAATATAATGATAGAGTATGAAAAAGAAAATATAATGATAGAGTTTAGTTGAAAATACCCAAAGGTTTGCTTAAATAATCTATATAAAATCATACTATCCATAAAATCCTTAAAAAATGTTACTAAATAAACTTGCCAAGTTGAGTAGAGTCTTGTGTGAAGAGAAAGATGCTTAGAAGGGATTTATGAATGGTACAAGCAATCTAGATAGATTATAATGATCAAGATAATGATGTAAATGGACTACATATTACCAAGGAAACCTGAATTTAGAGCAAGGCTAAGGAGAAAATGTGCTTAAGATAAGACAATAGTAAATTAAAGAAAAGTAAAAGAATGAAAGAGTTTGGTAAAATGTTAATGATTCCATTTTATATACTAGAGAGGATGTCTAGGTGATTGATTTTAATAGTGATAAATAAAAGATAGAAGATGAGTGCTTCATTGAGGGAGTTAAGGACACTTTTAACTATATATGTCCAAGAAGGAAACAAGAGATCCATGTAACACATATTAAGAGACATTAAGAAGATTAGGTTCTCCAAGAGAGAAAATGCCAATGAACCTAGAGACAAAGCCATTGAAGGAGCAAATTTAGATATATAATTTTCATCAAATAGTCTTTAAAAAGTGAGTATGTAAATGTTTATATTTTGAAGAATATATTAATCATAAAAACTAATAGTTTAACAATCCTATTAGAAGGGTTTATCTTTAGTTGCAGTGTCTACATTATATCCAAGACCTAGTTTAAATTGATGAGGAGTAATAATTATTGTATTGATAATACCTTATTAATATCACCCTAAATCACTACATTTGTATCCCATAATATTTTCAAAAGTATAACCTTTTACATATTGTTATGAAGTAATTTTGTATGGACCAAAAGATTAATTGGGTTGATTTATTTTGAATATTAATTGGTTATAGGTTTATCATCCTTATCCATGAGATTTGGTATACATTTAAGCACATAAGTTTGTAAATTTCATCCATAATATTAAGAGTACAATATAATTGACCAATACCAAATATATGCATGTCATCTATATATTCACTTAGAATACATGTTGTAAAAAATACTTTTGTTGAATTATAATCTATGTTGTAAATTTCATAATCATAATCTTTGATAAATCATGAACATGACTATAATTGTTGGTATTAATAGTTTGACCCATCTCATATGTATGCATTAGATCCTTAGGAATAAATTTTTTAGGTGATATGATATTTGAATGAGTTATGTTGAGGTGTTAAATAATAACTTATGTGGATTCCACATGTTTTTATAACCAAAAGGGACATCGTTCATAGTGCAAGTGTAAACATAACTCTCATGCATTTTTTTTTATCAAAAATATATGTAATGTAGATGAGATTAAATTCATAGCATGGATAAAATGTAGACAAAATTAAATATTATAGCTAACCTCTTTATATATTACTTAAAATTTTGTGGCCAAAGTCTTAGGCCCAACAACTATATTCAATACAATTTATCCTTGAGATATTTTTTCTTGATTATAAAATCCTTTGATGATCCTATCTAATGGTGTACAATATTTTTAATAAAATCAAATTGCATTAAAGAATGACTCAATACATATTATAAGTCTTGGACCATTAGCTATGAGGTCCCTCATGTTTCTTAAATGATTGATTTTAACTTCAATATATAAGGGATTATTTTTTATCAATAATGGATGTAGAGGGTAAATCCTTTAGGTCAAAGTAGATGAGATTGTCAATATTTTTTTAAAGATTTAACAAGAGAAGAAAAATAGGTGGGTAAAATATTAGTTGGTAGTATATCATCACATAAATAATAGAATAATATGGCCTTTAAAATATTTTATTGTTTAATAAATTATGGGATGAAGATCTTGGCTTTTTTATTTTTCAATTAGTCCACTAGATCATAATACTTCGGTGATTGAAATCAAATCCTAGGAGGAGGGG